>JANUYF010000001.1:331349850-331822350 GCA_026167975.1 Phrynosoma blainvillii
TATATACAATCCCACATCATTACATTTCTTGGTCATAGTTTCCTTTTCTCAGTTCTTATGTGCATGTATGTTCTATTCTACTTGTACTATAGAGGACTAAATCTTGATGTCCTCTACCTCATTTTTATAGTTTACTTTTTCCAGTTCATGAGGAGCAGGGGAGGGAGAGGTTAGTTTAGATCAGGGGTAGGCAACCTTTTTGAGCCGGGGGCCAGGTTGCTGTCCCTCAGACAATTGGGGGGCCGAGGCACCATAAATAAATAAATAAATATATATATTTTTTAAAAAAATTAAAAATTTAAAAAATATGCATGCACACTCTCTTAGCCCCAGAAAAGCCATGGCAAAACCCCTGTGGAGATTTTGCCAAGAAAACCCCAAGAACAAGTAATAACAACAATAATATCATCATGGCGGGCAGCGGCGGCGGCAGGACTGGCCTGGGGCTGGTCCAAAGGCCTCAGGGGGCCACATCCAGCCCCCAGGCCTTAGGTTGCCTACCCCTGATTTAGATGTTCCTTACTATTCAGTCCTTTGTAGCTCCAATTTTTTTAAAAATATATTTTTGGAAGAACTGTATTTTTTATATATCAAAAATGATACTTTTAGGTCAAGCCAATTTATACAAATGCATTGTATGGGCCTCCAGTAACAAAGTGAAATTCAACATGTGAAACATTTCCTCCCAGTTTTTCTGAGTATTCCTATTATTTCCCTAAAAAGAAAAAGAAAGAAAAGACACCACCACCACCACTATCCAGGCTTCAACATTTCCAGGAAATTTGCATCTTCAATTGCTGTTTACCATTTTTGAATTTAAAAAAAGTCTGACCCCAATCTGGTGAGTTGCAGTCATTGCCTTGGAGCCATATGTGTCACAGAATATGAAATCCTTAGATCCTGCAAGTGCTGCTGTATCTTTTTAAAACAAAAAAGTATTTATTTATACAGAGTTAGAGACATCATTGACTCACAATCAATGCTAACATGTACACCCAAAAATGAAGTATAGTACTTTCACCATCTGCAACAGCTGGGATTATTAGTTTTTTGTGGGTTTTTCGGGCTGTGTGGCCATGTTCTAGAAGAGTTTCTTTCTGATGTTTCGCCAGCATCTGTGGCTGGCATCTTCAGAGAAAACTGGAATGGAAGAGAATGAGTCTATATATACTGTGAGTCCCTGGGTAGGGAGGAGTGGTTCCTAGGTGAACTGTGTGTTGTTCTGTGTTGAATAGTTATTGTTCTGTTGTTAATGGCATGGCTCCAGGGTGGGAGGAAATGCACTCAAGGTTATTGTCTGCTAATCCCATTTGTTGGATTTTCTTGGTTGGTTTGTAAACCATTTGGAGGTTGTAAACCATTTGGAGCCAGGGAAAGCAGTGAGGAAATCCAACCTCCAAATGGTTTACAAACCAACCAAGAAAATCTAACAAATGCTGCGCTCAGCGAAGGACAGGAGAGACCCTCTCACAGCCTCAGGAGTTTACCGCATACCATGCAGCTGCGGACAAGTCTACATAGGGAGCACCAAACGCAGTGTACAAACACGAGTCAAGGAACATGAGAGACACTGCAGACTGGGCCAGCCAGAAAAATCAGCAGTAGCAGAACACATTATAAACCATCCTGGGCATAAAATGCTGTTTGAAAACACTGAAATTTTGGACCATGCCAACAACTATCAGGTCAGAATGCACAGGGAAGCCATCGAAATCCACAAACACTTGGATAACTTCAACAGGAAAGAAGAAACCCTTAAAGTAAACAAGATATGGCTACCAGTCCTACAAAATAAGAAAATCAGCACTCAGCAAATGCAAATGGGAAACCAACCAGGGTCAGGGGCTTTCCCAGCAGACAATAGCAGACAATCTCCTTGATTGCATATCCTCACCTGGAAGCCATGCCATTAACAACAGAACATACCTATTCAACACAGAACAATACACAGTTTACATGGGATTAGCAGACAATAACCTTGAGTGCATTTCCTCCCACCCTGGAGCCATGCCATTAACAACAGAACAATAACTATTCAACACAGAACAATACACAGTTCACCTGGGAACCACTCCTCCCTACCCAGGGTCTCACAGTATATATAGATCCATTCCCTTCCATTCCAGTTTTCTCTGAAGATACCAGCCACAGATGTTGGTGAAACGTCAGAAAGAAACTCTTCTAGAACATGGCCACACAGCCCGAAAAACCCACAAAAAACTATGGATGCCGGCCATGAAAGCCAACGACTTCACAAGCTGGGATTATTATTTATACCAAAAAAGGGAAAATATACATTGTTTGTAATCTTCATAATCTTAAGTGTTTCAGCTGTTAATAGCCAGGTAAACAATATCTGTTTTCCAGTGAGAGTAAAAATTTGGAGACTGTGCCAAATGTTTTCCTTTTCTCAAGGAAAAAGGAAATAACACTTGGAAAAAAACATATTGTATACTTGTTGCTAAGAAATCTACAATTTGTTCCCAAATCCGATGCTTAATTTAGAATGCTTTCACAGTTGTAGTTATTCTGTGTTTATAGTAGTATGGGAGACACAGACAATTGCTCCCATTTCTATCATCAGTTTACCTTGAGGTGCATATTTTGAAAAATGTATGTGGTTGTTTGGATGGATACACACACAAAACTTTACTGCATTTCAACTTTTTTGCAATCTCATTAAGACTTTATTCCAAACGTTTAGGCAACAGTGTGGTTTTGCAATAATGACATCGCAGCTTCTAGGAAGTTCAGTAGTCCCTACTTACTTGTGTGGGATACAGTCCAAGACCCACAGTGGAGACTTGAAACTGTAGATAGTACTGAACCCTATATCTGTAATGTTGACACAGGGCGACCAGACGTAGAATCATAGAATCATAGAGTTGGAAGAGACCACAAGGGCCATCCAGTCCAACCCCCTGCCATGCAGGAACTCAAAATCAAACCATCACCGACAGATGACCATCCAGCCTCTGTTTAAAGACCTCCAAAGAAGGAGACTCCACTACTCTCTGAGGGAGTGTGTTCCACTGTCAAACAGCCCTTACTGTCAGGAAGTTCCTCCTAATGTTGAGGTGGAATCTCTTTTCCTGTAGCTTGCATCCATTGTTCCAAGTCCTATTCTCTGGAGCGGCAGAAAACAAGCTTGTTCAATCCTCAATATGACATCCCTTCAAATATTTAAAGAGGGCTATCATATCCCCTCTTAACTGTCTCTTCTCCAGGCTAAACATACCCAGTTCCCTAAGTCGTTCCTCATAGGGCATAGTTTCCAGACCCTTCACCTTTTTAGTCACTCTCCTCTGGACACGCTCCAGTTTTTCAACATCCTTTTTGAATTGTGGTGCCCAGAACTGGACACAATATTCCAGGTGGGGCCTAAGCAAAGCAGAATACAGTGGCACTATTACTTCCCTTGATCTAGATACTATACTTCTATTGATGCAGCCTAAAATCGCATTGGCCTTTTTAGCTGCCACATCACTCTGTTGACTCATGTTCAACTTGTGGTCTACTAGGACTCCTAGATCTCTTTCACACGTAGTCGCGTTAAGCCAGGTGTTCCCCATCTTATATCTATGCATTTTGTTAGCTTTGGCCCAGCTTTCTAATCTATTAAGGGTATTTTAATTTAGTGTCATCTGCAAATATGAGAAGCATGCACCCTATTCCTTCATCCAAATCGTTGATAAAGATGTTGAATAGCACTGGGCCCAGGACAGAACCCGGTGGCACCCCACTGGTCACTTCTCTCCAGGCTGAAGAGGAGCCATTGCGAGCATTTGGGTTCGGTCAGTCAACCAGTTGCTAATCCACCTAACAGTTGTATTGTCTAGCCCACATTTTACTATCTTGTTTGCAAAAATACCGTGGGGGACCTTGTCAACAAAAGCCTTACTGAAATCAAAATATGCTATGTTGTCTGCATTCCCTTCATCTAGCAAGCTGGTAATTTTATCAAAAAAAGAGATCAGATTAGTCTGGCATGACTTGTTTTTGAGAAACCTATGTTGACTTTTAGTGATTATGGCATTGCCTTCTAAATGTTCAGAGTCTCTGTTTAATGAACTGTTCTAGAATCTTTCCCGGTACTGATGTCAGACTAACTGGGCGATAGTTGTTGGGATCCTCTTTTTTCCCCTTTGTGAAGATGGGGACAATGTTTGCCCTCCTCTAATCTGCTGGGACTTCTCCTGTTCTCCAGGAGTTCTCAAAGATTATTGCCAGTGGCTCTGAGATTACATTTGCCAATTATTTTAATATCCTTGCATGTAGTTCATCTGGCCCTGGAGACTTAAATTCAGCAAACTGAATTTAAACAAACAAATATCCAGCAAAAAGAAGCCGGGATAGTCCAACTCCTGGTGGCCCCAGTTGGCCTCTGCGTCCATGGCCTGACTTGGGAGTGGGCTGTGTGGACAGCAGGGTTCTGACCCACTTCCAGCCGTAATGGTCTCAGGCCACTCTGTTGTGCTTGCCTGTTCTGGGCCTTATTCTTAGAAACTGCATGCCCTAAAGCAGGGGTAGGCAACCTAAGGCCCGGGAGCCAGATGCAGCCCCTCAAGACCTTTGGACCGGCCCCAGGCCGGTCCTGCCACCGCCGCCGCCCACCATGATGATATTGATTATTGTTGTTATTACTTGTTCTTGGAGTTTTCTTGGCAAAATCTCCACAGGGGTTTTGCCATGGCTTTTCTGGGGCTGAGAGAGTGTGCATGCATATATTTTTTTTAATTTTTAAATTTTTTTAATAAATTTTATTTTTATTTATTTATTTATTTATGGTGCTTCGGCCCCCCAATTGTCTGAGGGACAGCAACCCGGCCTCCGGCTCAAAAAGGTTGCCTATCCCTGCCCTAAAGTCACACGGGGCAGTTAGAGGATCAGAGAATTTTGTACCAATTGTCTTTGCAGTCAGCATAACAGTTGTGCATTATGCTATCTTCATTCTGTGATGTCTATACAGTTGGCCTTTCAATATCTAGATTCTTTAGCTGTGGATTCAACCATCCTGGGCTTGAAAATATCCTTATCTATCTATCTATCTATCTATCTAAATTCCAAAAAACAAAACCTTGATTTGGGCATTTTATATAAGGGACACCATTTTACCATGCCATTGTATTTAAAAGGTCTTGAACATCCATGAATTTTTATATCCACAGGAGATCCTGGAATCAAACCCCAGTGGATACCAAGGGCCCACTGTATGTGGATCTGAAATCATTACACCTCTCTATGCTCCTGTAGCCTACGTCCTTAACTCCTGATTGTGGAGGCTGTCTAGAAATATACGTTGTTAAATATTCTGCATATCTTTTTAATGTTTCAAGAGTGAACATCTGAAAATGAAAATTGATACCAAGACTGCGACTTAATGAATCTTGGAACAAATTAAGTTCTCTTTACATGTGAAGCCAATTAAGAGGGCTCTATAATGAAAGTGAGAGTTTGATTACAACCATATTGTTGCACTGGTATTTAAATAAGGCCAGAAAGTAGACTTAAAGTGAGGAGGGAACAAGATTGTACATTCTTCTTCAAAGGAGAGCTCATAATGCTTTGACTCCTGAAACATTTTTTTTCCATGTAGGCATTACCAGTGCAAATTGTATTTCCAGTTCAGGATTGTGGGGAAAGGGTAAGAGCAGGGGTAGGCAACCCAAGGCCCGGGGGCCGGATGCGGCCCCCCGAGGTCTTTGGACCGGCCCCAGGCCGGTCCTACTGCTGCCGCCGCCACTGCCCGCCATGATGATATTGATTATTGTTGTTGTTACTTGTTCTTGGGGTTTTCTTGGCAAAATCTCCACAGGGGGTTTGCCATGGCTTTTCTGGGGCTGAGAGAGTGTGCATGCATATTTTTAAAAAATTTTATTAAAACTTATTTATTTATTTATTTATTTATTTTTGGTGCTTCGGCCCCCCAATTATCTGAGGGACAGCAACCCAGCCCCCGGCTCAAAAAGGTTGCCTACCCCTGGGTAAGAGCCTTTCTTAAGGGTTTTCCTTCAATGGGCTTTCTCAGTGGTCATCTTCAGACAGAACAGCAAGCCAGGATTCTGTAGATCTGCAGCCTATTCACTCTTGCTTTGCGGTTTCGACTGACAAAACAAATAAAAAATGGAAGCCTGAAAATACCTACCCTCAAATGATTGGTGCCATCTTGGAAACAATGTGCCAGAGGAAGAGAATAACCATGTACAGCAGGGAATGGCAAAAGTGGAGGACGGGGAAGAAGTGCCTAGCATGGGCTTGGCAGTCAGTTAATATTTTTGCTTCAACTTACAACAACAACAAGCCCCCGAGCCTGTTTATGAATGCCATTGTATCATTTCTATGTTTCCAAAAAAGAAAGTTGGACTGTTACCAAGCTCCAAAAATGTTTTGTACATGCCTCTATTATTTCTGCTTGGCACATGTTGGGGAAAAAGCAAAACAAAACAACCCATATTAATTAATTAGCTCCTTTGAATTTTTTCCAATAAACTCCAGGAAATGAAATTATTGTTATTGGGTATGTTAACAACTGACACACACACAATTTCCTGTTTTGCTGAAAGAAAGGGTGCAAGACCTGTTTTGTCTGAAAATGTTGTAAACCACCTGCTGGGAGAATGATGGGATATAAATGAATTGAATAAAAATAAATAAATGAATCACAAAATTAGGTTTAGAAGGCCTTTGAACTTGCTGACTTTTTAGCAACTTCCTGTAACTCCCTGTGAGATTAGGCCACATAAAACTGTGAGATTAAGCCACATAAAGTACACTGCTAAACTTTTAGTGTAATGATAAACATCAAATGAAATAAATTTGATTTTAATTCCCCAGATTCATTCTGAATTTGCATGAAAAGAGGAAGAACAGGAGAGACTTGTTTCACAGGAGAAGAAATGTAGTACAAGAACAGGGTTACAGTTATTCAAAAACCAAGTAATAACCTTGTCAGAAAGCTAAAACACTACTCTTTATTTGATATTCCTGAACAGATATTTGAAAAGATCAGTATCTAACAATTAAGAGTGCTTAAGAACTGACAAACAATCTGTCCACACACTTAATAAGACTATAAAAACTACCTCTTGTTTTCAAATACCGTAGTTTATTACAGTACCCTGTAACTGTTTTCGGAAACAATGCAGTCACTGTTATAATTGTTAATACATTAACATAAGTTATTTTCCCTATTGGTCTCAGAACTATGAGAAGATGCAAAATGTTGTTATCTACGTGTTTGTTCTTTAACTGTTGCAGCAATCTATCATCTTGGATTTTAGAATTAAAGTACATTCCTGTTGCAATCCAAAACATCTGGAGGAAACTAGATTGCCTGTCCCTGATGTAGTTCATGATAACTCCCCATAAAAATATTCCTGATGGTTCCCAATTGTGTTGTCATAGATATATATTGACATGAATATGCATGATGCAGATTGCATAAATCACTCAGTATTCACATGCATCAGGCTGTGAAAATCTGCACTTCACTTTACATCTTGTGAGGGAAGGCAGTGTGTGGTCAAAACCCAGCCTCTGTTTGGTTTCCCACATTACCTGTAAAATATTTATTATTTTCCATGTGCACAGTATCAAGGGGAAAATACTGTGTCTCTGTTGTTGTTGTTATAATTATTAACCCATCTCTCCCCATGGATCAAGGTTGAGAACAGCAACATTTAACAAACAAACAATACTAAAAGAATACTAAAAGAGAAGGGAGTTCAAGATGGATGG
Organism: Phrynosoma blainvillii; assembly: GCA_026167975.1. Lineage (NCBI taxonomy): Eukaryota > Metazoa > Chordata > Lepidosauria > Squamata > Phrynosomatidae > Phrynosoma > Phrynosoma blainvillii. The sequence continues at coordinate 331,357,588 of JANUYF010000001.1, forward strand.
GAGTTTCTCAAAAGGGAGATACTGAAGGCACAATTTCAAACTCTTCCAATGAGGAGGAAAAATGGGAGGTGTGTCAAGAAACCAGGATGGATGACTAAAGAACTTTAAACTGAGTGAGCTATGTTTTAAATGGGAGATGTATAAAAAATGGAAAGGGGGGAAATCACCAAAGAGAAATTCAAACAAATAGAGAGGTTAAGAACAATAAAAAGGGTTTTGGGGGATATGTCTGTAGCAAAAGGAAGGAGGAGAAAATGGTAGGGCCATTGCATGGAAAAGATGGCAAATGCTAATGGGACAGAGAAAAGGTAGAACTACTCAACATCTTCTTTGCCTCAGTCCTCTCACAAAAAGAAAAGGGTGCTCAACCTGAGAAAAATGGAGCAGAGGACACAATAGGGGAAATGCAGCGCAGAATAAATAAAGAGGTAGTACAGGAATACTTGGCTAATATAAATGAATTCAAGGGCCTGAACAGACTGCCAGAAATAATCCAGCTTGAGACCACTTTAACTGCTTTGGCTCAGTGCTAGGGAATCATGGGAACTGTAGTTTATTGTAGCACCAGAGCTGTGACAGAGAACATTCAATGCCTCAGAAAAAACTACAGTTCCCATGATTCCCTAACATTGAGTCAGGACAGTTAAAGTGGTCTCAAACTGGATTATTTCTGGCAGTCTCTTCAAGCCCTAAGTCTCCAGGACCAGATCTAAGGGTATTAAAAGAACTGGCAGAAGCAATCTCAGAGCCACTGGCAATTATCTTTGAGAATCCTGGAGAAGAGGGGAAGTCCCAGCAGACTGGAGGAGGGCAAATGTTGTCTCCATCTTCAAAAAGGGGGAAAATAGAGCATCCCAGCAATTGCCACCCAGTTAGTCTGACATCAATGCCAGGAAAGATTCTAGAGCAGCTCATTAAACAGACTCTGTGAACATTTAGAAGCGAATGCCATAATCACAAAATGTTTACATGGGTTTCTCAAAAACAAGTCATGCTAGACTAATCTGATCTCTTTTTAATATATTTATAAGTATTTGAAGGGGTGTCATATTGAGGAATTTGAAGGGGTGTCATATTGCTGCTTCAGAGAATAGGACCCAGAGCAATGTATTCAAACTACAGAAAAAAGAGATTCCACCTCAACGTTAGGAAGAACTTATTGGCAGTAAGAGCTGTTCAACAGTGGAACACACTTCCTCGAAGTGTGGCGAGGTCTCCTTTATTGGAGGTTTTTAAACAAAGAGTGGATAGCCATCTGTTGGGGGTGCTTTGATTCTGTTTTCCTGCATGGCAGGGGGTTTGACTGGATGGCCCTTGTGATCTCTTCCAACTCTATGATTCTTTGAATCATGTTTTCTTGGCCTCTCAGTTGCAAACCTTGTCCTAAAGAAGCATGGCATTTATAATAATAATAATAATAATAATAATATTTATTTGATACCCCGCCCCTCTGAGTACAATCGAGGCGGCTAACAAGATAAAAACATCATACAAAGCTAAGAGCAATTTCGCCCCCCTCCCCCCCTTAAAAAATTATTAAATCAATTGCAATTTAAAACACATTACAAGGAGTTAAAATCCTCCATATAAACAAACAATTAAAAGAATTTAAACAAGCCAAGTGCTGGCAAATATGTATCTACTGGCTTGTGGTGGAGCCTGGTCACAAGAAAAAGCATCCGGAGGGAAGACCAGGGAACGGAGCCAGTATAGTTAGTCCGGGAAGGCCTGCCGGAAGAGATCCGTCTTGACAGCTTTCTTGAAGCTGTCAAGTGATGACAGTTGACGGATCTCCTCCGGCAGGCCATTCCACAATTTGGGGGCAACTACAGAAAATGCCCTCTGGGAGGTCGACACCAGCCTCGTTTTTTGAGGCTGTAACAAATTCCTCCCAGAGGACCGGAGGGTGCGGGGAGGATTGTACGGGAGAAGGCGGTCCTTAAGATAGCCTGGACCCAAGCCATTTAGGGCTTTAAAGGTAATAACCAACACCTTGTACTGGGCTCGGAAACTAACAGGCAGCCAGTGGAGGGACCTCAGTACCGGGGTAATGTGGTCCCCCCTAGATGTACCAGATATTAGTCTGGCTGCCATATTTTGAACCAATTGCAGTTTCCGAACTAAGCACAAGGGTAGCCCCATGTAGAGCGCATTGCAGAAGTCAAGGCGTGAGGTTACCAACGCGTGCACAACGGTCTCAAGATCCCCTACTTCCAGAAAAGGGCGCAGCTGGCGTATCAGCCGAAGCTGATAACAGGCGCTCCTGACCGTCGCATTAACCTGATTGGTCATCAGGAGCGACGAATCGAGGAGCACCCCCAGACTGCGAACACAGTCACTGGAGGAGAGTGTGACCCCGTCCAGGACTGGAGGTTGCAACCCAATTCTTGGTTTCGGGGCCTGTACCGTGAGCACCTCCGTCTTGTCAGGATTCAATTTCAATTTGTTTTTCCTCATCCAGCCCATTACCGCCTGAAGACATTCATTGAAGGAAGAGGTGCCATTGGAATTCGAGGCCGACGAACGAGACACGGAGAAATAGATTTGGGTATCATCAGCGTACTGATAACACCCAGCACCATAACTCCGAATTATCTCACCCAGCGGCTTCATATAGATGTTAAACAACATCGGGGACAAAATAGCTCCCTGAGGAACCCCACAAGTGAGCTCTCTCTTACTGGAGCTACAGTCCCCGATCAGCACCCTCTGGGACCGACCCGAGAGGAAGGATCGGAGCCACTGCAAAGCAGTGCCCCCAATACCCAACCCCTTCAGGCGGCCCAAGAGGATGCTGTGATCTATCGTGTCAAAAGCCGCTGAGAGGTCTAAGAGCACCAACAGGGTCACACTACCCCTGTCGATGCTCAGACGCAGATCGTCGGTCAAGGCAACCATGGCAGTCTCGACCCCAAAGCCTGTCCTAAAGCCGGTTTGAAATGGGTCTAGATAATCGGTTTCCTCCAAGACTGCTTGAAGCTGAAGAGCAACTGCCCTCTCGATCACCTTGCTCAAAAATGGCAGCAAAGACACCGGCCTATAGTTCCTCATATCCAGGGGGTCCAGGGAAGGCTTTTTTAGAAGCGGCTTAACTGCCGCTTCCTTTAAACATGATGGAACATGTCCTTCCCTGAAGGATGCATTGATGATATCCGTGAGGAATCTCATCAATGCATCCCCCCCCTGGACGGCCAGCCATGATGGGCAAGGGTCAAGAGGGCAAGTTGTCTTCCTCACCTTACCAAGCAGCTTGTCCACGTCCTCGGTACTCACAAATTGCCATTGATCCTGTATAACCACATCGACGGAGTTGTTGGACACCTCGCCTATAGATTCTGAACTAATAGTGGCATCTAAGTCGGCTCTGATCTGAGAGATTTTGTCTGCGAAGAAGTTGTTAAAAGCGTCACAACAGGCCGTCGTCGGGTTGAGCAAGGGATTTGGCGCAGGGGGTACCTGCGTCATCTCCCTCACCACCTTAAACAGCTCTGCCGGACGAGACTCCGCAGACGCAATACGTGCAGAAGAGAAAGCTCTCTGCGTTGCACGTATTGCCTCCCTATAGGACCAAAGAAAGTTCCTATGGCGAGTTCTGTCAGATCGGAGTCGAGTCCGACGCCACGTGCGCTCTAGTCGTTGTCCAAATCGCTTCATTTTCCCAAGCTCAGAGGTGTACCATGGCTTATGGTTTGAAGCGAAATGGCAAGGACGCTTGGGAGCGATCGTGTCAATAGCCCTGGTAAGATCTCTATTCCATGTATTAACCAGGGCTTCGACAGGATCACCGGCATTCCCAACCATTAAACCCTCCAAGGCTCTCTGGAATCCAACTGGCTCCATTAGTCTTCGAGGGCGGACCATTCGAATAGGTCCACCACCCCCGGGGGGGCAAATGTTGGCTCTGACTTTCGTCTTGACCAGGAAATGATCCGTCCATGACAATGCGGAGGCACCAACCACCTCCGCCCACGGACATGCCTGTTCAGTACAGAACACCGCATCAAGTGTATGACCTGCGCAGTGCGTCGGCCCGTTGACCAACTGGGATAGGCCCATGTTTGTCATGGTATCCATGAACTCCCGAGCCGCACCTGTTAAACTGGTCTCGAGCGGGATGTTGAAGTCCCCCAGAACAAGGAGCCTGGGAGTCTCCAACAGCAGCTCAGAGACCAGTTGCGTCAGCTCGGTCAGGGAGTCTGCTAGACAACGGGGTGGCCGGTAGACTAGCAGAATCCCCAAACTATCCCTGGCCTTCAGGCTGAGGTACATACACTCAATGTGGGTTGTGCACCGGACAGGTATCCTGGTCAAGGTCAAGGTGTTTTTATAAATCAGAGCTACACCACCACCCCGCCCACTTCCCCTCACCTGCTCACTAACTGAGTACCCAGCTGGGAGAGCCTGCGCCCATACAGCGGTGCTGTCCTCCCCCAGCCAGGTCTCAGTAAGGCAAGCCAGGTCGGCGTCTTCATCCAGGAGAAGATCCTGGATGATATGGGTCTTATTCTTCACCGACCTGGCATTGCAAAGGAGCAGGGTGAGGTTCTGTGGAATGGTTGGTCTGCTCTCCAAACCATCCTGGAAAACAGAAGGAACTGAAGGTGGGATAGCTATTAAACAGCGATCCTGCCTTCTTTTGTAACATAAGTTGCCTCTGTTCCAGCCATATCTCCCATTCCCCTGCACCACTCCGATTGCTGCCCCCGTCACATTTCCTGGCTCCAGGTGATTTCAAACCTACAGTTCTCCCCTACCCCGGCCACGGCCACAACCACAAAAATCACTTAAGATAACACAAAAGTAGGGCGTAACCGTAAACCACCCTCAATCAATGATTGCCAACACAAGGTTCATAGGCCAATGCAGAGCTAGATAGCAGGGTCCGCTCCAACGCTGTACTGCTACAGAGGAAGAAGGCTCAATAAGGGCCAATTTCGAAGCCCAGATGGTTCCGCCCTCCTCCTTCTCCTCAGCGGGGAAAACGGCGCGCCACGTCAGGGCCAAAACAAGGCCCAATGGAGTCCGCTGCCGCTGAGGGGGGGGGATAGGGCTCGATGGGGCCTTTTATAGGCCTAGAGATGGTCCCGCCCTCCTTCTCCTCCTCCTCTGCGCGCCGGGGACGCCAGGGAAGCAGGCTGCGAGGCCTGGGCGTGTTGGGGCCAGGGAGGGCCCAGATGGAGAGTCCCGTCGCTGCTGCCGGTGGGGGGGGGGAAGGGAAGGCTCACTGCGGCCTTTATAGGCCTGGAGATGGTCCCGCCCTCCTTCTCCTCCTCCTCTGCGCGCCGGGGACGCCAGGGAAGCAGGCTGCGAGGCCTGGGCGTGTTGGGGCCAGGGAGGGCCCAGATGGAGAGTCCCGTCGCTGCTGCCGGTGGGGGGGGGGAAGGGAAGGCTCACTGCGGCCTTTATAGGCCTGGAGATGGTCCCGCCCTCCTTCTCCTCCTCCTCTGCGCGCCGGGGACGCCAGGGAAGCAGGCTGCGAGGCCTGGGCGTGTTGGGGCCAGGGAGGGCCCAGATGGAGAGTCCCGTCGCTGCTGCCGGTGGGGGGGGGGAAGGGAAGGCTCACTGCGGCCTTTATAGGCCTGGAGATGGTCCCGCCCTCCTTCTCCTCCTCCTCTGCGCGCCGGGGACGCCAGGGAAGCAGGCTGCGAGGCCTGGGCGTGTTGGGGCCAGGGAGGGCCCAGATGGAGAGTCCCGTCGCTGCTGCCGGTGGGGGGGGGGAAGGGAAGGCTCACTGCGGCCTTTATAGGCCTGGAGATGGTCCCGCCCTCCTTCTCCTCCTCCTCTGCGCGCCGGGGACGCCAGGGAAGCAGGCTGCGAGGCCTGGGCGTGTTGGGGCCAGGGAGGGCCCAGATGGAGAGTCCCGTCGCTGCTGCCGGTGGGGGGGGGGGAAGGGAAGGCTCACTGCGGCCTTTATAGGCCTGGAGATGGTCCCGCCCTCCTTCTCCTCCTCCTCTGCGCGCCGGGGACGCCAGGGAAGCAGGCTGCGAGGCCTGGGCGTGTTGGGGCCAGGGAGGGCCCAGATGGAGAGTCCCGTCGCTGCTGCCGGTGGGGGGGGGGGCATTTGAGGCAATAGAACTAGCAGAACTCCCGAGGGGCTGGGTGCCAAAGTGGTCTTCCATCTTTAATTCACTTTCACTCTGAATTACCTTTTGGGAATACTAACTGTGAATAATAGAATTAAATCACATAATAATAATAATAATAATAATAATAATAATAATAATAATAATTTTTATTTCTATACCGCCCTATGGTGAACCAATCTAGGCGGTTTACAACAGTTAAAAGAACAACAAAGATAAAACAGTATATTCCCTCCCCCCCTTAAAACATTATTAAATCAGATATCAATTAAAACAATAACAGATTCATTAAATATAAACTTTAAATACAAGCCGATAAAAACAAAACAGAAAAAAAAAACAAAAAAACACCCCACCACTTCCATTTCTTGGGGCTATAGAGGCACTGTAGAGGGGGAGAGGAGGAGAGATCCTGAGGCCGGGATATTTAGTCCTAGGAGTCTTCTCCTCAGCCCTACAGCTGGTGTTGCTGCTGTGCTGCTGAGGGTTGCCTTTTTTAAAGGCACCAGGAGATGGAGGGCAGTCCCAAGGCTCCCTGGAGTCTTCTCCTCAGCCCTACAGCTGGTGTTTAACATCAGTTAAAACACACATCAATTTAAAAGGACAAATAAGATGTGCAGATATTAAAATAATCCACATCTCAAATTCATCATTTAAAATTCACAATTTAAAAATCATCTGGATAAGCCTGCCAGAAGAGACTGGTCTTCAATGGTCTTTTAAATTTAGACAGAGTATTCTGCTGATGAATTTCGTGTGGCAGGTCATTCCACAGTTTAGGGGCAGTGAAGAGAAAGTCCACTGGCTGACAGTTGCCAGCTTAGACTTGGCTGACTAGAGTCACAGAATCTCCCAGAGACAGTGAGAGGGGCCAGGCAGCTGGTGGAAGTAGTCAGAAACAGGCACCCTAGGCCAAGCAAAGTGGCCATAATTTTATTTTTAGTTACCTGCCTACGAATCTATCACACAAGTGGTCAGCTGCACCATCAACCCATTGCACACCCAATGAAGCGGGATTACAACAATGCAGTGCCAACAATTTGTTGTTGTGTGCCTTCAAGTGGTTTCTGACTTGTGGTGATGCTAAGGTGAACCTTTCATGGGGTTTTCTTGGCAAGATTTGTTTAGTATAGAGAAGATTTATCAAAGGCTTCCCCTGATGCTGAGAGCATGTGACTTGCCCAAGGTCATCTAGTAGGTTTCGTGGCAGAGAGAGGAATCAAAACTGGTCTCCAGAGTTGCAGTCCAACACTCAGACCACTATGCCATCCTGGTTCAATACCTACAATACAATGGATTTAATAAAAACATTAACAAATGGGCCTGTTCAACAGGACCATGAGGGAGAATGGGGGTATGTACCGGGGTGGGCCTCCATGATTGTGCTGTACCAGTGTGTCACAGGGTGCACCAGTGTGCTATACAGGCAGCTGATTGATCATGAGTTCTAGTGGCTAGTCCAATGGTCTGGTGGCTGTGTGGGACAAGGGAGGCAAATGGAGGCTGTATAGAGATATGGGACAGAACAGAAAAAAATAGTGATGCGGTGTGGCTGGTAGCCGCAAATGCTCCATTTTGGCAGGTCCCATTTTGCAGCAGAGAGGGCAATGCAGATTTACTACTGTAAATTATAAAATTCCTTTTTATTAAACAAAAGTGAGTATGATCTATGCAACACAACCACCTTCTATCACTTCTTAAAGGCACACTGGAAGCTAGCTGAGTGATGACTTGTGACTTGTCACTTCAGAACCCAAGCCACTCTTTGTCACACTCCCTGAAATTTCATTTCACAAGCCATGATGGTGTGGGCATCACAGGTTTGAAACCCCTGCCATAGTCATCAGAAATTGACTATTTGTTGGCTTCAGTTAGTGGAACCAAAATTGTACCTGATCTTTACAAATACGTTCAAAATTAGTTCCTTCTTCCTCTAAAAAAATATTGCCAAAATATTCGTTATTTCTATATTAAGATTTTTAAATTATATTTCTATTAGTTTCATAGAACACATTATTTATAAAACAATAAAAAGGCGAGAAAGAAAGAACAATATATCATCACTTTTTTTTTACATACTTTACACTTGTTTACACTTCATCTTCCAACTTTCCTTTTCTTTCCCATTACTTCCTCCCTTCCGGGTTTCAGATTATAATCTGCTCGATGCTGGTTTCGATTTATTTTTTTTTCTTCCCTTACTCTGACCTCTACCTCTTCTTATTTTTATATTAAGATATAACAGTGGCATCTATAGCTTTTGTTTGCAGTAAGTGCACTGTAAACAATATTTCAATACTATATAATTGTTTTTACAAGTATTACTTCATTCATCTTTATTTCAGTTTACTTTTCCCTGGGTACATTCAGTGCACTTTTTTCCTGTAGCACATGATGAAAGTTCAGTGTGTCTACAATTGCATTCCAGCCCACATATTTGTTGTGCAAGTTTCCAGTAATTCACAGCATTCTTACTTAGAGCTGATGATGATTAATAGGACATTCTTTCTCTTTAAATACAGAAATACAATACCTTACCATGAACCTATAAAATCAATATTCAGTACAAGCTAATATGTTAACGAATCATTTAACCAGTACCAAGTGTACAATTAATTCTGGAATGTGTTTTAAGAAAAACATGTTAGTTCAGAAGTAGAATAATTATCTAGTATGCTATTATTCCTTGTACGGATATAATTCTCTTTGCTTGCCAAAACAGATTCTCTCTGAATATGGTTTAATGACTGAGAAACAAACAAAAATTATCATCACATTTTTGTCACTGGTAAAATGCGATCACTCAGGCAAGAATGGGTGACATCCTCAGCCTGGTCCTAATGTGGTGATCATAGACGCTTCCATAAACAGCACGTCCTCAAGAACAAAAGTCACGTTGTCTAGGATGGAGGATGAAATCCAACCCCTCTTAGTCACCCCACTGCTGGTTGCCACCACCCATCATAAAAAGCAGCCAGTGAGATTAGAAATGGGAGGGTTTTTTTTTTCCTTTCTGTGGAAAGTGAGGAACTTTTAAGTTGTACCTTCCAAGTTACTTCTTGCCACAATGTTGCTATTTTAGTCCAGGTCAAACTTTTAAAGTTTTAGGTAATACCTGTAATAATTAATTATAGTTTTCCTATTCTGGGGATGGAAGAGATTCTTCAATTATGTTGGCTACCTTGGGAACAGTAGCAATAAATCTTGAGTTGCTATTTCCTTTTGTTTTTCTTGATGGGAATCCTGCACCTCCAAACAGCTACATGAAAAGCATAAATAAATACAAGGTGAGACCTATCCCATCATGAATATGACCTTTTCCATATATGACTGTTGTGCAACTGTTAAAAAGGACTGTGACCCTGCTAGCACAATAATAGTAAGAGTCACCTGAGAGATCTGCCTCATATTCGTACAAACTGGCCCTCATGGCAGGAAGACGTGAGAAGAGAGCAATGTTCACATGACATCACATCATGGTCAATAAAGCTTCCTAGAACAATTATAAGTACATGTACAGAGAATGATGTAATAATTCAAGGTGGTAGGTGAGAAAGGCAGTAAACATTTCCCCTATCCTATGTCTTTAACTGCCCTGGTACAGAATAAAATCTAGTTAGTGAAAGTCTACCCACCCCTATTTCTGAAAGCTGGGAAAAGCTCCACCTGCTGAATTTCTGCTTGCCACATAGTTTTTATTATCCAAGTAGTGAAGAATCATCTCTAACTAAAAAAAAAAAGTTATTTCTTCTAACTTTTAAAAATCAGAATTAATTTACCACTCAAAGGGCCAAAACACACTGCAGAAATAATCCAGTTTGAGGCCACTTTAACTGCCCTGGCTCAGTGCTAGGGAATCCTGGGAACTAGTTTTGTGAGACATTTAGTTTTGCTGCGGCCATTATAATCAATGGGGACTTTAATATTTGCATTTTTTTTCTGATTTGCAGGGGAGGGGGAAGTCCAGAATGGATCCCCCGCAAATCAGGAGGGACAAGTGTACAACAAAAACATCACTTTGGCACTCTTCAATGACACGCCCAAATTTCTACCCCTCAAGAGCAATAACAATACAATAATAACAATAATTTGGCCCCTTTTGGTGACACCCCCCCAAATCAGCCACTGGAGATAGCTATCTCACATTCCCTATTAGAAGGGTTGATCCTGCCTGGAGGTCTTCCTAGAAAAGGGGTGAGAATTGTATATGCCTTCATGTGTTGCTGAACTGCAACTCCCAGTATCCCTCAGTAATGACTACGCTGGCTAGGACTGCTAGCAGTTGCAGTGCAAGACTATCTGGAAAGCTGGACAATTCCCACCCTTGCCATAGAGTGCGTATGTACTATATCACTGCAGTAGTTAACCTCTTTAACTATCATGGTTTCAACCAAAGAAATCCTGGGACCTATAGTTTGTGGTGGCCCTTGGCATTATTTGCTGTAGTTCAGGAAAGAGTGGCCTAAAATATCCTAAACTTGCACCACATCCTGTCTGATCTTGGAAGCTAAACAGGGTCAGCCCGGGTTAGTACATGGATGGGAGACCACCAACAAATATCAGGTGGTAGAGGCTATATTTCAGTGGAAGGAACTGGCATAACAATCTCCTGGGTATTCCTCGCTTAAGAAAACCCTAAGAAATTTATAGGGTTGACATAAGTTGAAGGCACATACACATGCTTCAGGGGAGGGTACCAGAGTCAGGGTGACCAGATGTCCTCCTTTTCCAGGACCAGTCCTACATTTCAGCCTTCTGTCTAGGAGGAACGTACTCCATTTTGAGCATGACTAGGAAGGATGAATTTACATTTATTTATATGAGTATTTTTAGGTTTTATTTGGTTATGTCCTCCATTTTTCTTGAATAGCCTATATTTTGTGGTGCTTCTTTCTCTTTAGTGGTTAGGACACATCTAGTCACCCTGACTAGAGCTCTCTAGGTGATAATGCCAAGTACTACAAATCCCGTGGATTCCACAGGATGCAGTTTGTGATTGTTAATGTGGAATCAAACTGCTGTAACTGAGGAGTGTAGCTTAACATGATCAGGGCAAATCCAGGGGAGAAAAAACCCAGTCCTTTTCTCCTGAGAGGGAGAAGGGAAAAAAGAGAGAAGTTGCTGAGCAACTGGCTGTTTAGCCAGAGTGATTAGATGTCATAAACTGCAGAAGAGGATGGCACTGTAAAATGTAGGACATTCAAGAAAAAGGGAGGACATGACCAACTCAGAGCTCAAAGCACTTAATTCAAGTTCATGATTGACCAGATGACCTTCTTTTCCAGCATCTGTCAAGAAGGAATTTGAGAATGTCCTCCACTTTAAATTGGATGAAGAAGCATGGATTTATATTTCTAGGAGCATTTTTATTGTGGGCTGCCTATTAGATTGGTTTTAACATCTACTATTGCAAATTATTAAAATTGTTTTATTGTTGTTGTTTTAATTTCATGATGTTTAATACTGTTTTAAGGGGAGGGTGGTTTTGGGTTTGGGAGGGTTTACTGTGAGATTTTATTGCTGTAAGCTGCCCCAATTGCTTCGGTAGAGGGACGGGATAGAAATTATTATTATTTTTATTATACCTTTTATTTGGCCATGCCTTACATTTTTTGTCAAATGTCCTGCATTTGTACTCCTTTGTGATTAGGACACATCTGGTCACAGTGTCTTAGTCCTGCTCAAAATGGAGGACATTTTGGAATTCCTCCTGGACAGAAGGTTGAAATAGAGGACAGGTCCTGGAAAAGGAGGACATCTGGTCACCCTGAATGTGGGTCATTCAAGGAAAATGGGAAACATTCTCAAATAAAAAGCTAAAAACACTAATCCATACTTCTTAGTATTGCTCAAAATGAAGGGCATTTTAGAAATCCTTCTCGACAGAAGGCTGAAATGGAGGACAAGTCGTGGAAAAGGAGGACATGTCTGGTCACCCTGAATGTGGGACATTCAAGGAAAATGAGGGACATGACCAAATAAAAACTAAAAGCACTTAACATAAATTCATGCTTCTTAGTCCTGCTCAAAATGGAAGGGCATTTTGGGAATTCCTCCTGGATAGAAAGTGGAAATAGAGGACAGGACCTGAGAGGGGGGGGAAAAGGAGGACCTCTGGTCACCCTGAATGTGGGACATTCAAGAAAAATGGGGTACATGACCAAATAAAGCTAAAAACACTGAATATAAATTCATGCTTCTTACTCCTCATCAGAATGGAGGGCATTTTGGAATTCCTCCTGGACAGAAGCCTGGAATGGAGGACAGGTCCTGGAAAAGCCTAGACCTGGTTAAAATGGAGGGCATTTAGGAATCTCTCCTGGACAGAAGGCTGGAATGGAGGACAGGCCCTGGAAAAGCTTAGTCCTGGTTAAAATGGAGGGCATTTAGGAATCTCCCCTGGACAGAAGGCTGGAATAGAGGACAGGCCCTGGAAAAGCTTAGTCCTGGTAAAATGGAAGGCACTTAGGAATCCTTCCTGGACAGAAGGCTGGAATGGAGGACAGGCCCTGTCCCTCCTTCCCTTCCTCCCTCATGGCCGCCTCTCCTCCTCCTCCTCCTCCTTCTCTTTTTTTGAGGGCCGGAAGCGAGGCGCCATAACCAGCCGCCCAGCCGAGGCCGAAAGAGGCGGGGAAGACGACGGCGAAGCCAGGGGCCCTCCTCCTCCTCCTTGTTTCCAGTTTGCGGCAGGCGCTTTCTCGGTGGCGGGGAGGACGCGAAATGGCGGCGCCGGCGCTGCCTGTCGGTTGGGCTCTGGGATGGAGGCGCTCTGAGGTGAGAGTGGGAAGCGTCGAGAGAGAGGCCCTCCTGAGGCGTTTCTGAGGGGCTGAAAAGGGGTCTTGGGAGACCGGGGGGCTTCTTCCCCTGATGGCGGGGCATCTTTCCCGCTTCTTTCCTGGACAGAAGGGGGGACCCCTTTCCTCCAAGCTCCGTGCCCCTCTCAGTTTTTGCCCCTCTCGTATCTTGCGTCCCTTTGAGGCCTTTTTCCTCTGCCCCACATCGTCTCTAGGGGGAGGAATGGATGGTTTGGGACCCCCTCCGAGGTTTGGCTGGTGGAGGAAGCGCCAAGGAGGAGATATGGGGCCTCCTCTTCCACCTCTTCCTCCTCCAAGACAGAGCCCCCCGCCTAAACCCAGAAGGACAGGATTTTTATTTGTTGTTTTTTTTTCACACACACAAACGCTCAGGAAGTAGACCTGCATCCGCACTGCAGGAATAATGATCCAGTTTGAGACTGCTTTAATTGCTCTGGCTCCATGCTCTGGAATTCTGGGAATTTGTAGTTTGGTGAGCTATTTAGCCTTCCCTGTCAGGGAGCTCTAGTGCCACAACAAAGTACAAATCCCCAAACTCCATAGCATTGAGCCGTGGCAGTTAAAAGTGGTGCCAACCTGGATTGTTTCTGCAGTGTGGATGCAGCCCAGGTCTCTGAAACGTTGTGATACTTTCTTTCACACAGTCTTAAAAGGTGCTACAAGGCCCCTTTGCAAACATACAAATCCAGTCGTTTTGGAAGATACACACTAACTGAATATCTGGGGCAGATTTGGTGTGTGTCGATTTGGAAGACAGGAATTATTATTATTATTATTATTATTTCCTGCCTTTCTCCCAGTAGAGGGACTAAAGGCGGCAGATTAAATATCTGGGGCAGATTTGCTGTGTGTCCTCTTGGAAGACACAAATTTATTATTATTATTATTATTGTTTTGTATCCTGCTTTTCTCCCAATATAGGCACTCAAGGTGGCAGGTTGAATGAATATCTGAGGCAGATCTGGTGTGTGTCCTTTTGGAGGACACAAATTATTATTATTATTATCATTATTATCATTATTATCATTTTACATCCCACCTTTCTCCCAATATAGGGACCCAAGGCAGCAGATTGAATGAATATCTGGGGCAGATTTTGGTGTTTGTCCTTTTGGAAGACACAAACTAGATGTGTACTTGGGACAGATTTGGTGTTTGTCCTTTTGGAAGACACAAACTAGCTGAGTATCTGGGGCAGATTTGGTTGTGTGTGTGTGTGTGTGTGTGTGTGGTGGAGCTTTAAAAAATTGAGTTGAGCATCCATGGGCAAGCTACTCATGTGTTTACAGACAGGATGGATCATTTATGCACAAGCACATTTTGGCAATAGTTGGAAATGTTGCTGTTGTGTCACTGATGCTCATAAGACCAAACCTCATTGGCAAGAATTAGTTATGGTAACACACGCTGCTGTGCAGAGAAGGTTTCTATGGCTGAAGGCCCTTGGGTACCACAGGTGGCCAAGGAACAACTCTTGTGGTAAGTGTTTACACACCTAGCAAGACCTGAATATCACCAGTGTTATTGTATGGGTAATACTGAAACTAAAATAAGAACGTATTAACACTAAATATTTCTATAAGAGCTCATCCATTTGGGTTTTTTTTTAAAATGCTGGTGGATGCGGTAGCCCAAGTGGTTAAGATGCTGACTCTGTTGATTGCAAGATCGGCATGTTGGCAGTTCGAGGCCCGGGTACTGCATGATGGAGTGAGCTTCTGCCAGTAGTCCCAGCTTCTGCCAATCTAGTAGTTCAAAAGCATGCAAATACAAGTAGATAAATAGGTACCACTTGGTGGGAAGGTAACAGTGTTCTGTGCAATCCTGCTGCCCACATGATCACAGAGTAGTCTCTGACAGCGCTGGCTCTTTGGCTTTGGGCCTTTGCAGACTGCTAGAAATAGTGCACATTAAATTGAGGCACTGCCCTGGCTCAGTGCTAGGTAGTCATGGGAATTGTATTTTTTTTCTGGGACATTGAGCCTTCTCTGTCAGAGAGCTCTGGTGCCACAATAAATTACAGTTCCTATGACTACCTAGCACTGAGCCAGGGCAGTGCCTCAATTTAATGTGCACTATTTCTGGCAGTCTGCAAAGGCCCTATGTAACAGATATGAGCACTGCCCCCTATGGTCGGACGCAACTTGACAACCTTGTCAACAGGGAATACCTTTACCTTTATTAGATTTATAAAGTTTGTGAGTGCATTTTTCGTTATAAGATTTGAGAAGTTAGATTCCAAATATTACAGTTTATCTGGATGACTGAAAATCTTAGCTGTTTTTTTTCCCTTGTTGGTGTTTGATTTTCATGTTTTTAAACCTTAACTTTATTGCTTTTTGGATGTGCAATCAGATACAATATAAGACAACTAATAATTGATTTAACTGCTCATACTTACTTATGATGGGGTGAGCTCTCATCCCCAATCCCAGCTTCTGCCAACCTAACAGTTCGAAAGCCTGCAAATGCAAGCAGATAAATAGGTACCACTTCTCAGTGGGAAGGTAAACAGCATTCTGTGCAATCATGCTGGCCAGATGATCATGGAGTAGTCTCTGACAATGCTGGCTCCTCGGCTTAGTAATGGAGATGAGCACTGCCTCCTATGGTTGGACACAGCTTGACAACCTTGTCAATCGGGATTACTTTTACCTTTACCTATTTACTTACTATTCTATTGATATTGAAGATGAAGTAAAAAGCAAACAAAACCAATGCTTGTATACCTGTGCTATTCAAAACAGGCCATACTTGATCTTTCCGAGAATCAGGTGTGTATGATCCTTCAAGATGCCTGTTGACTTATGTTGACCCCATTAATTTAATGGGGTTTTCTTAGGAAAGTAATACTCAGAAGTGGTTTTGCCAATTCCTTTCTCTGAAATATAGCTTATAGCACTTGGTATTTGTTGGTGGTCTCCCAAGTACTAACCAGGTCTGACCCTGCTCACCTTCCGAGTTGGAGATGGGATCTGCTGCCTTTAGGATATTTAGGCCACCCAGGAATCAAGGTATAGCTACAAATTCATTTCTGACTTGGAAGTCCTCTGTTGTTGTTTTTTCTATGTTTATATACCATGTTAGGTGTGAGAAAGAGAAAGGGACAATTCCATTTTGAAAGCTATACCTACCTTCAAGGAAAAGAGTGAGGAATTCACATATTTCTTGGAATTTCTCTGTGGTGTTATACTGCTTATTCCAAATATTATCCTGGTTGTTTTCCTTTGAGGTAACTTTCCTCCACTGAACACATTCCATAGTCCTTTGTAGCTTGCTTTTGTGTCATTTTGCACGTGTTACTCTTGTCACTTTGTGTAACAGAAGTGAAGACCCAATTCAAATAAGTATTTGTAGTGTGATAATGCTGAATCTCTCTTTTCAATGTTCTGATGTCATATATAAATATATTAACCTACTTTATACTAAGTTGGATCACTGGTCCATCTTCCTCAGTATCCTCTGGCAGTGACTCTCCACTGTTTCATATTGGAGTTTTCTCCAGCTGTACCTGGACATGTTGGGGACTGAATTTACAATCTCATTTATGCAAAGCATTTGATTTACCTCCCAGTTGTGCCCCTCCATGTCTTTTTAAAAATGTGATGGTAAGCTTTAATCCCATGTCAGTATATCAAGGCATTGGTAAATCTTAAAATAGAATAGCCAGACTCCCTGAATCATTTATTTAAGCAGCTAATATAAATGTTGATTAACTATGGGCCTTTGCAGACTGCCAGAAATAGTGCAAATTGAGTCCACTTTAAGGGTTAGGGTTAGTGCTAGGGAATCATGGGAATTTTTTTTCCTGAGACATTGAGCCTTCTCTGTCAGCGAGCTCTGGTGCCACAATAAAATACAGTTCCCATGATTCCCTAACCCTTAAAGTGGACTCAGTTTGAACTATTTCTGGCAGTCTGCAAAGGCCCAAAGTTTTCTAACAAAAAGGGCTAGAATAAAAATGAGGCTATCTAAAATTCTCTGCAAGTTGCTTATGGTGTCCGTTTTCTACATGGTTTTTTTTATATCAACATTTATATGGAATGTGATGTCAAAAAATAGGGGAAATGATGAAACACTTGAAAGTGTCTCTGTCATTATGAGAGTATACAGAAGTACCAGTAACTTTTGCACACATATTACACAGTCAGCATTCGTGGCTTTTCATAGAAAAACTAGATCTATAGGGACTGACATCCTTTTAAATGATGCATTGAGGGATGCTGTACTTCAGTAGTTCTGCTTGGATTTGAATGTTCATTTCCAAAACGTAGTACTGGCAACATATGGGACAAAAAATAATAAATGGAGCTCATTCCAGATGCAGTGGAGTTTCTTTTTTTCAGCCACTCATCTGACCAGAGCAGGGAGAGGTATTAAGCTTGTTTTGAATGGGATCAGACTCCTTCTGGGCTTAAGGATGTAGCTTGGCTTGCGTGGCATGCTTTCACTGGTGCAGGCTGGCTCATTAGTTATGATACTCTCTGCACTGGAATAACCTGGTCATTATTATGTATCTCTGTAACTCCTGGATTAGATGAATGCAGTGTACTGAATGTGGGTCTGCCCCTTGAAGATTTTTTTTTGAAATGCTAGTAAATAAATTTAGTAAATAATGCAACAGCTAGCTTACTAACTGAGTTTATTTAATGGAGCACCCATTGCTGTTTGTTAAGCAGCTAGTTTGGCTTCAAGTCTGGCACTTACTTTTGAAACCTAAACACCTTGTGCCTTCAATCTCTATGGGACTATGAACTTGCTGCAGTTTCTTCTACTGTGCAGGTTTTAATACTGGAAGGCTGGTGCTCATACTGAAGATAGCCTTTTGTGAAACTTGGAGCATTTTTTTCATATACTAAAATAAAAATTTCCATTTATAAAATTTTTAATTTTTTAAAAAATATATCTTGCCCTTCCTTCAATTTATATCCTATCCTTCCTCCCATCTATATGATGTTTACTCTGAAAGAAAATAGTTAGGCCTAGGCCATACAGTGAGCTTCATGATTGAGCATGTATTTGAACACAACAGTCTCCAGTTCAAATCAATGCTTCTTTTATTGCTCTGCAGTGTCTCAATACAATATTCCAAACCATGTACCACACTTTGACTCAGAAAGATGGCAGTGTCATGTGCACCTTGTTAGTTTCAGGGCACAAGTCTTACGAGATTATCACATTACACTCTTAAAATGGGGCTAGTTCACTTTAATAGCTCTGACTGCCTCCTGTTGCATTTTGGGGTTTGTATTTCTGTGAGGCTTAAAGGCTTTCTGCCTGAATATTCTAAATGCCTCTTCCTAAACTACAAGTTCCAGAATGCAACAGGAAGCAGCCAGAGCAGTTAAAACGATTTAGCCCCATTTTAAGAGCGTAGATAGTCTCATTAGATCAGGGGTAGGCAACCTGTCCCCTTTAATGGCCGAGGGACTTCAGCTCCCAGAATCCCAGGAGCTATTGGCCAACATGGGACTATTGGCCAACATGGCTGAGGCTTCTGGGAGCTGAAGTCCCTCGGCCCTTAAAGGGGACAAGTTGCCTACCCCTTCATTAGATAGTTGAGCTAATGTCTTTCAGGACTTCTCATCACATCAAATTAATTTTCTGTACAGAAAGAACTTCCCTGTAGAAGATTATGTGGACTTTGTGTAGTTTCTTCTGATCCATCATTGGTGAAAATCCCTGTTCCCTACTTATAAGATTCTCCCTTCCAGGGAACCTTGTCTTGTTCTAGATTAGGGGTAGGCAACCTTTCCCCTTTAAGGGCCGAGGGACTTCAGCTCCCAGAATCCCAGGAGCTATTGGCCAACATGGGACTATTGGCCAACATGGCTGAGGCTTCTGGGAGCTGAAGTCCCTCGGCTCTTAAAGGGGAAAGGTTGCCTACCCCTGTTCTAGATGGTCAGTAAAGTTGGACATATAACAGGTGATCATCAAGAGTTAGAATGGGCAAAAGTGCCCTTCAATTAATAGACAGGACTGTTGCTGGTGAGAAGGCATCTTTATTCTAGAGGCCTTCTGTACATTTACAGAAAATTCCAGAGGTGCAAGTCTGTACAAGTATCCATTTAGGAAAAAATACCTTAGTATGGAGGTAGTATCCTGTTTTTAAGCATTACATTTGTGGCAATGTTGGGAAGCAAGAATCATGCATAAACAATGAATAAGTTTCGTCTAAACTGAAGGAAAGAAAGATGGAGAGAGGTGACAATGTTTCTGCAAGACTGATAGGCATTACATTAACAGGCCCAGTTTCAGTAGAAAGGCCAGAAAATGGAGTTTGGAGGGGGGGAATCATGTTTTAGGACAGGGGTAGGCAACCTTTCCCCTTTAAGGGCCGAGGGACTTCAGCTCCCAGAATCCCAGGAACTATTGGCCAACATGGGACTATTGGCCAACATGGCTGAGGCTTCTGGGAGCTGAAGTCCCTCGGCTCTTAAAGGGGAAAGGTTGCCTACCCCTGTTCTAGGATGAGCCATGAAGACATTTTATGTCCCTTTTTGTTTCTGTTGTTGTGTGCCTCCAGGTCGTTTCTGCCTTATGGCAGAAAACCTATCATGGGGTTTTCTTGGCAAGATTTGGTCATAGAGGGTTTGCTTTTGCTTTATTTTGAGGCTAAGAGCTTGTCTTTGTGGGTGATACCCCAAAATCTGTCCCAGGCTTTCAGTGTCCTGTTTACATAATGCAGGGCCAAAACTCCAAATCAGGTCCAGACTGTCTTCATGACACCCACACCTGATTTGGCCCTGCATTCCTCCCACTAACCTGCTTTTGCTGTGGGGTTTCAGTTCTGTTCAGATTTATGTTGATAGTTGCTTTCACTTGCTTGGGAATGTGGTGGGGGTCTATTTTGGGAGGGGATTGTGCAGTTGCCGCAGTCCTGGCCCGATCATAGCCAGAGGCTACTCCTTCCAGTCCATGTGCTTTGGCCCCAAGATCCTCTTGCATTCCCACTGTATGTGTGAAAGTAGTGGGACTGAGAGATTCACTGAAGATCTCAAAGCCTGAGCATGATAATACAGAAGGCCTGTCTTTCAGACACTTGGATCAAAACTGTGTAAGGCTTTGTAGGTCACAGATACTTTATCAGTACCTAACATTATTAACAGATTATAGAATTTAAATGAAGTGATGTTGTGTTGTAACCATACACAAGTCAGATAAAAATACAATAATTCAGTTGAGTGCCTTAATCTCGATTATCTTCTGACCCCTCTATGAAATTGTGTATTGTAGGGTATAAAAACACCCCATGCCCACAGGGTTGTTGTGGGTGAAGAGCCAAGGAAGAATCAACTACAGTACCTAGAATGAGAAAACACATCTTACATGAGAGAGAACATTGTTCTGAGTAGCCATCAGACCTTGTTTATAAAAGAAAAAAAATAACCAACACAAATGCAATAGATTTGTGATATAATCCCAACCATTTTTGTCTATTTAAAAAAGCCATTACATGACATATGGCATTGTTTATATTGTTCACAACTCTTCAGGTGACAATGATGTGAAATGCTTACCTTGTAGGTCTAATTTGAAGATGGCCTGACAAGTGACAAATATGTCTGTCTTGTCATAAAGAGGTACATTATCTCATGCTGCTAAACAGGTGAGGTAAAATGTGACCTAAAAATAATTATAGAAAGCTTAATTGTTGCAAAATGTTTGAAACTCCGTATTATGCTATAGACTGAAGGTCCTCTGTACAACTCTGAACACTTGTAGAAAACCCAAGAGTGAGATTAATATCCAAGTTTAATACTTATTTTTCACTAGTCAAGTGGTTTGAATTGACTGACTCTTTTAGAATAGAAAGATGGAAGCTATTGTCTGATAATTTACATGAGAGATGTAACATATTTTGCCAATGGATCAAACTATGCTGTATCTCACTAAAGATGCTGGCTTCCTCTGTTCTAAAAATATCTGTATATATGTAGAGTGTAGTCTGCTTGCAAGGTTCTCCTTGGGACCATGTGAATCTAGTAGCCACAGATAGCCCTGAAGGGAATAACACTCCCAGTCCATCTTTTCTGCAAGGAATTCCACATGTGAAGTTTTGACTCCTGCCATGTCATACATCACCTATTTCATTATGCTCTTGTTTTTAGAACCAGTGCAGGAGATTGGTTCTGCCACCTGCAGCGCAATGTATTTCTGTGTGCTCATATTTTGTCATATTCAAAGAACAAACATGATGTTGTTAGTAATTGTTGTAATTATCTTTGTTTAAACTGACTTTTATTATTTTGCTCATTGTTTTAACTTAGATTGTACGCCTCTGGCAGGTTTTATTTGTTATTTGTTTTATTCTTGATTGTCTTTTGTACAGCGCTGAGTACACTGACAGCGCTCTAGAAATAAACTTTAATAATAATAATAACAAGTGATGGACATCTACTAACAGTTTGCATCACTTGATTAACTGAGTAAATCCAAACAACATAGACTTTCATTGACATGTTTAGGCATCTGGAGGAAGTGAGAAATAGGTTTTGGTTGGAAGTAAGAAGAATTTGAATTTAGATGTGTCACTGTGGTTTTGTGCATTTTACTGTTTGCTGGTTTGAATTTGAATTTGCTAGTTGGTTATTTGAATAAATCACATTGTTGTTTTTTCCAAGTATGAGAGGATGTGGGGGAATGCTACCCATTAAATAGGTATTCCATGTTCACTGGAAGAGTATTACGTGTTTTTGTTGTATATGGTGATAAATAATTAAGAATTTTCTTTAGAGTACCACAAAGGATTAAAACTGCGTTGTTGTTTTTACAACCATTGTATTTTTGTGGAAGAACTGCTGCTGCAACAAGAGTCACAGGAATCTGTAGCTAGCTGAAAATACTTGTAATGGTTTAAATTTTTTAGCACTGAGCTAAAAATGAAAGTGTCTGATGACTGGTGAAGTGCAACCTTTCATCACCTTCCTAGTGTTCTGCTCAAAGGTTTCTGCTTATTTCTGCTGTTATGTCGCTAATACTGCTGGTTAGGACTCTTATCTCCTCCATGTCCCTAATTGCCTCTGTAGTCAACAAAGGTCCAAAACACACTGCAGAAAGAATCCAATTTGAGACCACTTTAACTGCCCTGGCTCAATGTTAGGAAATTCTGGGAACTGTAGTTTTGTGAGACATTTAGCCATCTCTGTCAGAGAGCTCTGGTACCACAATAAACTACAATTTCCTGGATTCCCTAGCACTCAGACAGGGCAGTTAAAGCGGTCTCAAACTGGATTATCTCTGCAGTGTATTTTGGACAAAACATAGATATTCTCTTACTTTTCATCTGCAGAGAGACTATGGGCCTTTGCAGACTGCCATAAATAGTGCACATTAAATTGAGGCACTGCCCTGGCTCAGTGCTAGGGAATCATGGGAACTGTAGTTTATTGTGGCACCAGAGCTCTCTGACAGAGAAGGCTCAATGTCCCAGAAAAAAATACAATTCCCATGACTCCCTAGCACTGAGCCAGGGCAGTGCCTCAATTTAATGTGCACTATTTCTGGCAGTCTGCAAAGGCCCTGAGTGTGTGCATACCTTCAAGTCTCATGTCAGCTTGAAAGGTTCTCTTAGGCAAGGAATACTTAGAAGTGGGGCTTTGCCAGTTTGAAATACAGCCTATAGCACCTGGTATTTGTTGGCAATCTCACGTCCAAGTACTAACCAGGAATAACCATGCTTACCTTCCAAGATCAGTCAAGATCTGGTGTGTTTAGGGTATTTAAGCTGTATAGGGGGACCTTGACATCATACTTATTAATTTTTCAATCATATATAACCATTATAAGAATATTGTATTTCCCTGTGCTTCTCACTTACAATGATTTGCCCATGTGACCACATGTATAACATTTCTGGAAATTTTGAAATGGGGGAACAGGATTATTCCTTTAATACTTGTATTAAATACATCAATATATGTATTAATGCATTAATATAATTAATGTATTATCAGCATACAAATTAATGACATTGATTGTGGACAAAATTAGTTATGCTTAAACATTTAGCATATCCTTGTAAATACTGTACTGACTTTTCTAATAATAATCAAATGTCCACTTGTATAGAGAGTGCCGATTGCAACTCCAGAAATTTCTGAGGATTGAATACCTCGGAGATGGCTAATTGGTGATAAGGCCAAAATACATTGGGGATTTTAAAAAATCAGTGTTTTTGACCATTGCATAGCACATGGGACTTTGTCTCTTCTCGTTCTTTTCCATATATACCCAACCATAAGTCGACCTCATGTATAAGTCAGGGGAGGTTTTGGGGCAAAAATTATGGATTTTGATATGACCTGTGCATAAGTCAGTAAAACTTGGGTGCATGTAACAAAGGATCTAAATGATGAAGCAAAGGAAACCGATGCCAGAAACTTACAAAATTCTGGCAGGCATAACTGTTTGGGCTTACCCTAAAGACTGGATTGATTAGAGAGTGGGGGGGGGGGTGTCAGTGCTTCCCGGACACGTTATACGCTTGCCTTTCACCAGGGGATAGTTCTTTCTTTATAAGAGTTAAAGTACAGCATTTACATTGACCCATGGATAAGTTGACCCAAGCTTTTGGGGTCAATTTTTTAACTAAAATTTCTAGACTTATACATGAGTATATACAGTAACTTCTCAATCTGGATCTTCATTTTTATCTTTATGGGCTTTAGAAAACTTGAGTTTTCTATGAATTGGGAACATATACTATCTTGGGTTTCAGCATTCAGTATGTTGGATTTGAGTGTTGCATATTTTACACAGGAGTTAGTGTTCTCTCACCCTATAGACTCAATTACAGATCTTCATGTCATACAGTTGCTGATATTTTGAGTGAGTTAAACCTTCCATTAAAATTATTTTCACTCATTCCAAAATACTTTTTTACCCATGTTTCCCAAAGTTTCCCATTTTCCCATTGGAAAATTTGTCCGTAGAAAACAAATGGAAACTCTTTCCACTTTTCTATATTTCTACACCACCCCATTTTTATACATCTCTGCTTCTGATTATGGGCCAAAAGCTCTTAGAAAAGGTTCTCTAGGCTGAAACAATGGCATTATAAAAGGGTCTATTCCTCTTATTCACTATATAGTAGCATAGTAAGAAAGTGGTAATTTAGGACAGATGAAGCGGGGAAAGTTAAAGTCAAGATTATAAAGGGCAAATTCACACATATACTAAAGGCTATAAACAAGTGAGCAACAAAGTTATAATTTACAGTCTCATGCACCAACGTGTAAATAATGCTAGAATGCATTATCTAAAATTATCTGAACTATATATATGCTAGGATGTAAATCTTTACTTTTATCATTCTCGCTCATGAGAATAAGAAACCTCAAACAGTTTCTTCTCATAATCTGAATATGTTGAGAATTTTTCGTGCATTCTCACTAAAGATCATTTGCATTTGCAATAACAGTTTACACAAATTGGGCAAAGTGTTGTTCAAACTGCTTGGCATGATTCCATTGGCTTTCAAAAAGTATAAAGATTGGATAGATTGCTTGTATCATTTTGGTCAATAAGCCTGGCATTCTGTGCTTTGTTTCACAAAGGGAAAAGTGACTGGTTTTGTACAGAGGCATCTGGCACAATTGCCAAAAACAAATGGTCTTCTTACCTTCCTCTCATGAAGGAGGCAAAAATCTCATAGGGAGGAGATGCCAATAACAAACACTGGAATCTTTCTTTTGTTCGTTGGGGAAGAACACAGCAAGGAAGAGGAAATTGTCTTCCATCAGATGACACAGTAAACCAAATATGGAGCAAAATTTTGTTTAGTTGCTCCAGCATCAAGTGGGAGCAGTCAAACAACACGGCCAATAATCTGAGCCAAGGTGGATAGAATGTTATATGCCACTGATAAATGCCACTTGGCCATTGTTGTTTTCATGGGGTATACTTTGGAGTACACATTTTCATTTTGTACTCCTGATTCAAACAATAGAAGTGTGAAGAGGATGTAGTTAAAGCCAGGTGTTAGGAATACTTCTTGAAAGTTTTATTTTCTCTTGAGCAATCTAGAGTACATAATCTTGAAGCTGAATTGCAACTGAAAGCCACAAAGATGTAATAATTGCCGTATTTTTCGGCATATAAGACGCACTTTTTCTTCCCCAAAACGAGGGTGGGGAAGTTGCTGCGCCTAATGAAGCGAATATAAAAGCTGAGGGCAAACTGCCGAGGCCTAGGCTAAAAGTAGGCCTCATTTCAGCCTGAGCCTCGGTGCTCCAGTGGGCTCCTCCCATCCCAGGAAGAGCCCATTGGAGCAGCCAGGACGGGGGTGGAAAGAGTCCTCTTTTCCTGGCTAGTTGAATGTGCTCCTCCTCTTTCCACCCCCATCCTGGGTGCTTCAATGGACTCTTCCTGGGGTCAGAGGACATCCTCCCATCCCAGGAAGAGTCCATTGGAGCACCCAGGACGGGGGTGGAAAGAGTCCCCCCCTTGAAGAAATCTGCCAGGAAAACCCTCATGGTAGGATCCAAATGAGCCAGAAATTACTCCAAGGCACT
This sequence comes from Phrynosoma blainvillii, assembly GCA_026167975.1. Lineage (NCBI taxonomy): Eukaryota > Metazoa > Chordata > Lepidosauria > Squamata > Phrynosomatidae > Phrynosoma > Phrynosoma blainvillii. Next base: position 331,383,001 of record JANUYF010000001.1, read on the forward strand.
GGATTAGTACCCTGGCCAAGTTACACTGTCTCAGCCTCAGAGGGTGGAAATTGCAAACTCCCTCCTCTGAAGAAATCTGCCAGGAAAACCCTCATGGTAGGATCCAAATGATCCAGAAATTACTCCAAGGCACTGGATTATTACCCTGGCCAAGTTACACTGTCTCAGCCTCAGAGGGTGGAAATGGCAAACTCCCTCCTCTGAGGAAATCTTCCAGGAAAACCCTCATGGTAGGATCCAAATGATCCAGAAATTACTCCAAGGCACTGGATTAGTACCCTGGCCAAGTTACACTGTCTCAGCCTCAGAGGGTGGAAATGGCAAACTCCCTCCTCTGAGGAAATCTGCCAGGAAAACCCTCATGGTAGGATCCAAATGATCCAGAAATTACTCCAAGGCACTGGATTAGTACCCTGGCCAAGTTACACTGTCTCAGCCTCAGAGGGTGGAAATTGCAAACTCCCTCCTCTGAAGAAATCTGCCAGGAAAACCCTCATGGTAGGATCCAAATGATCCAGAAATTACTCCAAGGCACTGGATTATTACCCTGGCCAAGTTACACTGTCTCAGCCTCAGAGGGTGGAAATTGCAAACTCCCTCCTTTGAAGAAAACTGCCAGGAAAACCCTCATGGTAGGATCAAAATGAGCCAGAAATTACTCCAAGGCACTGGATTAGTACCCTGGCCAAGTTACACTGTCTCAGCCTCAGAGGGTGGAAATTGCAAACTCCCTCCTCTGAAGAAATCTGCCAAGAAAACCCTCATGGTAGTGTCAAAATGAGCCAGAAATTACTCCAAGGCACTGGATTACTCTGGCCAAATCACACTCTCTCAGCCTCAGAGGATGGAAATGGCAAAAAAAAAAAAAAACCCTTGAAGAAATCTGCCAAGAAAACCCTCATGGTAGGGTCAAAATAAGCCATAAATTACTCCATAAGCCAATGGCCTAAAAGCTCCAAAGGTACCAGTCCATCTGATCTTGGAAGCTAAGCAGGGTCAGCCCTGGATAGTCCTTGGATGAGAGACCGCCAAAGAATCCCAGGTGCTGCAGGCTGTATTTCAGAGGAAGGAACTGGCAAAACCACTTCTCGAGTCTTCCTTGCCTAAGAAATCCCTAAGAAATTCATGGAGTCACCATAAGGCGACAGGAGACTTGCAAGAAAGTTGGGCAGGGAATTTGTGCAATACCTGGCCCTGCTGCTGGCTTAAACTTACATTTACAACTTAAAATTGTTCTTAAACTGCTGTTAACGTTATACAGTTGATATAAAATATTTTACTACAGTATTTGGTTAAGAATCTTTTTTTTCTAGATTTTCCTCCTTTAAAATTGGGTGCGTCTTATATGCCGAAAAATACGGCACTATAAAAATGGGGCTCTTGACCAGTAAAAAACTTCATACTTCCTTGGAATGTTGAGGGAGAGCTTTAATCAAAATTAAAGAAATTGTGAGTAGCCTGAGTGGATTAATATAATAGTTCTTTCTGTTTCCTGCCAGGCTATAAAGTTTTGTGTCTAGTTGTTTGAACTCAAATTGGAATGAGGAATTTGAGTCATTCTCCTTGCTGTGCAAACTTGGTTATAAATCACTTACTCTTCTTTGCAAGTCATTGAGTGGTTTAAGTGTTTGCAATCTTTGAATATAAAATTGGTGGAATTAAATATTGATAGAACAAAGCTTCTCTAAAGAATGTAGAATCATTTGACAATTGATTGCAGTATTAAAATGTGTGAACCCAATAAATTGTATTAGAAAAAATATGTAATTGTTCTTGTGCATTTATGAGTATTTGTGTATTGTGAAGAAGACATATGAAATATATTCTTATGCAGATAGTTTTCCCTTTTCCTAATCTTGCATGGTCCGTTACAATTATCTTCTCTGTTAGTTTTGTTGAAAGTAATTGAAGAAGGCTGACTAGACCTAACACTGAAGTTAGTGATGGTCTTAACACTGTTTTTGTAAAGTTCTTGTATGTAGATGGGTGTGTATGTGTGGAAATAAACACACCCCATCCAGGTAATTTTAGTAGTCTGTGAAATTAATCCAAATACCATAGTAGAGATGAAGAACTTTCCATAGTCATTGGATTACTTTCACAACATTATCAGTATTCACACTTTGTCCTGATGTCTCAAATGCTATGGTGGGGTTGAGATTCTCTCCCTTTAAGGAAAAAGCCTAGTCTTTGGGGGGGGGGGGGATTGCTAGTCATCAACCAGCAGTTCTTGGAGCTGTGTTTTCAGTGTAATAATAGGAATAACACGATAGAAATGCCTGTAATGTAAAAAAAAAATATTTTAGCAGATATTAAGTATGCACACAACATAAATAAAATGCAGTAAATGTCATTATTTTCCTTTACACATACTGTAAAAGATTGGACCTAATTCTTCAAGCATGTGAGGAGATCTAGAACTTTAAACAAGTAGGTAAATACAAAAGTAATGATTTCTCTATGCTTCTTTTCATTCTAACATTTTCCTCCTTTTCCTCTAGTGATGCTGAAGGTGTCTGAACATACTTGGAGCAAAGATTTTCAGAAGTAGCTATTGGAACCATTGATGGACATCTGCGTTCACGGCATGGCCCAGATATCTGGCAATAATGAATTCAAACAATGTCCATCACCATCTTTGGGCACAGCAAGGGCAAAAGAAGTGGATAAAGAAGAGGCACTGCAGATGGAGGCTGAGGCTCTGGCTAAGATGCAAAAGGAAAGAGTGGTGTCTGGTAATAGACAAAGCATTGACACTTTAAGCAAATCCTGGCCAAATGTACAATCCTGCAGAAAACAGGACCATGATCTTATGGTGTTTCCAGAGTCAGATGCCAAGAAAAAGGTGGATGATAAATTAAATACAGTGGATGTGGAGAAACTTACCCATGCTGAGCTAGAAAAACTGTTACTAGAGGAAAATTTTGAATCCAGCAAACCACCCACACTGCCAGCAGCTCCTGTTCTGAGCCCATCTTTCTCATCCCAGTTTTATCCTAACCCTACCATTCAAAGAGGACCATGGACACCTGGATTGCCTGGGCCTTCTGCTTGCACTGTACCTTCTGTTTACCCAGCACCTTCTTACAATAAACAAGTTGGTATCTTTCAGAATGGCTTCCATCCAGGTATGTCTGCTTACCAGTCTACAAAACCTATTTATCTTAGTCTTCCAGAGAGGTCCCAGTACATTTCATACACACTGCCAACTACCACAGTTTTCCATCCACAACGAAGTCTACCTGTATTTCATCCAACACTTACCCCTGAAATGGCAAAAGTATTTGATAAGATAGCAAGCACTTCAGAATTTCAAAAAAATGGGAGATCAAACACAGGCTTAGAAGTGACTGGTGCTAAATCTACAATTAATTTGCCGGCCTCTGAAAGCTCCAATGATATCAGTAAATTTGATTGGTTGGACTTGGATCCTTTAAGTAAACCGAAAGGGGACAGTATGGATATATTGTATTCTTCAGACGATGGTGGAAATGTGACTTGTAGTACAGTTGTAGAAGACCCTTGGGATGCTGTGCTGTTGGAGGAGAAATCTCCAGGAAAATATCATCATGAAAGAAAACTTAGTGGGAAATCTGCTTCTGGGGCAACGGTTACAAGAAGTCAGTCTTTAAACATTCGAACTGCTCAGCTTGCTAAGTTACAGGGCCAAACATCACAGGTAAAATGGATCTGAAAAACCTATTTCATTCTGCAACTGAAATTTTGTAATAGGCTATAAAAGTTTGTGCTACTTAACTTAATCTCCCCACCTTGTCACTCCATAAACAATTGATTAACAGAGCTACTTGTAGATAGTTGTGAGTCAGGATTCTGATATGTTCAGCTTGCATCAACTTAAAACATAGTCAATTCATATTGTTCCATTTAAGTGCTACTGTCCACTCCCACCACCCAAAAGAATGCAAAGTAGGTCACTAAAGACCCTTGAATAAACTTAGCAGACATGGGATGAAAAGTAAGGTCCTCTTATGGATTGATAACAGGTTACAGAACGAAAAGCCAGAGAGTAGGAATAAAGGGGCCATCCCCATAGTGGGGGGATGTGAATAGTGAGATTCTCTAAGAATCTGTTTTGGGATTGATGTGTCTAAACTTTTTCATCAGTGTAATGGAATTAGGAGTGAATAATGAAGTGATCAGGTTTACTGGCAATACCAAATTATTTACATGGATAGAACAAAAATGGGCAGTAAGGTGCTCCAAGTGGGAATTGGCATTAACATGGCAAATGCAGTACACTGTAATCAAATATTAAGCAATCCACTTTGGAGGCAGGAATTTCTATTTTATAATAATAATAATAAAATTTATTTGTATCCCACCCCTCTGATGAACAGTTGGGGCGGCTTGCAACAATTTCACAAATTGGCTGATGAGATCTGAACTGAAAGTAACTGACCAAGAAAAAAGATCTTGGGTTTGTGATGGTTAGCTCATTGAGAATGTGGATGTTTGAAATAAAAAGGGCAAATTCCATCTTGGAGATAATTAGGGAAGAATAAAAAATAAAATGCCAATATCATAATGCTTTTATAATCTGTGATGTCACCACACTTGGGATACTGTGTACACTTCTGATCACTGCATATTAAAAAAGATATGATCAGGCTGGAAAAGGAACAAGAAGGCAAGTAAAATGTTCAACAGAGGGGAGGAATCAATGTGTTAAAAGGTGACACTATTTGTGGCTGCTTAGCTTGGAAGAAAATGCATGATAGAATAGCATAAAATATATGACTTGGAGAATGCAGATTATAATATTAAGCCAAATGTTGGGAGATGTAAAACATCTAAGGGCCTGAACAGACTGCTAGAAATAATCTATCTTGAGACCACTTTAGCTGCCCTGACTCAGTGCTAGGGAATTATGGGAGTTTATTGTGGCACCAGAGCTCTTTGACAGAGAAGGCTCAGTGTCTCAGAAAAAAACTACAATTCCCATGATTCCCTAAAATTGAGCCCGGGCAGTTAAAGTGGTCTCAAGCTGGATTATTTATGGCAGTCGGTTCAGGCCCTAACAGGAGTTACTATGTCACACAACACATACTCGAATTATGGAGTTCACTACTGTATGTTGTAGTGATGTCCACCAGCTTGGATCACTTTCAAAGAAGATTAGGCAGATTTATGGTGGATAAAGGCATCAGTGCTTATTAGTGATGATGGTTGGATGTCCTCCTGTACCAAAAGAAGAGAATCTTTTAGCATCATTTCCTGGGGAACATAAACGTGAGGATGTAGTTTTTGTGTCCTGCCTGTATGCTTCTCAGGGGCATCCAGTTGGCCACTGTGGAAACAGAATTCTATAGACCTTTGGACTGATCCCACAGAGATGCTCTTTTATTTATATTTGGCTTCAGATACTGTATAACTGAAATCCCAGCTTGGTAGGTTTAACCTTGAGACTATTCATATTTAAAGAACAAAATTAGAACTCCCCCCCCCTTCTTTTACTGGTCATTGACTGTAATAAATTTCATTCATTCATTCATTCATATAACTTAAAGATAACATTCAAATTCTATGCAAATTGACCCCTTTGGGTGATTTGTTGATATTCCTGGGTGAATAAATCTTGGGCTGCATTTTTCTAGAATGTAAAAATATTTCTATTCAGTGGTCCTTGTTGGTTGAAATGCTGTGATGCACACCTGAAGCTCTTCAGCAGCAGTGTGACAGTAGACCACACTGAAGTAACTACAGGTGGCAGTATAGGTAGGAACATTCAATGAGGTATGCTCCTTGATATGCAAATTGCACATAAGATTCTGTATCAAAATATGCAAAATGTCATACAAATGTTTCTTTTGTATGTGCATGTTTAAAGCCTTTTCTAGGAGTCAGTGTGGTGTAGTAGCTTGAGCTTTCAACTACGAGTCTAGAGATCAGGCTTCGATTCCCCTCTCACTCATGGATACCACTGGGTGTCCTTGAGAGAGTCACACACTCTCAGCCCCAGAGTATGATGCCTTAGAGTTACCATAAGTTGGAAATGACTTGAAGGTGCACAAGAACAACAACAACAAAAAGCTTTTTATATTGCACATAAAAAATTGATCATGGAAATGATTTTCCCAAAGCTACTGTGGTTTTAATTCTATGGATTTAATACTGTTTTAAGGGGGAGAGGGATTGTTGGCTTTGGGATATTATGTAAGATTTTATGGTTGTGAGCCGCCCTGATTGGTTTTCTAAAGGGCGGTATATAAATAAATCAGCCCTGGTGGCGCAGTGGTTAAATGCCTGTACTGCAGCCACTCACTCATAAACCGCAAGGTTGCGAGTTCAATACCAGCCAGGGCTGAGGCTCGACTCAGGCCTGCATCCTTCAGAGGTCGCTAAAATGAGTACCCAGCTTATTGGGGGGCAATCAGCTCACAGTTGTAAACTGCTTAGACACCCCATAGCGTGGTATGAAGCGGTATATAAATGAAGCTGCTTTTTTTGCTTATTATTATTATTATTATTATTATTATTATTTGGTGGGGTCACAGTTAGATGTCAGTCTTCTAGTCCCAAAAATTGCATGATATTTTAGGGTGGTGGATAATATAAATAAGAAATTATATAAGCATATAATTTTTAAAAACCCAAATTTTGTACAGGTATATTGAAGAACAGCAGTAACATTTACAGTTACATTAAAGTAAAGTCGGTAAATTTTTAATTTTAAAATTCTTGGGAAGTTGCCAGAAATTCTAATAAATAAAATTTAAAAGCTATGGTTCTGACCCAGGTTGGTCCCTAGGCCATTGTGGCGACAGGTGGGTGTTTACATGCCCGCTCGCCAGTGCTGTTGAGCTTCCGATGCAGGGCACCCCTTACTTGCCTTTGCCACCGCATCTTCTAAGAAGGCTCCTGATGCAGCCCGTAAGGGCAGAAATGGGGCGCCTTGCTATACCCATGTGGCCAGGCATCGCCATCCAACATCATGCTGTCACCGCAGGGTTTCCACAGAACTCTGCAGCAAACAGCAGGTCTTTTTGACCTGTGCCAAGGCCCTTTGGGCTGGGATCAATTTGAGACTGCTGGACTGGCATCCAGACTGGCTGATCCCAGTCTTGAGCCTTTGTTGTATGTACAGGATGACATGAGGCTGAGGGGAGAACAAGCCTTTTGGTCCATGCTTACCATTCCTAAGATAATTGGGTGAATTAAAGTCAGCAGATGCATAATCCACAGGGAGAAGCAGGTAAGAAATAAATGTTGTTGTCATCGGCATCATCATCATCATCTCCTCTATTTGGAATCTCTTCCCTGACACAGATACTTTAAGGTGCTAAGTAAGCCATTACCCAGTTACTTAACCTGTTTTCTGTGGTTCCTGTTAAGAAGTGAGAGCTTGCTGAAGAGTGAGTTTGCTGTTTGATTTTAAAAAGAGTAAACTTAAAATACTTTGTGCATACCTGAAGTCTTATCCCATTTTACAGAAATCACATGCTTGGAGGATATTTGTCAGGGAAGAATTCATTTAAGTACAGAAACACTGGGTTAAGAATTAGGAAGTAAAATGGAGGACCCATACGTTTGTTGTAGTTTATCTGTGCCTTCTAACAGAAGTTTCCTCCTAGAGCTCCAGTCAATCTGATAGAGGCCAGGGTCATGGAATATAGGGTAGTTTAGGATACAATGCAGGAAGGGGGAAGAGAAAACTAAGCTAGTTCGTCCAGAAATATTACTGTATATACTCATGTATAAGTCTAGACCCAAAAAGCCTGGGTCAGCTTATCCACGGGTCAGTGTAAGTACTATTATTTAACTCTTATTTAAATAACTCTTATTTAAAAAAGGAACCAGCCCCTGGTGAAAAGTGAGAGCTTAATCCCTTATTAAGTTATTAAGGAGGCAATTAAAAGAAGCACCAGCCCTCTTTACTCTCTTATCCATCTAGCCTTTAGGGTGAGCACAAAAACTACTGCTTGCTGGAAGTTTGTAAGTTCTTTGGCATTGCTTTTCTTTGCTTCATCCTTTACACCCTTTGTTACATGCCCCTAAGTTTTACCCTCGACTTATTCACAGGTCATATCGAGATCTCTTAATTTTGGCCCCAAAACCTGCTTTCAACTTATGCATAAGGTCAGCTTATAGTTGAATATATATGGTACTTTCAGGTTCAAGTGACATCTTCAACATTCTTTGCCTTCTCAAGGCAAGTAGACATGCTCTGATCTTGTATTTTATTTTGTTTAATTATAAAGAAATGTTTATATCTGCCTGTTTTGAAAGGCCCTTGTGTTTCAAAAACATTGTCTTGCCTGTGGCTCCATTTCACTGCTAAACTTATAGGTGCAAAGTTTATTATTGGAAGGAGTGATGATGGTGATGTAGGTTAAAAAAGACCTATCTAGTCCATCTTTCTGTTTTCATAGAGACCAAGGAGGTGCCAGTGGAAAATTCCACAAGCAAGACAATGTTCTGCTTGTGCTTTCCCAATGTGATAGTAGTTTGAGTATTCTTAATTGTGCTATGTCCATTGGCTAGGATTTTAAGATGAATTTGAGGTGGGCTTCATGTAGACTATTTGTGAGGAACTGGTTTCAGGATCACTGTCATAGTACAACGGATAACTGCAAAACTGCTGCAGTCAAATACTGCTGATAAAGTACACATTTACATTTTTCCTAGGTCTCCTTTAAAAAAAGGACAGGAGGTAGTCATGGTGTTAAAAGACTCTTATAACCTATTTCACACAGTATTTTTGGAGTTGATTTATATTATAAGATAACAACCTAGTGAATACTGTTTATAATACTTGATAGAGAAAGGAGGGACAGAGAGTTACGAACACAAGCATGGCCAAAATGTTGGCTGAAGTCTCTAAATATGCTTTACAAAAGAGGAAGCTTTGAGCTCTGTCTGGGAGTGTTAAGAGGAACTAGATATTTAGGTTCCAAACAAGAACAAAACATCATCTGGCATAGGAACAAAGTTTATACCCCAGCAGGACAGTGTTCTTTCTGAAGAAAACATACTCTTGATGTAATGTGCTTGCATCAGTTCTCAAAAAGCATCAAGTTTTTTTTTATTAGTGTAATCTCTTCAGAAATGAGGAGCATAACTGTTGTCTCTTCATTCTTCTTTAAATGGCTACATGAGATGTCTGAATCTGTTGGAGAACAAGTTATTAAGGAGGCATGATATGCCAGTAAATAGTTGCTTTGTTTCATTGTATATTCAGACAAGGATTAATTGTTCTTTTAAAAAATGGGAGTGGGAGTGCAATGTGAGGGTAGCCCCCTAAGTCTGATAATGAACACTAGAGTACCCTTGAGTTTGGGTAGTTGCCCATCCTGGGTTAGGGTTTGGTGTGTTTTTTAGAGCTGCCATGCTTTTAAGTTACCGAGATAGCACAGATATCAGATATTAGAGGTGATGGATGTAACTGAACTGCTATGGCATTTTCTTATGGGCTTCCTCTATGTATGCTTAATACAATGTCAGATAATTTTGACTGACAGGATAATTGGACTCTTTTTGCTGCCTCAGATACCAAGTTTTGGCTTGATGTAAGACTGTCAAAATGAATGTGAGAAGTTCATGAGTTAAAATAAAGTCTAGCTGTAGGATATAATTGTTATGCTGATTCTGATAACTAATCCTCTGCTGGCAGTAAAACTAATTGAATTGGCTGTCCATTAAATGCTGCAAATTTCCTGATGCAAGAGCTATCACTTTTCAGATTAAATTAATGTCATATTCACTTGTGATGCTGAAGTTTTTAAGTGGCATTTTCATACATTAAATCCTAACTCTACACATAATTCACTTCTTGTGGCTATGTGAACTATTTAATCTTTAAATTGGGGACATTTGTTTTTTTTTTTTTTCTACATGCAATTTTTATATTTACAAACATTGGAGTAGATTAGAACATTTACTATAACAAACTTGAAAAGAAACCATATTATAGTGATTTGTCCCATTACAGGGCCACTATGAGATATGGTGTTGCAGGATGTGAGAGGATTGTCTTTTCTTCCTCTTCTCTGTTGTTTATGGAGGATTGCTGCTGCATAGCTGCAGTAGTAGCAGCAAAAGAGACCTAGCCTGACAACACATCTCTCTGAGAGCTTTATACACACACATACTCCTCAAAAGATGGAGGGAGGAATAGCCTAGAGAGGACTGAGCTCAGTCTTTACTAGGCTGTTCCTCTCTCCATCTTTTGAGGAGTGTGTGTGTATGTGCCTTCAAGTTGCCAGTCAATTTATGGCAGTCTCATACATTTCATAGTGTTTTTGTAGGCAAGAAATACTCAGAGGTGATTTTGGCCATTCCTTCCTATGAAATTAGCCTACTGTACCTGGTATCCATTGAAAGTCTCCCATTTAAAAACAAACTAGGGCTGACCCTGCTTAGTTTCCAAGATTATCGTATGTGTGGATGATGCACAGGAAGTTTATAGTCGCAGACCATGACTGTAAGCATGCCTCGGTCCTCATGGGGGGAGGGCTTTTAATGATGCACTGTGCTTTTTATGTTTTATGGTTTGTGTAAGCTTTTAATGGCCTTTAATGTTTATAGTATTTAATGTTTTAACTTCACACATTGCTTTTTAAATTTATTTTTAGATAACTTTATATTTATACCTTTATCAAAGATTTTGTGTAGTTTTTAATTTGTATTGTTTCAGATATGTTGTTAGCTGTCTTGAGTCCCATTGTTGGGAGGAAGATGGGATATAAATGAATATACTCACATAAAATCCCAAATTCCCCATATTTCTCCCTCCCTAGTTTTGACTCACTCCGAGGTCGATATATAGATTGCTCCCAGGACCTTGTGGCTCTGATTAGGGTTTTTTTTTAGTTCTGTATTTGTCAGTTAATTCTAAAATAAATGTGTGGGTATTAAAGGAAGCAGCAGCCATGTACAACTTTGAGATCATCCCTGTCCTCTTCCAAGTTCACTATTGTTCCTCTTGTAAGGCTCCGATCAGCAGGTAATTACAGTCGCTGTAAGGTTAAAAAAAAAAGGACAGCATACATACATAGTCCTTCAAACCTGTTTTGACATAACACTAAACTGTCATGCAGGAAGATTAAATCTGTGCCATTACACTCCCACCCCACACCCATTATCTATGTTACCCAGAGCTAATGTGAGCTGCAATTCAGCAATGTGTGGAGGGTCCTGTGTTCCCCATCTGTGGCTTAATGCTATATGGGTGCATCTGAGGGCCTTTACAGACTACTGGAAATAATGCAGCTTGGGGCCATTTTAACTGTCCTGGTTCAGTGCTAGGGAATCATGGGAATTGTATTTTTTTTCTGGGACATTGAGCCTTGGTGGCACAATAAACTACAGTTCCCATCATTCCCTAGCACTGAGCCAGGATAGTTAAAGTGATCTCAAGCTGCATTATTTCTGGCAGTCTGTAAAGGCCATGAGTTAGCTTTGGGGGCTTGTAGGATCTTTTTTCCTCTTCTCTAAACAGGCACAAGCAGGTGATTGGATGTATCCTTATTCTGAATAAATTACAGTTTACTTTTACACCTGAACAGGGAAAGTGTGCTTTTGTGCAACAGTTGTTTAACCAAACAGCAACAAACTGAGAATATGTACTTTAGCTTTGGTTGTTGTTCTTCCTCAGTTTAATTCAAATGAGTATGTTTGCAGATTTGCGGTCACAAAAATGGGGGCATAGTTATCAAATTTGCAGATGACACCAAATTAGGAGGAGTAGCTAATACCCCAGAGGACAGGATCAAAATTCAAAATGACTTGAACAGACTAGAAAGCTGGGCCAAAGCTAACAAAATGAAATTCAACACGGAGTAATGTAAGATACTGCACTTAGGGCGGAAAAACTAAAAGCACAGATATACGATGGAGGACACCTGGCTGAATGAGACTACGTGTGAAAGGGATCTAGGAGTCCAGGTAGACCACAAGTTGAACATGAGTCAACAGTGCGATGCAGCAGCTGAAAAGGCCAATGCAATTTTAGGCTGCATCAATCAATAGTGTCTAGATCAAGAGAAGTAATAGTGCCACTCTATTCTGCTTTGGTCAGGCCTCACCTGGAATACTGTGTCCAGTTCTGGGCACCACAATTCAAAAAAGATGTGGAGAAACTGGAGCATGTCCAAAGGAGGGCAACTAAAATGGTGAAGGGTCTGGAAACCAAGCCCTATGAGGAACGACTTAGGGAGCTGGTGATGTTTAGCCTGGAGAAGAGAAGGCTGAGAGGTGATATGATAGCCATGTTTAAATATTTGAAGGGATGTCATATTGAGGAGGGAACAAGCTTGTTTTCTGCTGCTCCAGAGACTAGGACCCAAACAATGGATGTAAGCTCCAGGAAAAGAGATTCCACTCAACATTAGGAGGAACTTCCTGACAGTAAGGGCTGTTTGACAGTGGAACACACTCCCTCGAAGAGTAGTGGAGTCTCCTTCCTTGGAGGTCTTTAAGCAGAGGCTGGATGGCCATCTGTCAGGGATGCTTTAATCGGGAGTTCCTGCATGGCAGGGGGTTGGACTGGATGGCCCTTGCGGTCTCTTCCAACTCTATGATTCTGTGATTCTATGTGTCCTCCTTCCATAAGAGAAACAGTTCTTTATCTGTCAGACTGAGTTGGGGGAGGATTTCTTGACAGCTGTGAAGTACAGTACAGCAGCAACCCAGGGATAATCTTCTCTCTAGAAACAAACTTGGAAAAGAGGACCATGGCTTTATTTTTCCATGTTATGATGTGCATTCTTCACAGTGGGGCCCTTGCCTTTAGTCAGCATAAATTTTAGAAAGGAGAGCAGCCACATTGCACTTCTCAGATAAATTAAAATTAGCCCAATTTTTTAAAAAAATTCCTGCATTTTATGAAACAAAAAAGCAGTTCATATTTAGTGCAGCAAGCTCTTGAGCTTCCTATGTTTTCTGAAAGTTAAGAATCAGCTGAAAAAGCATAAACGCCATTTCTGGGACCTATACAGTGCATGTTTTCCAAAAGAGCACAGAATGTTTTAATTTTTTTGTTTCATTCCAAAGTTTTGGTCAGTTTTGATAGGCTAGTGCTATATGAATGAGCCTTGGGTTGATACATTCTCCTCACTTCATTTTTCTTCTGCTGCAAGGAAGAGATCAATATTTGTTTCCCCTTTTCAGCTAACCACAATTCATCATTAAACCTGGGTTTACAGTCATGATTTGTAACTATAAACTATAGTTAAAAACTAACTGCAGCTCCGGGTTCAGACATAATAACAAGCCCTGATCTGGACATATTGCTAAATTGTGGTTTAGCATCATATCCAAGAAAGGCCACTGTTTCTTATCTCCATATGGTACTAATTGTGCCAATTGCTTGTGAACCAATGTCATTTTCTGTGGCTTAGAGTGTAACAACAGAAGTCAGCCTGTGACTCTTCCAGATTATTATGTGATGCAAAGAGAAAGGAAGTCCCATGTGGAGATCTTCTGGATTCAATCTAAGGCTGCTTCCACACTGCAGATGTGTAGCTGGTGGGGACACCAGAGCTCTCTGACAGGCTAAATATCTCACAAAACTAAAAGTCCCAGAATTCCATAGCATTGAGTCATGGCAGTTAAAGTGATGTCAAGCGTCTTTATTTCTGCAGTGTGGATGCACCCTAAGATTATCTTTTAAGTACTAGCCACTGTAATTGCTGATTCCCCACAATATGACAAAAGGCAGACTGGTTCCACTTAATTGCCTTATTGCTATTGCATAGAAGATGCTTGCCTGATTATATGTTGCTGTTCAGAGTCTGCTTTGGCACTGTTAAATGGAACATCTCCTGCTGTGGCATGGCCATGTGACACATTGGTTTAAATCAGAAGCAAATGTGTGATTAAACTAGCTGGCACAAAAGTGGCACAGGTGGCAGGAACTACAGAATTTTACCAATTTCTATTTTCAAGTTGTTCATTCTGTCTTGTATGAGTTATTTGATTTGGCTAATAGCAGACACGTAAACGTTTGTTCAAGTTTTTTAGTAACATGACTAAAATGTTCCACATATTTCTGAAGTAAACCTTACATTTCCTTTCCGAACTTAAGTTCTACAAGAATGCTGCTGAACTTTATATCTTGGAAAATGGGGGCAGAAGCCATAAAAATTTAGATTATTTTAAGACTAAGTAATGAGAACAAAGAATGTCAGGGACTCTGGTTTCTTTAACAGGAATTCCAGCATATACTCTATTTCACTTGCTTGGATTTTGAATATGGAATCAGAGTATGCCTGTTGCTACTTTGCCATGTAATGTCTGTGAATTTCTAAGCAGATTTAGTGGGAATGGTGGTTAAATCCCAATTGATGATGATGATGATAATGGTTTTGACTACTGTGATGATTTTAATGGTTTCAGTGTCTAATTTGTACTTCATTTTAGTGATTCTTACTGACCCATGGTGCTAATGTTTTTAATGGAAAGATGGGACAAAAATGCAGGACATACTTAGTAGTATAAGTTATGCACCTATATGTATTTTTAGTGAATTTAGTGAATTGTTTGAGTGACAGAGAGCAGCAGAGGTAGGAAGAAAGAAACAATCCTAAGGTTTATGCTATCTAGATCAAACAGGAAATCTTTCTGGGGGCACACTACTTAGGTGGTGAAGAATTCAATAGAGATCTGCTGAATTTTTGCTAAACTAGGGGTTCTTACGTGAAGGTTTTTAATGTGAAGTCTGCCTGCCTTATTCATTATGGAACATTATGGCAGTCCAGGAGTCATAGTTTAGAAATTTAATCTATTTCCCTGCCCCAATTGCCACCTTTTTTCTTTCATCAGAAAAACTCATTAGGAAGAAAAAGATGGCTGAGCTGCACAGCATCTTTTTGCTAGCCCTAGGAGTTGTCTGGCTAGAAGAAGCCTAATAGTAGAAATAAGAGTTACTTTTAATGCCAAGACATTCACAGCACCAAGTGATGACTGTATGCTAGAGGGGAACCACAGTGTTGAAATCACTGGTCTAAGAAGCATCAGGCATCTACAAGGGATATATTTTCATAAATTCATGCATCAGTGATCAGGGCTTATGATCAGTTCATCAGATACGCTATAATCTACTACTGCATTGAAGTACTGCTGAAAAGATGGGGCTTCTCAGACCATAAGGATGTTTACCTCTCTTACTGAGGATAGACTGACTATTAATACAGGGATAGAATAACTGATGCTGAAGGGATTACTGCAGAACTTATTATCAGTTGCAAAAACATGCACATTTCTGACCACACTATTTTTCAACTTTGGTTGATGGTTTTATAACACTGAGGATAATTTCCACACTGGAATGTTTAGCTTCAAGAACAGATAAATCTGGGCTCAAATTCAACATTATACATGCCAATACCTGCTTGTGCAATAGAAATTCTCCTTTCCTACAGCACCCATGCCTCCAGATTCCCGAATTCAAAGACTCCCCAAACCTTTAGGGTAATTTTGAACTTACTGTACATGGGATTTGTAGGGTTAAGAGGGATTGCACCAGCACTCTATTCTGCTGTGTGATACAACACATTATTATTGTGAAAGGTCAACTTCTGTGTGATACAACACATTATTATTGTGAAAGGTCAACTTCCTTTTGGCTATTTGTTGTTGTTGTATACCTTCAGGTAGTTTTGAACTTATACTGACCCTAAGGCAAATCTATCATGGGGTTTTCTTGGGGCATTTCTTCAGACTGAGTTTGTCATTGCCATCCTCTGAGGCTGAGAGTGTGTGACTTACCCAAGGACACCCAGTGGATTTTCATGACCAAGCTGGGATTCAGACTCTGTTCTCCAGATTAATAGTCCAATGCTTAAACCACTAACCACGCTGGTTCTCTGAAATGAAGTTATCTTTACTTGTTGAAAGATTTTGAAATTGAAGTTTCTTTGGCTTTAATTTGATTTTTATCATCTTGGAAAATAAAATCCATATCCGTTTGAAAAAGCCCTTTTGAAATAAAATAGAGTCAGTTGGATGATTGCCTATAAAATGCTATTGAATTGTCAGCAATAAATTTTAGTAGTGTTCTTAAATCAGAGTGATGCAATTATTATTTAAAAAGCCAATCAAATGATTATTTTCATGAAACTTTTATTCTTGCTCGCAGTTTGTAGAGGCATGCCTTCTAAATATGTTTTAAATGAGTTATGTCTTTCACTCCTTCTGTTTTTTATTGGTGCATTTCAGACAGACTGTGGGACCACTAGCCTGCCAACAGGAAATAAACCTCTAAAAAAAGTTGAAGGGCAAAATCAAGAACAAGAAGCATTCTGTGAAGCCATTGCAAAGTAAGCAGCAGTTTTATGCCAGCTGACTGTCAGTACTTGAGTGGAATGTCGAAACCACATGTGTACCCCCTCAAGGACATAAATATCAGCACTGATTTCACTCATTGGTCACAGGAAAAGACTTGGATATTTTGTTTCATATGGCATATGTTAAAATGCCCAAGTCAAATATTAATTCTGCATTTTATAAAGCAAACATCATTGTTTTATTTTAAAAATAAAGTAGGAAAGAGCTGATTTCTGAAACTAACCACATATTAATGTAGGTGTGACAGTCCCAATGATTCCACTATTCTTGAAATACTAGAGAAGTCCTGAAACAAAATATTGCCTGTACTGCCTGTATGTGTGTCCTTGTACATGTTTTGATCCTGTGACTGAAGGGATGTGAAAAATCAGAAGGTAGCATTAAGCACCTACTTTAACTTGAGTCTGTCTTCATGTGCACTTTAAAAAAAGGGGTTTGAACACTCAAAATATAGTCATCCTGAATGCAAATCAATTGAGCTTTACGTTTTAGTATTTTATTTGACCTGGACTATATCAAAACATATTGTCTGCTTCAATTTAAGAGGTATGAGGAGGTTGACTAGCAATCCAAACCAGCCTAAACTGCATGTTTGACGTGCCGCAGCAGCAGACTATTTTGCAGGGTTGTGTAAGCTGTTTTTCTCTAAATACAGCTCTCCAAGTAAGAGTGTAACAGTGAATTGCTTTTTAAGATTGTTGCTTTCTTTTTTCTCAACCAACCTTCAGTGTAGGGATAAAAGCAGTTAATAAGGCTGGAAGAATAGTACAGTGGACCCTCCATATTTGCTAGGGTTGGGGGCACAGGACCCCCATGAAAATGGAAAAACCGCAAATAAAAAAAGCACTACTTTTTTGCCTCTCTGTGAATCTCTAGGTCCTTTAGGGCAGTTCTGTTGTCAGAAGATCTGCCAGAAGTTGACCATGAAATTGTGCTGGGGAATCTACTAATACGTAGAGAAGTGTTCTCTCTAGGAATCTCTAGGTCCTCTAGTGTGACTTTTGGTAGAAGTCAACAATAGAGTCATGTTGGAGGACCTTGAGATTCCTAGAGAGACCATATTAATCAAATCTGTGAATAATCAAATCTGCTAGAAGCCCACCTTCATGGAACCGCAGCCCGTGATCTAAGAATCCAAATCATTCTTGGCGGCACCATCTATGGAGCCAGTTATTCATGTCTGCTATCTTCCTCTCCCTTCCTGGACCATGCCCTTCAACTGGGAGAAGAGATGAGATAACAACCTGTGCGTCCAGCTCTTTCAGCTTCCTACTCAAAGCCCCAAATCCCTTCTGATATTCTGAAGACTATGCCTTGCAGTATCATTAGTTTCCACATGGACCAAGAGGAAGGGTTAATGATCAGTAGGCTTGACAAGTCTTGTCACCCTTGCTGTCACATCACAGATTTTTGCCCCAGGGAGACAACACACCTCCCAGGACATTTTGTCAGGCCCACAAATCACTGCTTCAAGAAGGAGTCCCCAACCACCACCATACGCCTCCTCTGAGGCTTAGCAGTGGCTGTTCTCTGTGGTGGTACTCTTTGGGTCCCCTGCACTGTCCCTGAGGATTGTCCTTGCTGCTCTTCCTCTTCATCCTTGATAAGGGAGAGAGCTTCAAATAGATTCTGTAGCTGCAAGCACCCAGAACAATCCCTGGTTTCCCTACTTCTGTGTGTGACGTTCCTCCAGGTGTCCGCCTCCTGTGTGCATGAAATGACTTCCTCAACATCTCCCTCTGTGTGGTCCCCGTCCAAGACCATTCGTTCCGCTCTATCCAGGAAAACCTTGCTCCCTAATATGCTGAACTGTAGCTACCTGGGCATCCAGCTGCTTGACTTTCTCTTCCAAGAGGGCTACGAACTTGCACTTGGTGCAGGTGAAGTTCCCCACATCTCTTGGCAAGAAGACAAATACCCCACAAGTGTTGCAGGTGACTGCAGCAACTCCCTCAGTGTCCATATTGAGAAATCTTAAGTAAGCACTGAAATAGGACTGTGGGCTTCTCCCTCAAAAAGTCCCCTGGTAAAGACCCATGGAAAGGGTCCCTGTTCTCTTGGCCTTTTCACCAGGCTCTGTCAGCGAGCTCAATCAACTGGGTTTCTAAATACAGAGAGCTCCTGGATGCTACCTTATTCTGGAGGCAAGTCTCTGTCTCTCTTCCTCCACTCAAAATGGCTGCCCAGAAACTGCTTTCCTTCTCCTTCCTGGCTTAGAGATGAGACTCAAGTCTATACACAAAATTAATTTATGTTTCAAATGCCCCTCTTATATGTAACCTGAAGATAATTTTATACAGTATTTTAAATAATTTTGTGCATGAAACAAAGTTTGGATACACTGAAACATCAAAAAGCAAAGGTGTCACTATCTCAGCCGTCTATGAAAAAAGTTTTAGCTTTTGGAATATTTCAGAGTCTCCAATTCCAGATAAGAGAGACTTAACCTCTACCTAAAGCTTAAATATTATACTCCAGTATTGCATTTTGGGAGGTGGAGCATAATCCATGAAACTTCATGGGAAAATAAATCTATTAATCTTAAAGGTAGCACAAGACCCCTCCTCTCCTGCCCCTTTAGTAATACATCCAGTATCAGAAGCAGTATACTTCTGAATAATGTTTGCAAGGGAACACAAGCAGAAAAATACTCTTGTATTTATATCGTGGTGAGCTGCCATATGCACATACAGTTGTCCCTCCCCATTCACAAACTTGAGGTCCACGGTCTCGCTCTTCGTGGGGAGGAACAACTGCCATACTTAAAATGGGCGTGCATGCCTGTGCGTGTGCATCATTAGTTAGGATCCCCCACAAATTGGGAGGGGCAACTGTACATTGAAACCCAGTTTGGGCAAAGGATGGGGCATAAATAAAGTAATGGATGGACAATCCATCTGGTTGGCCACTGTAGAAGCAATGTAGGACTGGAGTGGTTTTTGTCTGATCTGTCAGGACTAGTCTTTAGGTTCTTAGAACAAAGTCACATTGTTTTCATTGAGAATTCCATGGAAGCATATTTAGATGTACAACCTGATTCACTTTGTATTGCTTAGTTTACATTTTTGTTTTCTGTTTCACTGATATAATCAATGTAACTTAACATCATCCAAGCATTTATATTGGATGGACAAAATATGACCCACACATGGCCTCATGATATCAAAATATTTTGTTCCAAAATGGCCTCTGGGGATATGGAGGGAATTTTCACCATGTTTGCCCCCCTGGAAACTTCTAGGAGTCAAAACAAATTTTTGCAAATTTTAAAAAAACTTTTGCCTCAAAATGCCTTCTAGAGGGCCAAGAAGCACCAAAAAACATGGTGAGAATGCCTCCACATCCCCTAGAGGACATAGCAGAACGGGGCATTTTTTAAAATTGTTATTTTTTGCGAGAAGAGGTACAGTCCAAAGAGTTCTGAAGGGTTAAAGGGCCCCCTGGCTTTCCATAGTTGCACATTCCTGATTTATATGCATGTTGTTCACAGGCTGAGGACCAAGTTTCCCCATAATAATCATGATACAAACCCAGGCTTTGTTTTGAGTCCAGTAATGTTGCAACGAAACATCAGTGGAGAGAACTCAAGCATCAAGATTTCAATAGAAATTGAGGGGTTTCAACAACCAGTGACATTTACATGTGATGGTATGTATCTTTTCACGTTTATAAATATATTTCAGTGCATCAGAAGACTATAGCAAAATGGTAATGTCAGTACTAATGCCCTAAATATTAATGCACATGAGAATAGTTATTTAATCTATTGCTTCTTTTTTAGATAGTTAAAAATAGGAGTGAACAAATTCCTATCTAACAAAATTATTTGATTAATGGTGAAATTGTTAGAGAATTTTAAAGGAGGTGGTTTTTATTGTAGTTGGTGTTGTTTAATAGAACTTTATTTTTTTAATATGCCACTTTTCTTCCAAATTGAACCCAAAGCAGCTCATAAAAGATGCTTAAAAACAACAACAATAAAACAGTAAAATGCACTTAAACACTCATTAATATGACAAGTCAAAAATATAAAATCCTTAAAAATACCGAGTTACCAAAATACCAAAGCAAACATCCCTGTAAGAAGCCTTCCTGAGTGCAATAATGTATTAAAAACCAGAAAAGAAAAGTTAAGTTTTTGCCTGCTGGCAGAAGGAGAACAGGGAAGGGGCCAGTCTAGCCTCCTGTGGAAGGGAATTATAAAGGGTGGGAGCAGCCACTGAGAAGGCTCTATCTCTTGTCCTCACCAAACGAGCCTGTGATGTTGGTGGGACAAAGAGAAAGCCTTCCCTTGAAGATCTTAAGAGTTCTGGCAGGTTCATAAGGGTGTATAGGTCTTTCAAGTGGTCTGGACTTAGGACGTATAGGGCTTTATAGGTCATGGTCAGCATTTTGAATTGTGCTTGGAAACGAATCAATAGCCAGTGATACTGTTTTAACAAGAGGCTTATATGCTCTTTATAACTGGCCCCAGTCAGTATTCTGGCTGCAGCATTTTGAGCCTCCTGAAGTTTCCAAACTTTTCAAGGACAGCCCCACGTAGAGTATGTTACAGTAGTTCACATGGGATGTAATCAATGCATGTGTCTGCTGTTGCAAGCAACAGACCTTCATTCTGACAAGTGTATTTTGTGGACAGGTAATGTATAGCTGTAAATACTCAAACTGCTATCATTTCAGAAGCACATCGCTTTTTGCAGTTATGTTTTGTATACCACCCTAATTCAGTTATTTAATGTCTAGTAAGCTAGGTTTTGGGTTAGGACAGGTAAATAAGTTCTTGAGCACCAAGATTTCATAGCATACTATCACCTTTGAATAGAAACTAGGCATATAGTATTATATGCATATAGTGTTATATGCATTATACAGTATGTAGTCTTATTTGCCCTTCACAATAAAAAAAAACAAACTGATGTGATCTTGAAAGAAGTAGTTTATTTGTTAAATTTCTATATTATCTTCTTTTGCAATAACAAATTATAAGGCAATAGTAGGTAAACTAGTGCCTTATAATTTGTTACTGCAAAAGAGGATAATATAAAAATTTAAGAAACAGTAGGTAAACAAGGGATGCAGTGGTTCAAGTGGTTAAGACGCTGACTCTGTTGATTGCAAGATCGGCAGGATAGTAGTTTGAGGCCCAAGTGCTGCATTATGGGATGAGATCCTGTCACTAGTCCCAGCCTCTGCCAACCTAGCAGTCCGATAGCATGCAAATGCAAGCAGATAAATAGGTACCACTTCGGTGGGAAGGTAAACAGTGTTCTGTGCAATCATGCTGACCACATGTTCACAGAGAAGTCTGACAATGCTGGCTCTTCAGCTTAATAACGGAGATGAGCACTGCCCCCTATGATCGGACAAGACTTGACAACCTTGTCAACGGGGAATAAATACCTTTACCTTTACCTTGTAGGTAAACACTAGAATATATTGAGGTAGCCAACCTGGTGCAGTGATTTGAGCGTTAAGACTACGATTTTGGAAATTAGGGCTCAAATTCCAGCTTGGCCATGTAAACCCACTGAGATGACCTTGGGCAAATCACACTCTTAGCCTCAGAGGATGGCAATAGAAAAGGACTGTCATAAGTCGGAAATGACTTGAAGGTACACAACAACAAAAGAACGTATTGAATAGTCAAAATTATCTAAAGACAAATGTGCAAGTATTTGGTACCAGGAATCTCAAATGGATTTTGGATGAATATATGTCTTAATCCTTGTGCACGTAAGAGGGTACTGTTTTACATTCAAAAGAACAAGTCATTTGTAAGAGCTGGCATTTGAATATTATGGCCCCTTTAGCGGTGTTGCTGGGCCTCCCTGACTTGAATGACAACATTGTTGTTTTTTGCTGTAATACTAAGTCTCTTGTATCTGTGGAGCATAACCTAAGATTTTTTTGTTTCTATAGCCAAATTAATTTTTGAAGGACAAGTCTGCCTTTCTGCTTAAATCCTTATAGTGCCTTAAATCTCCTAATAATCCAAGCCAGTAGAAATAAGATATTTTGTGACCAACAAATCCACATCCTGGAATCTCTTACATTAAAATGTCAGAATAAATACATACTTTCAAACTCTGTTTCACAAGAAAAACACAAACAATAAAATGTTTTGTCTTTACTACTTTATGGTTTTTCTGTGTTTGTTTTCATTTAAACAGCAAGTTCTCCAGTTGAGCTCATAATAATGCAGGCACTTTGCTGGGTGCATGATGATTTGAATGACGTAGATATTGGCAGTTATATCTTGAAAGTTTGTGGACAAGAAGAAGTTTTGCAGAAGTAAGCAGCTTTTTTTATGTTAATGTTTATAACTGTGCTTAGAACATGATTACTTGAAAAATGCCTTCCTTGAATATTAAACTGTGTAAAAGCAAAACTGCAGTGTTTTTATTTTTAATTTGGAGTGGAGGAGAAGTATTACAGGGGAGTTTTGCTATTTGTTAACTTTCAGTTCTCTTCCTCTGGATTTGAGCTATTTTCCGAAACTTAAGAGTTGATTTTATGGAAAATACTTCGTTTAGTTCTTTAAATTTTATTTTGAAAATTGTAGTACAATCATCAGCTTTAGCTGCTCTTGCAAATAGGTCAAATAGGTAAAATGTGTGTGGGGGGTTATTTTCTTGTTGGGTTTAGAGTTCAGAGAATGATGGCTTCTGGCTTCGAATTTATTGATTTCTTTTTACCTTATTTTAAACTGTGACTTCTGTGCTATATCTTTGTTGTTAAGATTCATGCCATGTCTGTCTGTTAAGACTCATGCTGCCATGATGTAGAAATGGTGCAAATACAATGTGGAATACACAATGGGAATGTGAGGCTGATGATATCAGGGGGCATTATTACAATCCTTGACATGATCAGATCCTCAGCCCATGCATTGGGTGGAACTTTTCCACCTGGTATTTGGGTTCAGGATTCTTGGCTAGATTGCCGCCCTCCTCTTTCCATACATAGAGAAAGGAGATGGGGAATGAACCATTTTGAGCCAGGAATTGGATGAGACCTGAACTCAGACTCGACAAGCTCTTGGAGGCCTTGACTGAGAGCATGGTCCCAAGTCTCCACTGTCTCAGATTTCTGATTGGTAATAAAAGTGGGAATTGCTTTTCACATACAGGGGGATCTATGTTATTATTTCTGAGTGAAAATGGAGATTCCTCTAAACATAGGGAGACAGGTTGTCAGGAAGAGAGGCCATTGGAGAGGCTCCAGCAAACTAAATACTGACCTGGAAATTGATTTCATTCTTTTTTAAAAAACCTAATCATGATTAATACTGATCTCCGTGCAGATCTAATGCTGTAAGCCAGGGGTAGGCAACCTTTTTGAGCCAGGGGCCGGGTTGCTGTCCCTTTGGGGGGCCGAAGCACCAAAAATAAATAAATAAATATTTTAAAAAATAAAAAATTTAAAAAATATGCATGCACACTCTCTCAGCCCCAGAGAAGCTATGGCAAAACCCCTGTGGAGATTTTGCCAAGAAAACCCCAAGAACAAGTAATAACAACAATAATCAATATCATCATGGCGGCGGGAGGCGGCAGCGGCAGGACCGGCCTGGGGCCAGTCCAAAGGCCTCGGGGGGCCGCATCCGGGCCTTAGGTTGCCTACCCCTGCTGTAAGCTATTGTTAAAGAAGGGAGTGGGTACTAGAGTTAATTAAGAGTGACAGGAAGCACATGGATCCACCTCTTAATCTTGAGCAAAGAAATAGGAAAGTGTCTTATAAATTCTCATCATCATTAATTTGCAGAAAAACCTTTCTGAAAAGTGTATTGCAAATATGAAATCACATGTAACCATAGTACCTCTTGCTTTAACAGTAAACATAGTGTAGGAAGCCATGAATACATACAGAACTGCCGCAAGTGGGACACAGAGATTAAACTGCAGCTCCTGACATATAATGTTATATGTAGAGACCTGGCACGAACAGTAAGTACAAAATAAACAAACATCCTTAAAGCGATCATGATTTATTGATATCATATTTATTATTATGCCTGTCCCAATCCTCTCCCTAATTGGAACAGAGGGAAAATATAGAATTATAGAATCATTGAAAGGGACCCTGTGGGCCATCTGGTACTGCTCAGTGCAGAATCTCTTAGCTACAGTATCTCCAGCAGGCAGCTGCCCAGATTATTATTATTATTATTATTATTATTATTATTATTATCCAGAGAGGGTGGTCCCACCACCTCTCTAGGCAATTAGTTTCATTGCTGTCAAGAAGTTCCTTCTAATGTTCAGTGAAAATCTACTCTCCTGTAACTTAAAGCCATTAGACCTAGTTCTACCTGCTGAGGCAGCAGAGAAGAAGCTGGAACCTTTCTCTTTGTTGCAGCTTTTGAGGTATTTAAAGAGTGCAATCATGTCAGTAGTCTTCTCTTCACCATTATAAGGAGAGTAATTAGTTCTCATTATATATACCATTGAAGATTTAAAAGAATTACAGCCTCTTACGTCTGTACAAATATAGAGATAAATATATATTTGTACCTAGTAATGCAAACTGTGTGTATATTGTATAATAATAACCCCCAAATGCATAACTGTTTCCTAGACAAAGAATTGTTGTTACATAATAGTGCCTTGACTATCTAATTTTCTTGGTAAGATCACTTTTAGTTTTTCTGTTATAAGAAATACGAAGGTTCTTTCCTTTTTTGTGGCAATAAATGGAAATACCCTACAGAAATGTGCTGCAGGACAGAAGCAGGGAATGTGTGGCCCTTCAGATGATGTCAGACTGCAAATCACATCAGCCTTAGCCAGCAAGCCAGTGGTGAGAGATGATGGAGAGCAATTCAGCAACATCTGGAGGCCTATACATTCTCCATCCCTGCTGTAACATTCTAAGCCAACTTAATAGAAGCTACTTTTGTCATACAAGGTGAAGTGATGTACTTTTCAAACAGCTGAGATATAAATGTACCCTGTATCTCAAAAATCTCGAGGCAACAGTAATCACCACAGGTGGAAGCAACAAATGCAAAATCCCTTCATACCCATATGTAGTTTGGTGATAGGCATTATGAATCTTGGTGTATGTATATAGGCTTTCCATATGTGTTGCATTCATATAGTAATATGTATATGAGCTTTGCATAAGTAGAATATTTAAAGGTTAAAATATTTCTGTATTTAAGGAATAGGGGGAAATGTAACTTTTCTTATTTTCTAAGCTCTGTTGATCAAAACAACAAATCTACCTTAGATTACTTTTTAGAGTTGCCTTTTCTTCAAAGAAACAACTTGGAGTACTAGCAATATATTCAGATAACTTTCACATTTATCATTATTAGGCTGATGATGATGGGACACCAATAGATTTGACAAAATATCTGTGTAATGTAGAAAAACTCTTCAGAGAAAGCATTCAAAGGTAACTACTCTGTCATAACACATTTTGTATTCAAACACATTGCCTCCTAATGTCTGTATATTGTGTTTATAAATGCTTCCACCTATAATATAACCATTGTTTGTTCCAGCCATTCTCTTGAAGAGCTCTTAGAAACTTATCACAATCAAGTTGCTATACTTCTTAAAAATGAGGTAAGTTTTGTAATTAATTTCCTTCGTTGTACATTTCATGCTCCATTAATCACAAGTTTATGGCACAGAGAGAGAAGTGGTGAAGTGTTTTTAACTCAGAAGTTAGGCAGCCTTTGGCCTTCCAATGTTGTTTGATTCTAACTCCAGTCATCCCTCACTATAAACCATGCTGGCTAGAGCTGATAGATGTTTCAGTCCACCATTTTGCCTTAGGTATTAGCAAGAAGTATGTTACTGTTATATAAATAAGTGTTATATGAAGGGCCATAATTTGCCTCTTTATCAATAACTGTTGTGTTGAATGTTACAGTCATCTGGGAGGCTCTTCTTCAGGTACCTCAGGTACATTAAGTTTTTCAAGAGAGAAAACATTCTCAATAGGAGTGCTCCAGTTACAAATGGAATACAGTCCGCCCTCGGTAACCATGGGGGGGATCCTTTCTGGACCCCCCCCCCAGCGGATACCAAAATCCGCAGATGCTCAAGTCTGAATTGTCCCAAATGGCTGCACAGCCATGCAGCCACACCACCATTGGGGAACAATGGGACTCATCTTCCCAGCTGTCACTGGTGGCAAGCGGGCGGACAGCCTCCTCTGCCACTGCCACTGCTTCCTCCTCCTCCTCCTCCTGCCTCTCCCTCTTCCTGCTTCTTCCTCCGGCTTCTTCCTCCTCTTCCTCCCGTCTCTTCCTCCTCCTCTTCTATCTCTTCCACCGCCTCACCGCAGGCTTGCATCCACAGATACAGAGGGCAGATTATACCTTCTTTATGGAAGTGTGACTAGCATCAGTATAGCAATTATTTTGGCATTGACTCAAATCTTTCTTTTTTACCTAGGTATACTAATCGGATGATTCTCTTTGTTTTATTGTAACTTCTTAATTGTATTAAGATGATATATGTTGTTTTTATTCTATTAAACATAGGTAAAGATAAAGGATAATTCTGAAGTGTTTTGATAAAATAATTGATTGTTCAAATAGTCTAATACTATGTAAACCATTTTAACCTCCAATTTCACTGCTAAAGTTTTGGCTCCCTACAAGGCTTTTGCTCTTACAAATACCTATAGTTGCCCCCTGCAATATTCTCTTGGCTATGTGGCTAGGGTATTTTCTCATTCTTGCTGGTTTTGTATAGCAGTGGCTTGGTAGTTTCATATTTTGTAAGGTGGCAGTAGTATAGTGACATAGGAAAATCAGGAAACTGTAATTTCATCCGGATCTTGCCACCCCAGCACAAGTTTCCTACTACTGAAAACAAACTTTTTGTGTTCTGTATTCATTTGCCTCCCCATAAAAACCAATATTGGTTTGGTTTTGTAGTTTTTAGACCACAAATGAGAATTCATTGTTTCCACAGAGACTACACAAAAAACTCTTTAATTTTCTCTCATAATTCTTTATGAGAATCTCTAGTTGTCTTGATTGATGTTACAAACCACTAAACAATATGTTGTGATCCTACTCTTCATTGTTTGCTTCAGACTTCATGACTATAAATGTCTTCCCTCTTCCTTTCTCGCTCTCTCTCCATATGCCACATAGTGGTGGTATAATATGTCATGTCTCATTGAGGTGGGCTTGTGGGATAGGGATCCAGCTCAGGATTTGGGTAATTGCTAAAATCAACTCTAGAAGTGAAAGACATTTTTTTCTTCTACTAAGAATGATGTGCCAGTGCAGATTGTGAATCTCCAGATGTTGATGAATTACTACTCTTTAACCTTTCACCAAGATGGTTTGGAGATAATAGGAACTGGATTTCAATATCTCAGGAGAGACACTGACTCCTTAGCTCTAGCCTACATTCTTATCTAATATTAGGAGCAGCACTTGGCTGAAGACAGGTTTCCACATCTCTCTCCTCAAGTCACTGAGTAAACATTCCTCTTTCAAAACAGTCATTAGCTGTAATCATAGTTTTGTTCTTTAAAACGTTCTGAAATTTCACATTCTTATTTGTCCATGGATAACATTTGAAGGCTTTTCCACTTTTCTGCACTTAGATCTACTGTTTTTAAAGATTCTTAATTTTAGGCAACATATATAACCTGTTATGTTAATTGCTTTTTGCAGAACCAGCTCAAAGCAGTAGATCCAGTCATTAAAGCTGTCAGAAAAATTTGCTATACATTGGATGGAGTAGAAACTCCTGCCATTACAGTGGCTGTAAAGAAACTAAGAAGAGCAGTTAACCTTCCACGAAGTAAGAGTCCTGAGGTAATTAACGCAATCATGTTTTTTGATGGGTATATAGTGAATTATTATGCACATTTAGTCCTGTCCCTGTCACCCCCACAAATTGCCTACAGACATGTTAAGAAAGTAATAAGAAGAGTCCTGATGCATCAGGCTGATGTCCTCTCTGGTCCAACACTTTGTTACACCAGCAGATGTCTTTGAGAAGTCCTCAAGCAGGACAAGAATGAACTAGCACCATCCAGCTAGATTCACCGTCCCGCTGATATAGAGATACATGCTGTCTCTGGTTCTGGAAAAAAATATAGCCATCATAACTAGTAGCCACAAATAGCCCCAAAAGTTGATATCTGACAAGTGGGCTGGGTAGATATTTAACTGTCAGAAAAGCATGGTATTGATGTAAGTGGAAAGTTCTTCCAGTCTTCTTCAAAAAAAGGAGCATGGAACATATCTTTGAAGCAGACTAAATTATATGCCACTGCATTTACAACCTTCAAAGGGCCTTGGAGCAGTCATGTGAGAATATCCCTCATCCTTATTCCAAGTTCACTTTTTGCTTTTACAGTTGAAGATAGGAGTGACTTGGCTTCAGATAAGAAGGTGCTTGTTTTTACTTAGACAGAGCTAAATTGTCATTGATCACAAAATGATCACAAAGTAATCCTACTCTGATTCCAGAATTTGCTGTCTTAGCTAAGTAACCATGGAACTATTTCAGGCATTTATTATGCTAGTTTTTATAAGCAGTTTTCAATTGTGAGGATATTCTTACATTTTCTCTTACCTTATTACATAGATGTCTTCTGACGATGCTAACAAGAATTCACTTGGTATGTACAAAGCTTTGTCTTTTCTCTTGTCTTTAATGGCTGCTTTAATCATTAACTTCCTAAAAAAATGAAACTCTTACCTAGGTTCACAACAAACTGAAAGTCCTCTACAAGTGAGCCTAGATCAGCTGACCTCAGCAGTCTATGCTCTTCTTCAGCTCCACTTGAATTCATGTAGCAGTCCTTTAAACACTCCAGAGACTGAGAGAAGTACTAAAGAAGCATGGACTGCCACAGAGCACCTCCAGTTCACAGTATTTGCTGCTCATGGAATTCTCAGTGGCTGGGTCTCTGTGTAAGTAATTAAAATAAAAAATTGTTTGCCCACTATCTCCCAAACTACGCATGTAATAAAGTTTTGATTCACCACATTCTTTCCCTTTCCAGTTATGAAAAATACTATTTGGTTTGCTCTCTGACCCACAATGGAAGAGATCTTTTTAAACCTGTCCAGTCCAAGAAAGTTGGAACATACAAGAATTTCTTCTATTTGATTAAATGGGATGAATTGTAAGTGATTGGTTTTATCTGATTCAGAAAAGTATTGTGATTCCTTTGATTAGTAGCTGTTAAATCCCTCAGAAACATATTGTGATTTCTTCGATTAGTGTCTGTTAGATCCCTCAAGATTATTAATTAAGTACTCCCAGCTCCATTAAATCATTAACTGGGTATGCATGTCTTTCATTTTCATTTTCTTCTCATCCAGTGCATAAGATTCTGAAGATTATACCAAACTCAGCATAATTTTAAAATAGAGTTTGGGAGTGAGGCTGAGAATGAGTGAGGAGACTCACTTATTTAAATATGCTGCTAATTTAAATACAACAGTGTTACCCAGGTTTGGGAGTCAGGATTTGGAGGAAGCCATGTTGCACTATAAATCTTCTGGTTTATGTTATTTCAAAAAGATATTTCTGCTAATAAAAATCAGTACTGGCGCATTCTAAAGTAGTATATATAGAAATTCAGCTACCTTTTTGCTTATTACTTGGCTATTAGGTTTTCCCAGGTACAGATCAAGAATAGGCTTTGGCATTAAATACTCACTTCCACACAGTCTTCTTGATTGGTTTACACAATCCTTCACCTGCTTCCCTCAATGCAATTAAGAATTAATTATTTAATATTAAACGTGTTTTTAATCTAAACATAGAATTCCCGACTGTTGTCTTCTTTGAAATAGCCCTTACTGCCTTAATACAGAAATGACATCAGACTGTTAATGATACTGTTTCTTCTCTTCTCATGTTGCAATTTCTTTTGCACTAATGGTTATCAATATGGTATGAAATACAGTTGCCCCTCTGTTTTCACAGGGGATCTGTTCTGGACCCCCCCCCCCCACGAAAACAGAAAAATACAGATATTCAAGCCCCATTGGCTTGAATGGCTGTGTGCTCCTGCGCGTGGCTGTGTATGTGTACCGCAGGCATGCGCGCCATTTTAGCTAATGGGGCTTGCCGATCCACTAATAAAATAATAATTTTTATTTCTTACGCGCCTCTCCTCACGGTTCAAGGCAGGTTACAACATAGTTAAAAACACAATTGTTACATAAAATACACATATTAAAAATGAAACTACACAATATTTATATTAAAATACATAAACAATGGTCAAATATAACATTCATGTTTAAAATTCATGATTAAAACTGCCTGGATAGGCCTGCCGGAAGAGATAGGTCTTCAAACGTGTTTTATGTTCCAACAGCTGGTCTAGCTGTTGGATCTCTTCCAGCTGGTCATTCCACAGTCTTCAGGGGGCTGATGAAAAGGTCCTCCAGGTGATGGCAGCCAGTCGAGTTCTTGCAAGCTTTATCAGCCTCCGCCCCCCCAGAGGACCTTAGTGTTTGGGGCAGATTGTACGGGAGAAGGTGATCCTGTAGATAACCTGGACCCAAACCATGTAGGCCTTTAAAGGTCAAGACCAACACTTTGTACTTTTCCTGTAAACTAATTGGTAGCCAATGGAGTGATTTGAATATGGGTGTAATATGTTCACTCCTGGATGTTCCTGTAACCAATCTGGCTGCCATATTTTGAACCAACTGGAGTTTCTGAACTTGGCATAAAAGTATCCCAATGTAGAGCGCATTTCAGAAGTTCAACCTAGAGGTTACCAGTGTGTGCACAACCATCCTTAGGTCCTCCAAATCTAGGAAGGGACTCAGCTGGCATATCAGCCAAAGGTGATAGTAAGCACTCCTGACCGTCGCATCCACCTGGAAGGACCAAAACCGCGGACTCAGAATCCACGAAAACGGAGGAGCACTGTATTGTTTTTTAATAGCAGTTTTTCATGAAGTAAGGATTAATGAGATGTCAGTAGATAACCATTTATATTTAATATGCATTGGAAATGTACTATAAAGCAATATCTGAAAAAGTCAAAAACTGCATATAACTTTACCTTGTGTTTTTCTCAAAAATGAAATTGTTAATTACCCCTAACAATTAAGTTTTATTTTTTGCAGAATAATATTTCCTATCCAGATCTCTCAGTTGCCATTAGAATCTATCTTATGCCTTACTCTCTTTGGAATATTAAATCAAAATAGTGGCAGTTCACCTGATTCAAACAAGCAACGAAAAGGAGCAGAGATGTTGGGTCAAGTTTCCTTCCCTCTCTTTGATTTTAGACGGTAAGTATTCAAAATGTCACAAATAGTAGTGTGGGTTGAGAGGATTGTTTACAAAAGGGTTGAACTAAATAGACTCCAAAGAGAAATTTACTTGAATTACATAGGAACCACCAAACGCAATGTTCAAACATGAATCAAGGAACACAAGAGACACTGCAGACTGGTCAGCCATAAAAATAAGCAATAGCAGAACATGTGGAACACACTCCCTCGGAGAGTGGTGGAATCTCCTTCCTTGGAGGTTTTTAAACAGAGGCTGGATGGCCATCTGTTGGAGATGCTTTGATTGTGATTTCCTGCATGGCATGGGGTTGGACTCGATGGCCCTTGTGGTTTCTTCCAACTCTATGATTCTATGTTATAAACCAATCCTGGGTATAAAATTTTACTTGAAAAAACTGAAATTTCCTATCTGGTCAGAATGCACAGGGATTGTGAAATCCACAAACATCTAGACAACTTCAGCAAGAAAGAAGAAACCCATAAAATAAAGTTGGCTGCCAGTCTTGAAAAACACCAAAATCAAGACCCAGCATTTGCAAATGGAAATCACCCAGGGTCAGGGGATTTCCCAGCAGATAATGGATCACTAATTAAATAGATACCCTGAGGCATTGCCATTCAACCACAAACCAACACAGATTAACATGTAAATCACTTCCTCTCAACCAAGGGTCGTCTGTATATATACATACACACACACACACCACTCCCATGCCAGCATTCTCTGAATATGTCAACCACAGATGCTGGCAAAACATCAAGAATAAACTCTTCTAGAACTCGGCCACATAAAACCCCCACAAAAAAACATTACCTGAATTAAGTGGAATTCTAGACTCATTCATTCAGTTTTTATAAGCCATAATTCTAGACTCATTCATTCAGTTTTTATAACCCATTTTTCTGCCAGAGCAGCTTACAAATGGTTAATTAGACATTTTCCCTGCCCTCATGCTTACAATCTAAAAAAGACATGATACAAAAGGAGAAAGGAATGGCAGTGCGGAAGGGGATCAAATCCAGCAGACACTGCCAGTTCTTCTCTCACTCTAAGGCCATGACAATGGCAGTTGGAATGGAGGGAGGGCCATTCATGTCTATTTTGTCTACTTCTGTCAGGTCTATTTTGAATAATACACGTGAAAAGAATTTTTCCTTAATGGTTAATCAATAATAATAATAATAATAATAATAATAGCATGGTTTAACAGGATTTTAGCCATAACCTATGTTATTTTTTTTAAATATTCTAATGTTCTTTTACATTCTACTGCTATCCTACAGTTTTTCAATATATTTTCTCTTTTACCTAAAATACGTGTGCTTTTTGCTGTAGAAATCTTCTAGGATGTTTGTTATCCTATGAACACCAGGTTGGTTAGAAAAGTAAATGTCCTGTCTTGTTTGTTTTATGCCCTTAGAATGTTGACTTCTGGCACAAAACTTTTATATCTTTGGACACCTTCTACAAGCCTTGTTTCTGGAGTAGCCCATAAAAAGGGAAACCTAATGGAAAGAATAGTATTGCAGGTAAAGCTGTTTCCCTTTTGTATGTTTTCAAACGCTTTTTAAAATCAGTTTTGAGGGTAGTAACAAACTATCATTTTTCAGTGATACCTGTTTGTCCACACATGGGAATTTGAGTGCCAGAATCCCAGACTATTGGCCAACATGGATGAGGTTTCTGGGAGCTGAAGTCCCTCGGCCCTTAAAGGGGACAGTTTGCCTACCCATGGTAGACACACCTCAAAGATTCCTTGGTATTAGTTGAAGTGGCTGCAGTAAATAATTTGAGCTTTCAGTTCACTTTTTATGTGCACAAAATGGCTTTGGTTTTTGATTACAGCAGTTGTGTATATTCATTTATTTATCTCTCTTTGTTAAGTGACTGATTTAGTTAACACACACACACACACACACACACTGTAGGTTTTACAAATGAAAAGTTTATGAAAGCTTTCATTGTATATATACCCATACTATATATAGTATTTGTGAGAACCTGTTATACTTTACAGCAGAGATGGGCAACTTTCAGAAGCTGAGAGGTCATATCTTTCCTGTGTGACTACATCTGTGCCTTGTTGGTCCTTAAGGCCTTTTAAATATTTCTCCCTTTTTTCCCTCCCACCCCAAAAAAGTTAGACCTGAAAAAAAGACCATAGGTCAAGAGCGACACGAAGGCACTTAACAACAAAAACAACAACAAGCACACTTGCAAGCTTCCAGTGAGGAATTCCATTTGGGTCAATCCTGTTAGGCCCATGGGGTCTGTTTTAACAATCTAAGTTGGTTCAGCCTGTGCTGGGCAGGTTGCTTTAATATTTTTGTCTTATGGCTTTCCTTAGGGTCAAGCAGACCAGCCCCGGTTGCTCCCTATTTGGCATGGGACTGTGGTAACCAGACACCACTGTCCCAAACAGGCTGCTGGCAAGAACCACCTTTTTTGCACCCTTTTTGTTGGTGGCTCTGTGCTGCCTTAGGTGCCACGGTACAACTTTGTCCCAATCTGGGGGCATGCATCTTCTATATGTCACACCCCTGAATCAGCCCAAAGCTGGTACTTTGGGGCTGTTTATTTCAGGCCTTTGTAATAGTGGTTAAATGAGCATTTAATGTAAAGCATTAGTGAAGGTTTCTGTATTACTGGCAGGGGAGGGATGTGTATAGAAAGGAGGTGGAAATTGGGGTGGGGAAGGAAAGAACCCCTGAGGTGTCAGCAGGTAAGTTCACGCCATAGTTCACTTTGATACTGATTTATTTTTTCAATTTTTAGGTTGACTTTCCTTCTTTTCCATTTGATATTATTTACAAAAATCCTCAAGCTGCAAATGGTTCCACATGTAATTCTATAGAAACATTGGAAAAAGATTCAAGGGAGCGTCTTATTTCCATTCTTTCCAAACAGGGTGCTGTCAGGTATGTAACACTGCATTTGCAGTTATGCTTTCCATAATTAGCATATAGATTTTTAAATGCATTTTGAGCATCTCATATTGTCATACACTTAATCTAAATCTGGTTCCTCTAAAATGCTCTTTATATAGCTGTGCAACAATCTTCCTACAGTTCTGAATCTTACAGAAATCCCTTTCAATTCTAACACATCATTCTTTCTTCAGCAGTGGAACAGGAGAGCACTTTGCCCTATCTCATCTGTCCTCACTTTGCCCACATGGACAGCAATATATGTGAAAAGGAGAGATTACTGATCACATGGAAAATCTAGGCATGTGGGAATGTGGAGTTCTTTTCTCCTGTAGAAAGCCTCTGCATAAATAGGAACCTACCTCCTTCCTGTGTGAGGAAAGGGGCAGAGATAGGCATTCTCCTGTTCCTATGTTGAAGAAGTTGTGGAGAGCAGTGCCTGAACAGGAGTACCATCTAACCAGGGGTGGGGTACCTATGCCCCTCCAGGTTCTGATGAACTACCATTCCCATCATGCCTTACCATCAGCCAAGCTGAAGGACGTTATAGGCTCATGAGGGCTTGGTTGTAGCTACATGTCACCATAAGCGGAGGAGCTACAACCAAGCCCTCATGAACCTGACTAAGGCTTCCTTCTGCTTGGCTGGTGTGAGGTATGAAGGTAGTTCGTCAGGACGTGGAGGGCCATAGATTTCCCACCCTGGTCTAAACCATTTGTCTTGATTCTGAGACTACATCATACTGGATTTTCCTTCACAAAGTAATGCTGACAGGATTCTAGAAGACAGGCGAAACTGCATGGTACTTTGGCTTATTGCTTCCTGTTTGTCTTGAATAAGTAAAAAATGTAGAAATGAATTAATAGTACCTCATCTGGTAGGAAAGTTGCTTCTTGTCTCTCTGAACTATGCTAGTCAAGTGGTGGTCTATGGGATGGTCCTGGTCTATGAGCCATTGGCTGCTGGTCCATAGTAAGTGTCCAGGAAAAAAAACAAAAACAATTGTAGTCAGTGGGTACAAATATGGTGTGGATCTCTGGCACACTGGAGGAAGAAAGCCATGCTGTTCCTTCGTTTTACATTGCTTAAAAAGTGTTGTCTTTGATGAAAGAAATGACCTTTTCTTAAAATAACTTGTAGCCATCCAGATGTTGGACAGTAACCCATCATCCTTCATCATTGTGCTAGCTAGAGCTGGTGGAAATTGCAGTCCAACAACATCAACAGGCCACAGTTGCCCAACCCTGCCTTGAAGTATTTATAGGTCATGATGACCCTGATCAGACCTATAATCACTCTCATTACTTCTGTAATAAAGTTGGCAAAACTTGATGATAATATAGGGATTGCAGAATACTTTATCTTTCCCCCTGTTCAGTCTTGGCATAATTTTAGAACCAAGACTCATGTCTGGGAGCTCTGGTTGGACAAATGATGGAGAACAACCTGACACTGAATCCACATAAGATGCATGTAATGGTTACTTGAGGCAGACTTGTGGGGGAAATGGGATTTTGTTGATGTGTATTTCAAAAAAAATTCCAGTTACAGATTTTCAGGACTATGTACACTGATGTCATGAAAATATAAGAAACAATTTAAAATGCCATCTCATAAAAGAACAATCAAGCAAACATGGGGAACAAAACATAAAATTGATTAAAAGTCTGGTCAAGTAAAATAAATGTTCACTGGATGCTTACACATTAACAGAATAGGTATCAAGCAAGCACCCAGTGCACTTAGGTTTCTCTTGTTGCCCTGCATGATAGTTATACTGTCATGAACTAACAAAGATATTTTGAATTCCTTTTGTAGCTTGTCTAGAAAGGACAAAACATTTTTGTGGGAGAAACGACATTATTGCCATACAGATGTAAATAGCCTTCCAAAGGTCTTAGCTAGTTCACCGAACTGGGATTTGACAACTCTCCCTGAAATATATTTGCTGCTTCAGCAATGGCCTCCCTTACCTCCTCTGACTGCATTAGCATTGCTGGACTCCAAGTGAGTAAATTGTGCTAATTTCAGGACTAGTGAATATATTGAAGAGTGGTGATAAGTTATTAAGTATTAAGCATTTCAAGTTAGAAGTATATTTTGCCATCTTTTAAAAAAAATGTTAAAGTACAAGTTACATTAACAGTCTGGTACCTTGCTGACAATTTGCTGGTTTAGCAGACATTTCTGTTGCCACATGAATATTTATTTAGAGGTCACAGATGGTTGAATGCTTTTCTTGTAGCATTTATAATTCCAAATTGCTACGCATGACAGGCTTATAGCCTGATTCTGTGGGTGCTGTGACAGCAGATAAATGGGGTGGAATGTGCCAGTCACTGTGCCAGAATGCAGCAGTGTTAATGCTGACACTGAAATAATATTACGTCAGTGTACACTAGTATTTAAGATTGGGAATAGCAATCATCAGCTTGAAATGCCTTATAAGCAGATTTTTTTGATGGTTTATCTTTTGTTCCTCTCCTAGTGAGAGATAATTACTTGCTAGTTGAATATTTTTGAGCACAATCCAATGACTTGTCTGTTGTGCTAAATTGACTGATTTGAATAGTAACTTCCAAGGCTATTTACTTGGCCTTCCTGCAGCTGTGTGACACCTTTTTTTATAGATTGAGAATTGACTTAGATTCATTCCAAGTAAAAATAATGGTTGCCATTCCCAGAACAGCTAGGGATATATATGTTCTTGTTGAATTTAAATGAAGTACAGTTAATTACACTTTTTAACATTTGTAGTTTTACAGATCAAGAAGTAAGGACAAAAGCTGTGCAGTGGATTGAGGCAATCAGTGATGATGAACTGGCTGATATTCTTCCCCAGTTCGTGCAGGTGAGGAGAATACCTTATGAAATGTTTTGAAAAGGACATTTATGATTGCACAAAAATAATTACGGGACTATTTAACTTTTTTAAAGTTAACCTTTTAAGTGTTGGTGTATTTAGTCCAATAATTCACATCTGCAATTGAACGAGGAAGTGAGTAGCAGTTAGTCTAAAAAAGTAAGCTGTACCTACTTCACTTACATCTCTTTCCGAGCTCCCCAATTTCCATGGAAAGCCTACTTGCATATCCTGATTAAGTCAAATATCCAAGATAAACCTTTTTTCTTTATTTATTTGAATGTTATTCAGTCTGATATATTAGTTGATATATAAATGGGTAGGTGTTCTCTATTCCCTTCTTGGCAATGGCCAGATAAAAGAAAAGAATAGTAGATTAATTCCAGGAGAGACGGTGTGCAAACAGTATAAAACAAATATTTGAAAGGCTGAAGTTTCTTGATTCATAAACAGGACTAGGTCACAAGCATAATGCCCAAATGATAGGTGCCATCAGAGACTATTCTTAGTGTTTTTGTTGTTGTTGTTGTTGTTGTTGTTTTTGCCCCTCCTGAAGTTAGGGAGGCAGAAACAGGACTAGGTCACAGGCATAATGCCCAAATGATAGGTGCCATCAGAGACTATTCTTAGTGGGGGGTTTTGCCCCTCCTGAAGTTAGGTAGGCAGTAATCAGAGATATTGCTTGTATGAAATACCTGGGAAGTTTTGTGTGGCAGCAGAATTGATACTACCGTATTTTTCGCCCTATAACACGCACTTTTTCTTCCCCTAAATGTGCGTGGGGAAGTGAGTGCGCCCCATAGGGCGAATGGACTGGTGCTGGGATCGAAGCGATCCCGGCGCCAGCCCATTGAAAGACTGAGGCCACGGGGAGAAGGAGGGCTCCTTCTCCCCGCGGCCTCAGTCTTGGAATCGGCTGGTGCCGGGATCGAAGCGATCCCGGCACCAGCCGATTGAAAGACTGAGGCCGGGGGGAGAAGGAGCCCTCCTTCCACCCCGGCCTCAGTCTTGGAATCGGCTGGTGCCGGGATCGCTTCGATCCCGGCACCAGCCGATTGAAAGACTGAGGCCGGGGGGAGAAGGAGCCCTCCTTCCCCCCCGGCCTCAGTCTTGGAATCGGCTGGTGCCGGGATCGAAGCGATCCCGGCGCCAGCCCATTGAAAGACTGAGGCCACGGGGAGAAGGAGCCCTCCTTCCACCCCGGCCTCAGTCTTGGAATCGGCTGGTGCCGGGATCGCTTCGATCCCGGCACCAGCCCATTGAAAGACTGAGGCCGGGGGGAGAAGGAGCCCTCCTTCCCCCCCGGCCTCAGTCTTGGAATCGGCTGGTGCCGGGATCGAAGCGATCCCGGCGCCAGCCCATTGAAAGACTGAGGCCACGGGGAGAAGGAGGGCTCCTTCTCCCCGCGGCCTCAGTCTTGGAATCGGCTGGTGCCGGGATCGCTTCGATCCCGGCACCAGCCGATTCCAAGACTGAGGCCGGGGGGAGAAGGAGCCCTCCTTCCACCCCGGCCTCAGTCTTGGAATCGGCTGGTGCCGGGATCGCTTCGATCCCGGCACCAGCCGATTCCAAGACTGAGGCCGGGGGGAGAAGGAGCCCTCCTTCCACCCCGGCCTCAGTCTTGGAATCGGCTGGTGCCGGGATCGCTTCGATCCCGGCACCAGCCCATTGAAAGACTGAGGCCGGGGGGAGAAGGAGCCCTCCTTCCCCCCCGGCCTCAGTCTTGGAATCGGCTGGTGCCGGGATCGAAGCGATCCCGGCACCAGCCCATTGAAAGACTGAGGCCGGGGGGAGAAGGAGCCGATTCCAAGGAGCACCAGCCGATTCCAAGACTGAGGCCGGGGTGGAAGGAGGGCTCCTTCTCCCCCCGGCCTCAGTCTTTCAATCGGCTGGTGCCGGGATCGAAGCGATCCCGGCACCAGCCGATTCCAAGACTGAGGCCGGGGTGGAAGGAGGGCTCCTTCTCCCCCCGACCTCAGTCTTTCAATCGGCTGGTGCCGGGATCGAAGCGATCCCGGCACCAGCCCATTCCAAGACTGAGGCCGGGGGGGAAGGAGGGCTCCTTCTCCCCCCGGCCTCAGTCTTTCAATGGGCTGGTGCCGGGATCGCTTCGATCCCGGCACCAGCCCATTCCAAGACTGAGGCCGGGGGGGAAGGAGGGCTCCTTCTCCCCGCAACCTCAGTCTTTCAATGGGCTGGCGCCGGGATCGCTTCGATCCAAGCACCAGCCCATTCAAAGACTGAGGTCGCGGGGGGAAGGAGCCCTCCTTCCCCCCGCGACCTCAGTTCAATGGGCTGGTGCTGGGATCGGAGAAGTTCTCCGATCCCAGCACCAGCCCATTGAACAACCGGCCTCCGGCTAAAGGGAGGAATCCTTTTTTCTTGGATTTTCCTCCTTTAAAATTGGGTGCGCCCAATATGCCGGAGCGCCTTATATGGCGAAAAATACGGTATTTTGACACTAGGTTAAAGCCTTTTTCTATGACCAGCCCTTACACTCTGTCAATCTTAACTCAGTTTAATATTATTGGATTGATTGACTGTTCTTTTGTTGTTACTGATTACTTTACTTAATACTAGGCACTTTTTGTGTGTGTCTTTAAAGTAGTTTCATTTTTGCATTGTTCTTGAAGTTATTAAGGGAACTGATCAATACAAGGCATAGAAGCATCCAAACATTCTTTGATTTAGCAGGGTTTCTGTTAGCAAAAGAGGGAAGCCAGTTTTGCTGCTTTCGCTTTTTTTCTGCAGTTCACTGTGCTCCCTGTTCCACACTCCCATATGTGCTACAGTAGATTGCTACAGAAAGTTGTAGAACTCCTATGGTAGCAAGGATGGTGCAGGAGGAAGGGGGAATATTCAGAGTGTTCCATTCTCAGTAGCCTCCAGTGAAAGAAAGGACAGCATTGGATGCATCTCCAAATAAAGGCAGTAGAAATAAAGCCAGTATCTAGCAGCTGAATTCTAATTTCCATCTGTACTGAATAGTTTTATATTCCCAGGAATATAGTTTTGATAATACTTTTCCCCTTAAAATAATTCTAAACCTTTAGTTATATGAATGAATGAAACACACACACACACACACACACACACACACACACACTTATCTGGATGGCATTTCATTTCTGCTTTCTACTCCATCTCTGTAGACACTCCAACAAAAGGTGTTTTTAAATCTTAGTGTATGACTGATCTCTTTTTATATACCTAGGCAATAAAATATGAAACCTATCTGGACAACTCTCTAGTCAGATTCCTTTTGGCCCGAGCATTAGGAAATATTCGAATAGCACACTATTTATATTGGTAAGATCTATATTCATTTAAAAAAATATGTTAAGAAGTTTTATATTCCAACATCTAACTGAGTAAATAATGTAAAAGTGAAAAAGTGTATTATTGTTAAGCATTCTTTATAATGCAGAAAATGTGTGTTGTCACAACTGAAAATATACTTAACTAGGTGTTCTGCAAACCTTTAGCACACTGATTTGTTTCTGCTATTGTTAACTGCCTTTTTTCCTTTCAACAAGCTAGTTTAGGTTAAAAACTTCTATGTCTTAATATCATGTTCTATGAAATGAATGCACCATTTTGCATTTTAAGTAAGATGAAAATTAGTAAAACAAACAAAAACCAAATACACAGGTGACAAAACGATAAGCTGATGTTAACATTATGTTTCATTAGTGTTCACTGCACATGCAGTATAAAATTTTAAAACAAATAATTCGTATGAATAATGGTTTAATGTAAGAAGGACCTAGATACAAAGATTTTTTTAAAATTTCTCATTCTCTAGATGTCTATGGTATGCCTACTCGGTTAGATTGGGCTCCTTTAATCCTAATGTAAATTCACATTACAATCGTCCTTCCTGATTTGCTGTCTTGCTGTCCGCAGTCTTGATCCTTCATGGACGGCAAGCCATGAGGTACATAATGGTGCATATGCTTGAAGTGTGCGCACAGTGCCGCACATAGGTGTGCACCCCATTGTAATCAGTGGGTTCCCAATATTGGCGATTT
Organism: Phrynosoma blainvillii; assembly: GCA_026167975.1. Classification (NCBI taxonomy): domain Eukaryota; kingdom Metazoa; phylum Chordata; class Lepidosauria; order Squamata; family Phrynosomatidae; genus Phrynosoma; species Phrynosoma blainvillii. The sequence continues at coordinate 331,424,384 of JANUYF010000001.1, forward strand.
TCCCAATTCGTGGAGGAGGGGGAGTCCGGAACAGATCCCCTGCAAATCAGAAGGGATGACTGTACATAATGCAGTTTTTCTTGCCTCATAGAACAATCCTATTTATGTTTGTTCAGAAGTGTATCCCACTGTCACAGCAAGCTATGAATCCTTGCTTATTAAACCACTGAGGTTACACACATTATGAATGCTCCCTGTTTGCTCTTCCTATTCTGCAGGTGAATCAACAAATCAGGAAGCATAGTTTCCCATTGCATTTCAACCTGAGACTGGTTAGTTGTTTCCAAAGTAGCCAGAATTCAGAAGTGAACTTCAAACCCTGGTTTAAAGCTGATTTTTGATCACAACTTATGGCAATATAGCAATAGCAAGTACATTTCTGTACCGCTTACCAGTGCACTTAAGCACTCCCTAAACGGTTCACAATGTGTAAGCTAATTGCCCTCAACAAGCTGGGTGCTCAGTTTAGTGACCTTGGAACGATGCAAGCCTGAGTCGAGCTTAAGCCCTTGACTGGTATTGAACTTGAAACCTTGTGGTTTGTGAGTGAGTGACTGCAGTACAGGCATTTAACCACTGCACCACTAGGGCTCCTTGTTTGGGAACAGTTTTGAGAAGCCGTTTTTAATATATTTAATATGCCTTCCTGTGATTCTAAATCATCCATAATTGTGCTTAGTATTGCAGCATTCTCCATTCCATGTGTTGTACTATTTGTACTGCTGCATTACCTTGCATATGTAAATCAATCCAATGTTCTGTGCAGCTTTCAAATTTTGCTATTCTTTGTGTCTGCATGTATGTGCTATCTGAATGAAACAAATGCAATGTTATATAATATTTCAGGTTACTGAAGGATGCCCTGCATGATATTAAACATGGTGTAAGGTATGAGCATATTCTTGGTGCCTTCCTTTCAGTCTGTGGCAAAAGACTGAGAGAAGACCTGGAAAAGCAGACCAGACTGGTACAAATCCTAGGAATGGTTGCAGAAAAAGTAAAGCAAACAAATGGATCTGCCAGACAGGTTTGTTGAACTAGCAGATTATGTGTATATCTTAGTGAGGGCCAACTCATTTAACAAAGCAAATAGCTGCTCATTTTATGTCTGCATTCATGTTTAATAAACAAAATCCTTCTATTCTTATATTCAGAGAAGAGTTATTCAGCTAGTATTGCATTTTTTAAAAAAAGTCTGGGGCCTTGAGGTTGCTGTAGACAAAAATATGTAAGCAGAAATGCACATTTCTTTGTGTCTGTTTCACAAACCTGGCCATTCTGTATAGATACACAACACACATGACCCATTACACCAGGGGTCGGCAACCTACGGCCCGTGGGCCGGATCTGGCCCAGGGAGGCCTTGTTGGTCCTGCCACCGCGGCGGCGGGGGGTTTTTTTTGCCGGGCTTCTCCGGCCACCATTTTGGTTGCCAGGTTGCTCTTGGCATGCTCCGCCCCCTGCGCTGCGCGCCCTCCCTCCCGAAAGGCAAAGCAAACTTCAGAAGAGCGCGCTGGCCAGCCGGCTTCCTTCTTCTGAAGCCAGCTTCGTTTGCCTTCCTGGCTGTCTTCCCCTCCCTCCTTCTTCCCAAGGGAGAAGGACAGAAGACACCCGTGGAAGCGAACGTAGCAGCCTTCAGAAGGGGGGCCTGGCTGGCTGGTCAGCTCGCTCTCCTGAAGCCGGCTTCGTTCGCCTTCCTGGCTGTCTCCCCTCCCTCCTTCCCAAGGGAGAAGGACAGAAGACACCCATGGAAGCGAACGAAGCAGCCTTCAGAAGAGCGCGCTGACTGGCCAGCCAGGACCCTCTTCGTGCTTCGTTCACTTCCACGGGTGTCTTCTGTCCTTCTCCCTTGGGAAGGAGGGAAGGGAGACAGCCAGGAAAAACCAGCTTTAAACCGAAGCCAGGGCTCTTTCCTGGGCTGCCCCATAGCAGTAGCAACCCAGAAGAGAGCTTTGACTTCGGTTTAAAGAGGATCGATCCTCGGCTTTTCCATCCCCAAAGCAGAGGCTGCAAGGGTCCCTTCTTTTGGGGATGGGAAAAACCGGCTTCAAACCGAAGCCAGGGCTTTGCCCCAGCCCTCCTTGGGGCACGCAGGGCTGTTCTGGGCCTTCCTGAGGCCCCTTCACTGGGCTCTGCTCCAAGACATGGTGCCACCACTGGCTCTGGGCACAGGTAAGCCTTAAAATTTAACGTGTTGTTGTTGTATGCATCCCTTCAAGTCGTTTCGCCTCATGGCGACTTTCAAGCGAAGCTATCATGAGGTTTTCTTGGCAGATTTCTTCAGAGGAGGGGTTTTGCCATTTCCACCCTCTGAGGCTGAGAGAGTGTGACTTTGACTTCCAAAATGGCTGCCGCGACATGTGGCATGGCGGCTGTGTGCGTGCATGCTACGGCGGCTGCGTGGGGGGGTTGCGTGTGGTGGAGGAGGGTGCGCGCGCCGCCATGCCCCCCCCCTTCGGCCCAGCCGAGACCTGGGCTACGGGAGACCGGCCCAGGTCTCAAAAAGGTTGCCTGTCCCTGCATTACACAGTATGTAATATCTTAGCTTGAATAATTAAAACATTTCTCAATTATCTGACTAAAATAATTCTTAATTCTTCATTGTTCGTTAACAGGTTGTCTTGCAAAGTGGAATGGAACGTGTTCAGACCTTCTTTTTAAAAAACAAATGTCATCTGCCTCTCAGTCCCAGCCTTGTAGCAAAAGAACTCAATGTTAAGGTATGGTGAATCTCTACATTTCTAATTTAGTGTAATATATATCTTCTTTTCATATATAATAATATCTCCCTAAACATGCATGTGTCTAGCTTCATGGAACATTTCCTTTTTGGAGGGGAAAATCGAGGTGTGGTATTTACATGCATTTTGAAGACATTAAGAACACATGAATAAGATATCCTCGTCTGGAAAATAGCATAATAACTCTTTTTACATTTGTCTTGGATGCCATACTTGTCAGAACATTTTAATAATTGAAGACCAGTACTAAAATATCAAAGATGATTATAGGGTGCAATTCCTGAGAGAAATAATAGGACACTTGCAAGTTATGTATTTTTACGTATCTTCTACTATCCTTATGTCATTGTTGTATGGTAATTGAGACAAAACAGAAAGAAAACAGAGAACAAAATTTCTACCTTGGATGTATCTTGTATGCTGTCTTTGTGTTAATACAAGAATGTATGTTAGTAAACCTTTTAGAAGTCTGTTTACAAGCCCCCTTTGTTTTAACATTACAAATAATCCTAATTTTTTCATAATAAATGTAAAATGTCTTTGGCAGGCATGCTCCTACTTCAGTTCAAATGCAGTACCTCTTAAAATTGCTCTGGTAAATGCAGATCCCTTGGGAGAAGAAATTAATGTAATGTTTAAGGTACATTTTTCTATTTTAGTTTTTCTGCTCCTATTTTTCTGTTTGGACAAACACAATTTTGTTGTACACTCATCCCTCTATTTTCGCAAACTTCAGGTCCATGGTTTCAGTCCTTTGCAGACCGGCAAGGGGGGTGGGTGGGTTAAAAAGTCATGTGCATCCACGGGAGCGCACAGCCATTCAAGCCTATGGTGCTTGAATATTTGCAGATTTCCATTTTCATGGGGTGTATGTATCCGTAACAGATTCCCCTGCGAAAATGGAGGGACAACTGTAATGTCAAATGTATTATTATTATTATTACTATTATTATTAGTCTGGTCCCTTTGAAATGATTTAGATTTCTGGTAAGCAACCAGAAGTTCTCCATATATGCAGTTCATTCTTGCATACTACACTGATGTTGCTTTTAATATTTAAATTAGATTTTGCGCTATAAGGGAAGCTGACTTGATAAAAATATATTATGTGCGAGATTGTGTTAATAGTTACATCTATTCAAAATTGCTTTGCCATTATTAGGAATAGCACATCTAATTTATTATTCCTAGTGAAACTTCAAATAGCAAAACCCCATTTCTTCTTCAGGTCTCTGTGACTCACACATATGGGATTCTCTTGCAAATGCACAGATCATCTTTGAAAACATTTAGAACTATATTTCTTCACTTGAAGGCCTGCACCTCTCACCTCCATACAACACATGTTCAGTACAGTTCCTGCTTAAACTCCTTCAGTTCTCTTTTATCTGCCATCATGGCCACATTGTAGGGAACCTGCTTTAGCTACTCTTTGGCATTCTTTCTTGTTTTTTCTCCAGTTTATGGCATCTACAGCATTCTTCAAGAGGTATGTCTCCTGCAGTAATAAGATCCTTCAAACAGTGGCCATTCTAAGTGCCTCCTTTGCTTGGGGGAGACCTCCCCCATTGTGGATGAGTGCTCCCATTTTAGCACCTTTTCCCACCAGGCTCATTGGAACAGGACTTTGCATCTCAAAGCCCTTCTTTGGGAGTTGGTTATGAATTCTGCTGACCTCACCACCCAAAACAAGGCTCCACGAGCCATCTCACATGCTTCGATATCATCAGCTTTATCTTTTGGCATACCAATAGATCATGCTGGTTCTGATAAGATTCCCTCCTCTCATCAGGGAACTTCACTACCCTCAACTTCAGATTTGACTAGGCACTGCACAAGGCCTACAGCACCATGCGAATCCAAACAAGCCACATCTGAAGTCTAAGAAGAATAAGAAGCCTTCAGATGATTCTTCATCCTGTAAGAAGAAGTCTAAATCTGCTGACATTTCTTCTGAGGATCCTTCATCTCATCAGAAGAAACCAAAGCCAGCTGAAGTGCTTTTGGCTCATCTGGAGAGGTCGAATCCACCACTGGCACCTGGTACTGTCAGCTTGATGGTATTGTCTGTTCCAGTTCTTCTGATGACAGTTAGTCCTGATGACGCGTGCTTGCTCTTGTCAATAACTGAATTACCTGCTCCAATCTGAAATGTTTGGAAGAGGAGCTTCTTCTCCTAGAATTAAACCCAAGGGGGGTCCAGTGTCAATGGTTACACTATGAGGGTGAGGTGCTCAATCAGTCTTCCATCCAACCTCAACGAGGGGCTGATACACCATTCCAAGCTGCCTTTACATAGCTTTGCACAGATCCAGTCTCCACATCATTACGTCTTTCACGGACCAAGAGCATTATCATCTTCAAGAGTCACCATGTCATTTCCCTCCTCTCACACCTTCACCAGCAAAGTACTAAAATGACAATTACTGGGCATATCCTCTGCTGGGTTTGGGAAAGTACCAGCTACATGATGTCAGAGACTGGTACAGGTTCTACTGTCCATATCCTCCACCTCCATGGTCTTCCTATGAGTATGCATCTGCTGAATTTAGATGTTCACTGGTCCTAAGGGCTCCACCATCAGCATCCCTCTTATATCCATCTCCAACTGATCAATTGCCTCTTCCAGGCCAACCAAGATTGGCCAGGTCTGATAGTGTGACAGCTTCTCCATCACAGCCACAAACTTACATCAGTGGTGTGTTAAATGGCATGCATTTTGTGGCAGTCCTTTCATTCTGTGAGTTTTCTTCCATCTGATATCTTGACTGGCAGCCATTCCTTCTCCACTCAGTTTTCATGCTCTGTTTCCAACAACTCCCAATTCTGATCAACTCTAATTCTCTCTTCCCCCACCACATCATTCTCCAGATCCAAACATGGCTGACCAAGATTTGTCATCTCCACCAGATGAAGTCTGTTCATATGCTGATCAGGTACTGAGGATGGCCAAGGCATTGGAAGTGGATATCCAGCAGTTGTCTAACACAATTTCTAACCTGGGCTTTCTATTCTTACCTGCTTTATTAGATGATATTAAACATTCCTGAAAGTCACCAGCATTGATTAAGCCAACATGCCACTGCACTGATAACCTCTATGAGTTCCAAGTCCAATTTTGCCATATATTTCAAACATCAGTTGCCTAACTTCATTATTGTGGAAGCAGCTACTGCTAAAATATCAAGAAGTCACATTTTACCCTGGGAATTAAGAGGGCCACAAGCTTGATACCATGGCTTGTAAATTCTATTCTACCATGTCACTTTCTCTTTGAATTTCCAACTTTCAGGCCTGTGTGGGAGCATGCCAGCAGTACCTGTGAGAGAAAGTCACTTCACTTTTTGACAAGCTTCCTTAGGAGGATAGCAGGCTGTCTCTGCTTTTCATCTTGATGCTCATGCTTTAGCTGCTCAATAGATTACTACTTCTTGGCACACTGCTGATTGTGTGACAAAATTGCTTGCTCGAACTATTATCTTGTGACATCATGCCTGGTTTCATTTAGCTGGTCTCCACCAAAGGTTCCTTTTGATGAAATGGGCCTATTTCATACCACCTTGGATGAGAAGTTGGAGCAAAACTCAAAAGATGTGGAATACTGCCAAGAAATATAATCTCTAGCAATCTTCTTACCAATACAAATAGAAGTCTTGAGCAGGAACCATACTGATCACATGCAGTATAAAGGGGAGTGGGCCTTCAGCTAAAGATATTTCTGAAGATGGTCTGCACAGTCACACAGAATCCCATGTGCATGAGTTCACAGATGACTACTAGAAGAATCATAAGTACAGGCAAGCAATTAGTTTTTCTCTTTTACATTCACACTCTTTACTCCAATTCCTGTGGTACATGGCAAGCCACTTTGCCACTTGGAAGTTCAGGTATTTGAGACAAATTTTATAATTGGGTATATGGGCTTGTTCAGATTTAAAACAAACAAACATATAAGCTAGGCACAGAAAATCCCTTCAATGTAGCAGTAGCTAGAAACTTGGCATTATAAAATACACGCTGACTTATATGTCCAATACCAATTTCTGCCCTTCTACAGAGAAACTGTCCAGTGTGTACAGTTTGTCCTACTAATAGTCCTTCCATTAATTTTTAGCCCTACTTTTGTTCTAGGTTGGTGAAGACCTACGTCAGGACATGTTGGCATTGCAAATGATAAAGATTATGGATAAAATCTGGTTACAGGAAGGACTTGATTTGCGGATGGTTATCTTCAAGTGCCTTTCTACTGGCAAAGACAGAGGTATAAATCTTTTGTCACTTCTAAAGTAACATAATGTTTTCCATCCTGTCTGGCACAGCTTTTTGTCTTGTTCTCCAGTAAGAGTGGCAGACTTGGCATAAGTGCTTTAAATTGTCTGTATGAAAGCACCTCTATGTTTGCAGATCAAGCCAAAAGAAGGCTTCACCAGTGTAGTAGTTGTATTGGGTGATCATATAGATTGAACTATTTGATATATTTGAAAACACTTTTGCATTTCTTGAGCACTGGACTTTTTTAAAGTTCAAGCTGTGTCAGAGTGGGGGTGGGCAACCTCCAGGAGTCACAGATTTTCAGCGCTACCCCCCTCTCAGCTAATTGGATCAACCCGCGGACTTGAAGTCTGCGAGAATGGAGGGGTGACCATAGTATTTGCCTTTTTGTATCTTTAATTGATTATTTTATATTTATATGACTCAGGAGCCTTAAGTTTTACTCCCCTTCTGGTGCAGTTCAGTAGCATGGCAGTAAGCCAAAAAAAAGAAGAAGACAATTAAGGAAACTTCACATTTAATCAGGCAGTTTCATTTTAAAAACAAGGCATTGAATCATATTTCATGTAGGGAATGCATGCCTCATTTTGAAGTGAAATGTGATTCAAGGAGTGTGATTTGACTTCCAAAATGAGTTCCATGCTCCCTTGTTCCCTTTGTTTTAAAGTAGAAGTTCTGGTTTAAAGTGTCTCTGTCACTAACCCCACCCCATGCCCAGAATTGGTGTTGCAAATGAAAATTAAAAGAAAAAGCATTTTTTGCTACCATAACCACCACATGTTAACATGAATGACGAAGGAAATGTTTCTTCAGATAGAGCCAAATATATAGCTAGAGGGGAGACTCAAATATAAATTTCAAATATGTGGCTGGAGACTCAAAATTGTAGGGCTTCTCATAAGGGCACACTGTTATGTCTAAAGATGCGTAATGTGTTAAATGTTCATTTTGTTATCCCAGTAGTTTGATTTTATTCAAATATTGAGCTGATTTAAGAATAAAATACAGTTGGCGCTCTGTCTTCACGGGAGACACCCGCACGAAAATGGAGATTGGCAAATATTCAAGCCCCATAGCTTTGAATGGGCCATGCCCCATTGATTTAAACAGAGGTTGCCCCTCCGTGAATATGTAAAACCGCAGACTTGAAGTCTGCGAGAATGGAAAGGCGACTGTAGTATTTGTCTTTTTGTATCTTTAATTGATTTTTTTTATATTTATATGACTCAGGAGCCTTAAGTTAAAAAATAACTAAGAACATGATTAAAAGCAGTATTACTTGTTGAATTAAAGGGATGGTGGAGCTTGTTCCAGCTTCAGATACACTTAGGAAAATTCAGGTGGAATATGGTGTGACTGGATCCTTCAAAGATAAGCCTCTTGCAGAATGGTTAAGAAAATACAACCCCACAGAAGAAGAATATGAAAAGGTAACTTCCATATGGCTCCAGAACATGGGTGTGTTGTTATATGGGATTAACAATAGTAATACTATTATTGAAAAGAAGACACAAAAGTACCTTTTTTGCCTGCAAGAATCCAGCTTCAGCTTAGCTTCAGGAAATAGAAAGGGGAAGATGCTTTATCACAGATCCCAGGGAACTACTCCTAGTAAGAGTAGACATTATTAAGATAGAGGGACAAATTATTTGACTCAATATAGGCTAGACAATATCTATACAGTGCTCCCGTGCCAACTGCGGATGGCAAGTCCCAGTTTTTTCAGTGGGTGTGCGCGCACATGCAAAGGCATAAACAGGTGCGCCGGCCCATTGAAAGGAACGAGACTTAAGGTCCTGCGTTTTTTGCTATCTGCGGGGATAGGGTGTGGAACACATCCCCCACGGATAGCAAGGGACAACTATAAGTATGCCTGAGAAAAATAATGTTGGGTGCTTAAACAAGGTAATGATTATTTATTGTTTTCATATTTAGGGAAAAGAAATTATAACTTTGTAAAATACTTCAGGGGTTTTTAAATCCACAGAATGCACAGGGAAAAGTTAACATACAGATTTTTGAAAGAAAAAATAGATTAATTAGCTTTAAAATAAAAATAATGCTAATTCTGACTTTTGATGTAGGATGTCTTTGTCTGTCTCTGCCTAACACTCCCTACATATTGCCTGTTTGTCAGAATCTTATTAGAAGAATCCATAGAATCTTCCATTTAAAAAGCACATGATCTTTTAAGAATTCTCCCATTTTGTTGTTGTTATTGTTGCGTGCCTTCAAGTCATTTCCAACTTATGGTGATCCTAAGGTGAACCTATAACAGCAAACCTGTTGCCTTTCCTTGGCATAATTTATTCAGTAGGAGGTTGCCTTGCTTTCCTCTGAAGCCAAGAGATTCTGATTTGCCCAAGGACACTCAGTGGGTTTTCATGGCTGAACAAAGATTTGAACCCTGGTCTCAAGATAGTCCAACACCCAAACCACTATGGTCCAAAACACACTGCACAAATAATCCAGTCTGAGACTGCTTTAACTGCCCTGGCTCAATGCTAGGGAATTCTGGGAACTTTAGTTTTATGAGACATTTACCCTTCTCTATCAGAGAGCTCTGTTCCCACAATAAACTACAATTCCCAGGATTCCCTAACACTGAGACAAGGCAGTTAAAGTGGTCTCAAATGAGATTCTTTTTGGATTGTGTTTTGGACCTATACCACACTGGCCTCCTACCATATTTTAATCATTTATCAATTATAATAGCATAAAAATGCAGTTGATTATGTTACCTACTAACACTTTTGTCAAAATGACTGAAACGAAATACAGTTTTCAAAATTTCCCAAGTATGTTGTCCTTTGTGACTAACAATTTTAATAGCAGATTTAATTTTGACTTGAAAACAAGGTAGAAATCTCCAAGTTACAGATTGAACCTAATGTTATTTTTATTTCTCCATTTGTTAGGCTTCTGAAAACTTCATCTATTCTTGTGCGGGATGTTGTGTAGCCACCTACGTCTTAGGTATCTGTGACCGCCACAATGATAACATAATGCTTCGAAGTACAGGACATATGTTCCATATTGATTTTGGAAAGTTTTTGGGACACGCACAGATGTTTGGAAGCTTTAAGAGGTATGCTGTGAAAGTATATGAAAATAATATGTGAGGATAAAATCACACTTCAGTATTCTGGAGACAACACAAATATCTTTTCAGATATCGTAATTAATAATGATGGATAATTTTCTGTGGCTACATCTCTTTTAAAATAATGGTACATATGTAAAGGTAAGATTGCCATGTGGACTCTAGATCTGAAAACCTGAAAGTGTAATTTGGCAGTGGGGAACTTGCAACCATCTAGATTTTTCTGAACTGCACTTCTTGTCAGTACAAGGAAGCTGTAATCCAACCAAAACTGGAATTCCACAAGCAGCTCATTTCTAGTGTAATTGGGGAACTAGAGCAAGCTTGTTTAAACTTGCATTGGTCTACAGTTCCCACAGTCCTGGCCAGGGGAATTGTAGCAGTTGTAGTCCAGTATTTCAAGAATATATGCTGGTTTAAGAAGGCTGAACTAGGGCTCACCCATGAGGCTTTCAGAGAGAAAGAGAAGAGAACTTGGGGTGGTGGTCATGTACTTATTTGCCACAGCTGCTGCTTTCTGAAGTCTGCAATTTAGCAATATCAATACCAAGTACATTTCTATTCCAGTTATCAGTGCACTTAAGCACTCCCTAAGTGGCTTACAATGTGTAAGCTAATTGCCCCCAACAAGCTGGGTACTCATTTTAGCGACCTCGGAAAGATGCAAGCCTGAGTCGAGCCTGAGTCCCTGGCTGGGATTGAACTCACAACCTTGTAGTTTGTGAGTAAGTGGCTGCAATACAGGCATTTAACCACTGCACCACCAGGGCAGTGGGATTTTAATGCCTGTTTTAAAAGGGGGGGGGGGTTCTTCCTAGGGGGATCCCATCCAGTTTGGATATTGTGGTAACATTATGGCATTGTCTAGCTAGATTAGGCCATGAGACAAGAGTATAATGTCCTCATACTGCTGTTATTCTCAAAACGCAAATATTGTCCTGTCAGAGAAATAGGATTGGGGAAGAGCTCTTCCTTGTTTTCTTGATGTTTCATTATCAAAATAAAAACAATGAATATTGGCTGCCAGTTCACTTCCAGGCAGAATTTAAATTGCTAGCTTTGACCTTTAAATCTTACATTGCTTGGAACCAGATGATCTGAAAAATAGTATCTCCCTATTTAAGCCAGTGCAAGCGTTAAGATCTGCAGAGGAGGGCTTTCTCTGTGTCCTACCACCATCACATTTGGTAAGGACATGGCTCTCTGTGGCTGTTCCCAGGCTGTGGAACACCCTTCCATGGGAAATCCAGTTGACTCCCTCTCTGCTCTCTTTAATCTTGTTTTAAACTTCTAGAAGCTGTTTTAGATCCCATCCCAGGAGAAAGGCAGGAAATAAATTCCATAAATAATAAATAAAAAATGAGTGCACTGCCATTTTTATTTAGGATATATTTTCATTTTTGTTGTACCCAATAAGTTTCAGTGGACACATTTATTTGTATCAGATTTCAGATGTGAACCATTTGAAGCTCTTATAAAATCTGTATGTTATTTGCTGACTTCATACCTATGTTTGCAGAAATTAGATAGAAATCTTACTGTGCAAGCACAATGGTTTCCAGAATCCCTGAAGTAGATAAAATGCCTTAGCAACAACAAGTATAAAACAGCAAAATTCTATACTTACCAATTTATATCTATTTCATCTTCTTTGAAAGGGATCGGGCTCCTTTTGTGCTGACATCAGATATGGCCTATGTTATCAATGGTGGTGAAAAGCCTACGATTCGCTTCCAGTTGTTTGTTGATCTCTGCTGCCAAGCTTATAACCTGATAAGGAAACGAGCCAACCTTTTCCTCAGTCTGCTATCACTGGTAATAGTTCTGTATTGTCATAGGTGTCATCATGTTTTTTAAAATGAGTTGATTTTGTGCTAAATTAATAAAAACAACTATGTGGTATTCAAGCATAGGAAATTCCAAGTTTAACTTTTATAACAACTTTAGTTCTTTTTAAATAATTTCTTCTTAAAATTACTGTATAGTGCTAGTTTCTATTTCTAGAAAATCAAATGATGCATTTCCCATTTCTGTGCATGGATAGTGAAGAAAATCAACTCATTTGAAATGTGGTGCTGGAGAAGAGTTCTATGGATACTATGGACCAATAAAGACCAATAAATGTCTTTTTGAACAAATCTGACCTAAACTCTGCCTAGAAACCAAGAAAACTAAACTCAGATTGTTGTATTTTGGCCATATCAAGAGAAGAAAGAACTCATTAGAAAATACAATAATGTTTGGTAAGGTGGAAGGCAGTAGGAAAAGAGGAAGACTACATTCCCTGAGTCTACAAGACCTGAATAGGGTTGTTGATGATAGAGTGACTTGGAGGTCTCCTGTTCAGTTGTGTTTTCATAAGTCAAAGTCTACTTGACAGCAGTTAACCAACAACAACAATGACTTTCTATTGTGCAAGTAATTATAATTTTAATCCATTCAGTCTTTTTGCTCTATAGATGCTCTCCTCTGGGTTACCAGAACTTACTGGTGTTCAGGACTTGAAATATGTCCAGGATGCTCTTCAGCCCCGAACAACAGATGCTGAAGCTACCATTTTTTTTACAAGGTACTGAAGAAATGTTTTAATATTATCAAATGTGTTGCAGCAGGAGAGAGACAGAGGGCCTTTGCAGACTGCCAGAAATAGTGCAGATTGAGTCCACTTTAAATTGAGGCACTGCCCTGGCTCAGTGCTAGGGAATTATGGGAACTGTAATTTATTATGGCACCAGAGCTCTCTGACAGAGAAGGCTCAATGTTTTAGAAAGAAATACAATTCCCATGATTCCCTAGCACTGAGCCAGGGCAGTGCCTCAATTTAAAGTGGACTCAATTTGCACTATTTCTGGCAGTCTGCAAAGGCCCAGAGTCAGAATAGGTACTCTTAGTGGAAATTCTCATTTCCACATGTGTATAAGGAGAATAATATAAATTCACTATGGTCTCTCCAGAGTTTTTCAAAGAAATCTGCAAGAGGTGCTTTTTTTTCTTCTTCATTTTTTGGAGTGGGAAAGAGAGTTCGCTTGTGATGGAAGTAAATGTTTTGAGACACTGATGCAACTGTGTATTCTTCTCTGATCTGGATTTAACTATTAGTGTCACTGAATTGTTCAATATTGTACTGAATTCTGCCTGATCAAGAGATCTGAAAACGTTTTCCAAATGTAGAACTTGTCATGTTCTGAAAGATAAAGCTAACACCACAGCATTTTGCTACATACATTGTACATTCATTCTAAATCTCATTTCTAACATCATGATTAACCTATTAGAATAGTTCTTTGAGACTTCAATTGTAAATTGATACTTGGCCATTTTTTTCTCTTCTGTTTAAATTTTCAAAATTTGTAAAAACAAACAAACAAACAAATGAAAATGTTTACTGCACATTTACAGTATGTAAATGGACTCTGATTTATGTTTTTCTCTGTTTTTAGGCTGATTGAGTCAAGCTTGGGAAGTGTTGCTACAAAGTTCAATTTCTTCATTCACAACCTTGCTCAGCTGCGATTTTCAGGCCTACCTTCCAATGATGAGCCCATCCTATCTTTTTCTCCCAAAACATACTCACTTAAGCAAGATGGCCGAATCAGAGAAGCATCTGTCTTTACATACCATAAGAGATACAACCCAGACAAATACTATGTAAGTGTGTGGATTATATCTCAATTAAGCATATTTTCTACATCTCCTAACTATTCGTAGAACCATCTTCCTTGCTATCATTCTCATTTTAACCTGCATTTCTTCACTTCTTCTCCTCTTCATATTGTGTCTCAAGAATTTCAGGTTTTGCAATTTTCCATTTCTTTTTAGAGCAGTTTGTTGAGTCCCAAGTCAGGTGATTGTTTCTCACCATTTGAAGGTGATAGTCAGACTGGAGGTACATGTATGGCTCAGTGACTCCTTCTTGGTTTAATGAAATTTATTATGTACAGATGTGTAACTCTTGGAAATAAAGCAAGGCCAGCATGGGTCTTCACTGTTCTTCCAGGATAATGTAGTTATCCTGTTAGTGCTGTGTAGGTTTGCTGTCATTTCTTTCTGCTTGTTCAGACACCCATGACAACTAACATGGAGACGGTGACTCCTTGAAAACAATCAAACCTCTGCTCCTCTGTTGTTGTTCATTTCATGAGTGGAAGTAGTTTTCTTTCTCTGCCTGAAAAATTATATGAAAACCCAAAGTACTGAAGAAAGAAAAACTTGCAAATTCAGTTGCAAACATGCAACTTTACAGTGTTCACAGTCCAAGATATTGATGTTATCACTTTGCTTGCCTTTATCAGGTGATGTTACATGGTGCTAGTACAAAACTGAGAACATGTTCTTGTTAACTTGCTAAAATGTTTGCTTTCTGATTTGGCAGATCTATGTTGTCAGAATTTTAAGAGAGGGGCAAACTGAACCCACATTCATTTTTCGGACATTTGATGAATTCCAGGAATTCCACAACAAGCTTGGTATCCTGTTTCCTCTTTGGAAATTACCAGGGTAAGTTCTTGAAATCTCTATTTTTGTAAATGTAAGAAAGCTAATGGATTTGGAGTGCCCAAATTGAATCCACTGGATTTTCTTGTATTCTGGCAGTGGGCAGAATCCAAAGGAGTGGCTGATCTCCTGTCAGACTAAAACAACCCAAAAACAACCACCCAGAGGGGGATAATATTTTGTAGATCTGTCCCCATCCCACCCCCATGTACTCATAAAGCCTGTAGTGAAACACTGTGAAAAACCTCTAGACCACAGCACTCGTTTTAGGGAAGTAAATTTATTTCCTATTTGGACAAAATCCTTTGCATCTGCAACTTGAAACATGCCAACATGAGTGAGACAATGGAGATGGCATGAATTGAATCTGGGAGCTTATCAATGGGGGAAAAAGCATGTTTTGCTACTTAGCAATAACACTTTCTTGTTATCTTTGGCTGGCCTTCTAGCATCATCCACAAGTGAACTAAATGTGGCACCCATAAATTCTATTCCAGTGTTTTGTATCCCACTTTTTTGTAATTGGTTTTCAATGAGGCTAAAAAAGAGAGAGTAGAATTTTTCTCTCTCAACCATTCATAGCTCTGAAACCTGCATATAATTTAAAATCTCCCTAAATTCTGTTTTGCATACTTTCTTTCTTTTAAAAATAATTGCTGCTCCCTGAAACAGTGTTATTCAAGTCTTTTTCTAACCATGCATTATTAGAACGAAGGGAAAAAGAGAAGAGAGCCAGGAGAGAGGAGGAGGACGAGGACGAGGGGATAAACAGAAGAGAGCCAGGAGAGAGGAGGAGGAGGAGTGGAGAAAGAGAAGAGAGCCAGGAGAGAGGAGAAGGAGGAGGATGAGGACGAAGGGAGAAAAAGAGAAGGGAGCCAGGAGAGAGGAGGAGGACAATGAGGACTAGGGGAGAAGGAGAAGGAAGCCAGTTCTACAGTATGGATGCAGTCTGAATCTGCACTGTAGAAATAATGCAGTTTGACACCGCTTTCACTGCCATGGCTCCATCCTATGGACTCCTAGG
The DNA here is from genome assembly GCA_026167975.1 of Phrynosoma blainvillii. Taxonomy (NCBI): domain Eukaryota; kingdom Metazoa; phylum Chordata; class Lepidosauria; order Squamata; family Phrynosomatidae; genus Phrynosoma; species Phrynosoma blainvillii. The sequence goes on from JANUYF010000001.1 coordinate 331,440,018, forward strand.
ATCTGCAGTTTGCTTTGTAGTATCAGAGCTCTCTGACAGAAAAGGCTAAATATCTCACAAAACTGCAAATCCCAGAATTCCATAGCCTCGAGCCAGGGCAATTAAAGCGGTGTCAAACTGCTTTAATAAATTTCTGCAATGCAGTCGCAGCCAAAGTTGATGTGGTGCTTGGGCATGGTTTTTTTAACAAATAATTCTGCACAATGAGAGAGAGAGTGTGTGTGTACCCTTGAAGATTTATCTAAAGAAGAACCAAGTTCCTTAACTTGGAGGTTATATATGTATGTTGTGTGCCTTCAAATTGTTCCTGACTTATGGTGATCATGGGTTTTTCTTGGCAAGATTCACTCAGAGGAGGTTTGCCATTGCCTTCCCCTGAGGCTGAGAGTATGTGACTTGTCCAAGTTCACCCAGTGGGTTTCATGGCAGAGTGGGGAATCAAACCCAGGTCTCCAAAGTGGTAGTCCAACACTTAGACCACTACACCATGTTGGCTCCTATTCCCATGTACTACCTATGAAACAATTGCAGACTTTTTTTGCTGTTTTTGGGTGTCTTCAAGTCCTTTCCAACTGATGGAGACCCTAAGGCAACCTTATCATAGGGTTTTCTTGGCATGTTTCTTCAAATGGGGGTTGCCATTACCATCCTCTGAGGCTGAGAGTGTGTGACATGCCCAGGGTCACTTACTTGGCCACAAATTGTACATACCCCAGAATGCATCACCTAATATATTGGCAGTCCTTTCTTATTCCCCCCCCCCCCAACCATCTCATAGCTGGGAGATGGAAATAATTTCTAAAGCAGCATTTAAATCTGGACTATTTTTTAAAAAAAATAAGGTCCAAAACACACTGCAGAAATAAATGCTAGGGGACATGGGAGCTGTAGTTTTTTGTGTTTATAAGTGACAGTTTTCCTGCTGAGTACCTGCTTGTCATAAGCACTTGAATTAAAATTACCATATTGAAATCAAATCTGATTTTTAAAACATTTTATTTGGTGTGCGTTGGAAGAGAGGTAGTCTTATACAGCGAGTATATCCCAAACTGTATATTTTAACTGGAAAAGTTGGGGGTCATCTTATACACACAGTCGTCTTACGCACCAGAAAATACAGTAATTCTTCTGAACAGGCTTATGTGAATTTCTTTTCCTTATTTTTCATTCATTTTCTGAAATGATTGTAGCAGCTCCTGGAGTGTGAGCATCCACTATCAATGATTTTATGGACAGGGAAAATGGGGCTGTGTGTGTGTGTGTGTGTGTGTGTGTGTGTGTAGTTTTTAAAGTAGTACAACTTTTTCCTGATTACTTGGAACACTTGCATTACCATGTTATTTTATACTTGAGTATTCTGTAAATACGTAACATATACTGGACAGTTGACAATATGGCTGGTGATATCCCTGCAATTCTGTTGGAAAATTAACTATTTGACTGTAGCTAACATGGGTTTATATCACCTCTGGAATGCCTCTGTATATATCAGTTGCAGGGTCGTGTGAGATGGAGGGTGCACCTATACTCATGTCCTGCTGGTGGGCTTCCCATGGGCAAGTGATTGATCACTGAGTGAAAAGAACGTTGCGCTAGATAAGCCTTTGGTCTGGTTCAAAACAGCTCTTCTTGTGTTCTTACCTGTTCATTTATTTGTATTGCAGCTTTCCTAACAAAATTGTTCTAGGAAGAACTCACATAAAGGATGTTGCAGCCAGGAGGAAAGTAGAACTGAACAGCTACATACAAAGTTTGATGAATGCATCAACTGATGTATCAGAGGTGATTCTACAAAGTGTATAAATGTATTTACTTTAGGTCTTTTAAGTTGGATACCCTTAGTTTACAATAACGTTTTATCTTTCCAAACCCAGTGTGATCTTGTCTATACTTTCTTCCACCCCTTACAACGTGATGAAAAAGCTGAAGGAATTGATGGGATAGCTAAGTGTACAGGTAAGGAAAATTGTTGTTAAAGAAGGAAGGTTGACGTAGTCATGGAAATATTTATATAGTTACAGTCTACCAACTTTTATTGATTTACCAAACAAAAAAGGAAGAAAAAAAATCCATAAAGGCAGGAAAATAGTTATATCAAATTTGCTTTTGAACTTTGCCTTATTTTTTTATCTGTTTTTCACTATAGATGGTATGGGAACATGGAACATTAATCCACATGTAACTTCATTGGCCAAAGATGCCTTGAATGGGGAAGAAACCTCTTGAGTTTACCGAGTAGCTTATAGATAGGAAAAATACACAAATTACTTAATTACATTTATTAAGCTTATATAAAAATAAAGGTTCAAAAATAAATATTTAATTTATCAACTTCTGATGGTGACATATATGGAAGTTGCTCAAAGTGGAAATTTGCCAATAACTTAAGACACTCATTTCTGGCTCAAATGAGTCCTTATCTGGATCTCAAAGAAAAGCTGACCATAAAAATACATTGTATCAAAGGCAAAAAAGTGATGACTTTTTGTAGTAGTATCACATTGATTTTATAAACAGAAATGGTGTTCTGTTGAGATTCCCACTATCACTACAGAAATTCAGGAGAGAGATACTGTCAAATTCAGTCAATTGAGACATTATAATGTGCATAAATTAGGGACTAAATTCTTCTTCCATCATGCAGATTCCTTTTGACATGGTGTCATTTGTTTTTGCTGATCTGTTGTTAGCTACCTGCATTTTACAGTATTCTACTGAGCTTCCTACATTCAGTAAACTATTTGGATGGACATAAGAAAAATTACCCCAACATGTGGAAGACACGTTAGGAGATTTTTTAAAAAAACGCACATTCAGTATACAATTTGAATGTGTGTATTCTCCTACTTTCATGGATTCTCTGCTTCCACTTTAATACTTTTTGGAGGCAGGGAAGAGTGGAATGCAGCCCTCCCTGTCTGTATTTCTGTAGCCGTTCTATAGCATATGTTCATTATAATAGAAGTAGATTTCAACGAATGGTTCACCCTTGTATTTGAGAAATCTTTCTGCTAATAAGATCACTAAAAACAAATGCACACACACTCAAAAGTTAGTGCTTTCTTTTTAGCCTCATGTGTAAAGTGAGCTGTATACCATATTGTGACACCACAAAAAATTAAGTGTGAAATTGTAAAAGATTTGAATGAAGGAGAAGTAAAATAGTAGGTATTCTGCTGGGTTGGACATTATTTGTCAAGTGTGCTGTCTTTAAGTTTTAATAATCACAGACTTCTCTTTTGCTCTGTTAGTAACTTCACAGTGATTAGTGTCATTTAAAGTAGCCCACTTGGCCCCTGTAAGAGAAAACATAATCATACCTGTTTGGATTATTTTTCCAGATGTAAGCCCTCCAAGTCCTGTGTCAGGCAAAGTAGGAGGAGAAGTTAAGTTGTCCATCTCCTATAGAAACAGCACTCTGTTTATCATGGTGATGCACATTAAAGATCTGGTAAGTACACAAATGAATTTAGAAAGTGCATGTGATGAATGTAGCACAGTAGTTCTTTCCATCAATCAATTATTTTCAAGAGACTGGAGAATTCCTAATTAATTTAACAGGACCTCTAGTGCTTTGTTTGAACCTGAGTGATGGTTGTGATTTTTTTTTTTTAACAAATGTTCTTAGGTCACTGATGATGGTGCAGACCCAAATCCATATGTGAAAACCTACCTGCTTCCAGATATAAATAAAACATCTAAAAGGAAGACCAAAATATCACGGAAGACTAGAAATCCAACTTTCAATGAAATGGTAAGCTAAAACACCAAATGACAAGAGTATATTTCATATCTAAGTTGATTAGGTTTGTGGGTCTTGAAGGGCAGAACAAATAATAGGCATATTTCATAATTGCATTGTGTTTGGGGAAGGAGCAGCATGTCTCAACCCTATAAATATACCATGTAGAGGAAGGGCATATCTCCCTCCCCACACTGTTTGGAAGGGTTACAAATAGGGAATTTGGAAATATATCTGGCAAAATTTACCCTCCAATTCCTTCTTCTCCCAGAGTACTTTTAAGTTTCTTACCAAATCTCTTTCTCTCTCTTTTATTAATAGCTTGTGTACAGTGGCTATAGCAAGGAGATACTAAAGCAAAGGGAACTGCAACTAAGTGTCCTCAGTGCAGAATCACTGCGTGAAAACTTTTTCCTGGGTGGTATCACTCTTTCCTTAAAGGATTTTAACTTGAACAAGGAGACGGTTAACTGGTATCGGCTTGCTGCAGTACCATACTTGTGAACCTCATAGCTTATAGAGGTGAAAAGAACAAAACTGAGTCATCTCAGCTCCATTTGTATTTGGTCACTTTTTCCTACTTGAAGATAACTCATACACTCTAGCATAAGACACTGCAATCCAGCACATTGCAGTTGGACCAGCCGTCAAAATTTTTAAACACAGCTTCTGGCAAACAACCTCCACTTACACATTTTACTGTAATAATATTCAAGCATTGATGTAAATGAATTGTATAAATGTAATATCTGTGGATAATGAACTTTTTAACCATGCTTAGATGTTTCAAATTAAAACTCAAGGGGTTTTTATAGATTCAGTTTGGTCACATTTGAATTGCTTTATACGCCTGTTGTCATTAAACACAGCACTGTGTTTAAAAAAAAACATTTAAAAAATTCTTCAAACTATCAAAAGGGAGAGTTGATTAAGCAGCTGGATTAGTCCCAGGACTCATTAAACCTCTTTGAGGCTATAATCAGAATGAGTGCCAATGATGAATGTTATAAATAATGGTGCCTTATTTTGCCATTCAACTGCTTCTTATACCTCATATCTGATATTTAAAAACATTTATCTTTTTGTTAACAAGCTTTTTTTTATCCAGCTCTTTTAAAAAGAAAGAATGTGGCTCTCTCTCTATGTTATATTTAACATTTTCCCTTCCATGTGTTCCATTTTCTTTGATCAGATTCACATTACACTAACAGCTAACCTTATTTGCTTTGACATTTTTTTTTTTTGTATGCCCTTAAGAGTAACTTCATTAACTAAATATTATATGGTTGCATACTCAACTGGTTTCATGCCACGGTTGACTACAAAGCACACGTTTCTCTAGAAATTCGCTATTATGGATATTTGCTAGGTATGTGTGTTCTGTTTCAAGATCACATGTAGTAGTCCCACATAAATAGTTATAGCCATTGGCCCCATAAAGCTGAAACATTTATTTAAAAGCATGGAAGGCTAGAGGATCAGTTGCTAGTTGAGAATAAGTTGCACTAGAAAGATCGGTAACGAAACTGACAGTGACAGCTTGAGTTAGACTTAAGAGCCGTCAAGTACTGTATGACCACTAAGTAATCCACCACAGATCCTATTCGTTTCAGTGGAAATTGGCTTGCTCTTATAGGAATGAGTGAAAGAAGCTCTACACATTTCTGGGACAGTGCATATAAATGTAATTTAGTAACTCCCTTTAAAAATGGTTAATGTAGGAAGGGCATTTAAATTGCACAAAATGTTTAATGCTGAAGCCCAAACGTTTTTGTATAAAGATGACAGGGATGTCCACAATAATGAGCTTAAAAGTAAAAGAATGCAATGATAAATGAGAACAAATACTTAAAATAATACAATGATAAATGAGGATACGATAGACGATGACAATCTTTATTGCACAAGTAAACTAAAATATTATCTAATTTATTTCTTTTAAAGTATATTGAGTACTTACTTTAAAACCTAGTACAACAAATGGGAGGGAGAAATGGACATAAACCTTAATGTATACTAATACCTTGGATTATTTCTCAGTGTTAAAATTGCATTATAGCTAATGTAAGCTACTTGCCATTTAAAAACTACAACCTAGTTTTGTTAGCTATAATACCATCAATATGTAAGTAGTCAATAGAATAAACTAACTAAGAGATTGTATTTCCTGCACACTTGATGCTTTTCAAGATGCATTCCAGTCCACCGATAGAATCACAAGTCACATTCACACACAGGAAAGTAACCTATTGTTTTTATGAAGTGTTCCATTAAATTAACTGAAAGCAATATGTACTGCTTTTTTTGCAGTTTGTTATCAGAGCACAGTATGTTACAGCACAAAACTAGAGATTTAAAAGACTTGTTAACAGTGATTTGCGGCTGCAGCTCTTGGCTGATATGTTGGTTAGAATATGCGCTGTACCTTACAGGAGCATTTGCCTGTGTCTTTTGTAGCTCATGCTCATGCTTGTGCCTTTGCCCACCTTGCTTCACCACTTTTCAAATTACATTGACTAAAGCTCTCCAGACAGATGCTTAAACACTCTTCTTCAGTTGTTGATCAATGAAATGAAAAGTGTAGTCCAGAAACAAGATTAAGTTTGCATTTGGAAGGGGGAGTTATTTACAGTGGTGTGATACACAAACAATAGATGATTGTCCACATTTGGGGTGGGGGAAAAGAATTCTGTATTATTAAAGCTGACATACACAAAAAGGGAGGAGGGAATACTTGGGATAAAATGTAACTTTAATAAACAATGTTTTTAAAGTGTGGTCTCATGGCATTTTTATATGTAGTTAATCCAATGAAATCTTATGCATTGTATGTGGACTGCAGCTAGAAATAAATTTGTGTCTCATGTACATTTATTTTGATACTTTGAGGAATACATGTTGCTGTAAAAAAAAAAATCACTTCCACATTTTCTGTACTATATAACTTGGCTATGACTTTGCACTGAATTTTTTAATATTACTGCCTTTTTATGACCCACGTATATATATGAAAGCATGAATGATCTTTGATATTTCTCTTTTTAAAACTACAATGGTATAGAAATCTTAGTATCTTGCCTTAAGCCTGACTGCTTTTTCTGGGAAACTTGTAAATGCAGCTTTCAAAGTTAAGAAATCCTATTTCTTATATTTTCATAATGTGGCCGCAGTCTAATACAGAATTAACGTATGCTTAACTCTGTATTAAATTGTAGGTTATGTATGTTATATGGAGGAAAAATATTCAGGCAATATTGTACCATTCTCATAATACATAGGAACTTAATTTTCCTTCCATGCTTTATACTTTCATACTGTGACTAAAAATACTGCAAGTTTATAGATAATAACATGCATTGGGGGCAAATGCAGACATTTGCCTTTAATTATCTATTTACCTGTAAGAACCAAATATTTCAGTTGTATTACACTGATAGCTAATAAAGATGTACAGTATTTCTATCAATATCCTAACCCATAATATATGGGTTTAATGTGACTCCATTACTGTCCTACAGTTACATTAAACACTATTCTGGAATAACAAATGTCTTGGTTCTTTTTCTTCAAATACACCATAGTACGTGGAAAATAAAAATTATAAAAATAATCTTAGGGCCTTAATTAAAATGGATATTTTGTCCATCAGTTTAGCAAAATATTTGTCTGTTACTGTCATGAGCTCTGTTAGGTAGTTTTGTGCACATTTTGAATATGCAGCCCTTTGCTCTGCTCTGGGATTGATATTATATGACTCAAATCAATCTGTGGGCACCTCTGAAGAGGATGGGAAGGGGACTTAGTAATTAAAAGACCAAGTTTGGCGAATCAAGGATCCAACTGTATTTAGAGAAAGAAATGCATTTCTGACAGACCATAATCTGAATAGAATGGGAGCTCTGAGCCATGAGCTCTTACATCCTAATACTGTGTAGTTTGCCAGGGTTGGTAAGTCACTACTTCAAGTGACTTGGAAAGTGGCATGCGCTTGGAAAATTCCATCAAGATAACAAACAATATAGAAGTCAAAACTTCTAGGCATCAGTTGGTCATATACAAGATGCTTTAAGGTAAACAAAATCTGCCGTTATGAGTTTCAGCTTGGGTTTTTTGGAGGCATTTCCCTAGCACCAGGATACACAAATAACAGAGATGCAAGCATTTTGGGAGACAGAATCATAGAGTTGGAAGAGACCTCAAGGGTCATCCAGTCCAACCCTCTGCCATGCAGGAACACTGACTCAAAGCAGCCCCAACAGATGGCCATTCAGCCTCTGTTTAAAAACCTCCAAAGAGAGACTCCACCATACTCCCAGGGCCACATACAATGCCATTTTTGTTCCTCCTTCAGGTAGACCATCTAGAAAAATACTAAGAACCTTCTAGTAATTGTTCTGTCATTTCACTATATCCTGCAGTCGCATAGTGCTTCAACACAAGTACGTACTGGCTTGCTTTCTTCTCCCGAGTCCAGTTAGTCAACAAGATGATCTGTTAAAACTAGGCATCATAAGGTATTGCCGAGTCTATCAGCAAATATTTTGAAGTCCATGATAAAGAGTCCAGACCAGGTTGTGAATCTTTCTTTCTACAAATCTGTGGTGGTAGGACTGAGTATGTAAATGCAAGCTCATTCTCTGATTTTACCCCTTTCATTACATTTAAGTCAAAGTATTAACTAATAAAGTCCTACTGAAATAAATGGGATTATTTCATATGGCTCCAGACTGATATGTTTTATTGAAATTAATCATTCCTGAGCTGGTAAAGAATGGGATTTTGCTCTAACTAATCCTACTGTAGGTGTGCTGCCTTTGGTATACCAGAAACCAACCAAGTTATTCTGGCATGTGAGAGAGAGAAAAAATCCACAAATCTCTCTCCACATCCCTGATAGCAGAAAAGCAAATGGAAGGAGTTAGTAAACTGTCATAGTTAACTTAAAATCTGCTGCCCAAGGTAGGCCTGACTGTGCTACTTAGGCTACATCCACACTGCAGAATTAAAAACAATCCACAAATCCTAGGATTCCGTAGCATGGAGCCATGGCAGCTAAAGTGGTGTCAAAGTGGATTATTCCTGCAATGTGGATGCAACCTTTCTTGTGCCAGCCTGGCCCACTTTTGAATATCTGCTGTTTCCAAAAGTTTCCAGAAGTTTAAGCAAAAATAAAAATAACTCAGTAGGAATGTGAGGGATGGGATATCCTCCAGTTTGGAATGGATGGGGTGGGAGGGCCAGGGTAATAACCAAAATATCAAAACAGAAACCACAGACAGGCTAACTCTTTATTCTGGAAAAACTTTGCAGAATTGTTACTTACATTTTAGACTGCAATTCCACTTTTGCTTTTGCATTATCTACTCCTAGCTTTGTCATACTGGCACTCAATCTAGGCCCCCTGTTTGGAGCATAACAGTTGAAAAGGTGCAGCTTCTCACAAGGAAGATGGGTGGCTTTTTTATGAAAAGGAGAAAGAGGGAAACAAGAAGGGGTACAAAATAAAATGTTCATAAAAGAAATGCCCTCTATTGAAACTGCTTTTCTCACAGCAACAACCGACAAGATGCTAAGGAATGTCTCTGGCACACACAAGTGGCATCCAGCCATCTTCTATTTCAGTGCAATTCTGGGAACTGTTTCTTGGCATCCAGTGCCAGTAGCTGAGCCTTCCTACTTACTTTCAGTGTCATTTTATATAAAACAGGAAAATGAGTCTAAAAACACACACACACACATCAAAAAACCTCACAATTATTTGGCGAGTTCTCTCTGCCCTCAAAAAGGCAAAGACATGAAGCCTTCAAATGGAGGTCACATTGTGCAGAGAGGAGAATGGAAATGTTTGGAGTTTAGTGGGTTTCTCCTCCCCCCCCCCCAAAAAAAAGTCTTGGTTCTCTTTCTTCAAATACACCATAATATGAGGAAAATAAAAATTATAAAAATAATCTTAGAGTCTTAATTAAAGCCTTTATCCATCAGTTTAGTCAAATATCTGTCTTTTGCTGTCATGAGTTCTGAAATGCAAAAAAGGGTCACATTAGGTCTGGAAACCAGAAAGCCTTATGAGGAGAGACTTAGGGAGCTGGGGATGTTTAGCCTGGAGAAGAGAAGGCTGAGAGGTGATATGATAGCCGTGTTTAAATATTTGAAGGGATGTCATATCGAGGAGGGAACAAGCTTGTTTTCTGCTGCTCCAGAGACTAGGACCCGAAACAATGGATGCAAGCTGCAAGAAAAAAAGATTCCACCTCAACATTAGGAGGAACTTCCTGACAGTAAGGGCGGTTCGACAGTGGAACACACTCCCTCGGAGAGTAGTGGAGTCTCCTTCCTTGGAGGTCTTTAAGCAGAGGCTGGATGGCCATCTGCTTTGATTGGGAGTTCCTGCATGGCAGGGGGGTTGGACTGGATGGCCCAGAGGGGCCCCTTTCAACTCTATGATTCTGCGATTCTATGACCCAGGGGCAGGTGCCAGATCTGCAGCTACTCTGCAAAATGCACCCCTTCTTGTGTTCAGAGGCAATTAAGAAACACAGGGCTGGAAAAGGCACTCCTAGGAACACTGAGCTTGGAACAAAGATGCAGATCAGAATGTAGAGAGATCTTGCAGCACTTTTGATACTAACTGAAAGAAAGAAGTTGGCGGCCTGAGCTTTCGTAAAGCATCTGAGGAAGTAGACTGAAGTCTACAAAAGCTCATGCCACCAACTCTTTTCTTTCAGTTAGTCCCAAAGAGTCTGCAAGATCTCTACATACTGAGCTTGGAACAATTGGTTTTGGGGAGACTACAACTCCCATTGCATCATTTTGGGGGTTGCAATCTCCAAGAGAGGCTGCATCTACACTGCAGAATTAATGCACCTTGACACTGCTTTAAACGGCCATGGCTCAATGCTATGGATTGCTGGGATTTGTAGTTGTGAGAGATATTTAACCATCCCTTGCAAACTACATGTCCCAGGATTCCATAGCATTGAGCCTTGGCAATTAAAGCAATGTCAAACTGCATTAAGTTTGCAATGCAGATGCAGCCAAAGCAGTTTTCAAAGAAGTTGCCCTATTAGTTTCTTGTAGCATAAAAAGATGGAAGGGAACCTGTGGGGAAAAGGAGGAATGCAGCAGCAGCACCTTTGAAACCAAGCCTCATAATTATTATTAATTCTGCAGGAGCTTTCGTGGGTATAAACACACTTCTTGGGATGCTTACAGAGTGTCCATGAAAGCTCATACAATTCCTCATGTTAATCCTCAAGAAAGTAACTTCCCCAAGCTCTTGGGGTGTAGCCACACTACAGAATTAAAGCAGTTCGAACTCGCTTTAACTGACCTGACTTCATCCTACTGAATCTTGGGGTTTGTAGTTTGGCAAGGCCCCACAACTCCCTGACAGACCTCACCAAACTACAAATCCCACCGAATCCTGGGATTCATAGTATGGCAAAGTAGTCTAGCCCTGACAGACTTCACCAAACTACAAATCCCACCGAATCATGAGGCTTGTAGTATGGTGAAGCATCAGGGCTCCCTGACAGACCTCCACTAAACTACAAATCCCACCGAATCCTGGGATTTGTAGTCAAAGTGAAGTAGTACAGCCCTGACAGACCTAGCCAAACTACAAATCCTACTGAGTGCTGCGATTCGCAGTTTGGCAAGGCCCCATGGCTCCCTGACAGGCCTCACAAATATGCTGCCAACGTCTTTCTTTCAGTGAGTCTCAAAGGTGCTACACAAGGTCTCCCTGCATACAACTCCCAGGATTCCGTAGGATGGAGCCAGGGCCCTCGCAGCGCTGTTCAGCCCCTTTAATCCCGCAGCCTGACTAAACCATAGAGTTCCCCTCACTCCTTCCCACCCTCGCGGATGGAGAAACCCTTCTTTCCGCCGCTCTGCCTCACTTGCGTCTCTATGGTTCTGGCCGGGCAAAGGGGAGCCACCCTTCTCCCCGCCGGGAAGCCGGGCGGTGCGCGTCGACGTCACTTCCGGCCTGGCGAAGGCTTGATCTGCGTGGGTCCTCGCTGGGTTCTTTCTTTCCGCCACCGCCGCCATCATGGGTCGCATGCACGCTCCTGGGTGAGGAGCCCCCGCGGGGGAAGGGGAAGGGGCTGGAAGGGCCGGATTGAACGGGGCGCCTCCTCCTCCTTCTCAGGCCCTGGCTCTCCTGTGGGCCGGGGTATGCTCAGAGGCACCCTTTGTGGGAGGCCTCTGGGAAGCAGGCAGGCAGGCAGGAGGAGGAGGAGGAGGAGGAGGAGGAGGAAGGGGAATAGTCGGCCTCTCTCGACTGATGGGGCGCCGGGGAAGGAAGCGGCGGAGGCAGTGAAAGGGGAGGCTCGCCCCTGCTCTACCCTTCCCTCACCCGGGACCCCGCTCCATTCAGATATATATATATATATATATATATATATATATGTGTGTGTGTGTGTGTATAAATATATAAAATATGAATCTATATATCTACTTTCTCTCTCTCTCTCTCTCTATATATATATATATATATATATATTACAGTAGATATATAGATACATATTCTTTTATATTACATATTATATAGATATAGATATGCTGTGTGCCTTGAAGTCACTCAGCAACAAATGAACCGCTCCATTCATATATATATATATATATATATATATATATATATGTGTGTGTGTATATATGTGTGTGTATATATATATGTGTGTGTGTGTGTGTGTAGACCAGGGGTAGGCAACCTTTCCCCTTTAAGGGCCGAGGGACTTCAGCTCCCAGAAGCCTCAGCCATGTTGGCCAATAGTCCCATGTTGGCCAATAGCTCCTGGGATTCTGGGAGCTGAAGTCCCTCGGCCCTTAAAGGGGAAAGGTTGCCTACCCCTGGTGTAGGTATATGTATATGCATATGTATATTTAATGTATCTATATATCTACCCCTCCTCTATACATATGGTAGATATATATATACATATTCATATATATATATATATATATCCATTTGTTGCTGAATGACTTTGAGGCATTCAGCGGTCCATATATATGAATAATAGCAAGTACCTTTCTATACTGCTTATCAGTGCACTTAAGCACTCCCTAAGTGGTTTACAGTGTGTAAGCTACTAATTGCCCCCAACAAGAGCTGGGTACTCATTTTACCGACCTTGGAAGGATGCCAGGCTGAGTCAACCCTGAGCCCCTGGCTGGCATTGAACTCGCAACCTTGTGGTTTGTGAGTGAGTGGCTGCAGTACAGGCATTTAACCACTGTGCCACCAGGGCTCGTGTGTGTGTGTATAAATTTATACATATATATTTGTCTTCAAGTCAATCAACAACAGATATATGTACAGTCACCCCTCCCAATTTGCAGGGGATCCATTCTGGACCTCCTCCCAGTGAAAATGGAAAACCGCAAATATTCAAGCCCCATTGAAAATAATGGTAGTGCGCTCCCACACACGCCATGGACACACGCACCATTTTTGTCCCTCCTGGTTTCCCATCCACAGAAATTCAGAACTGCAGACTGGAAGGTAATGAATCCGGAGGGACGACTATATATATATTTCATTTCATATATGTATGGACATGTGTGTATGTATGTTGTGTGCCTTCAGGTTGTTCCCCACTTATGGCGACGGTAAGGCAAACCTATCCTGGGATTTCCTTGGCAAGATTTATTCAGAGGAGGTTTTGCCTTCCCCTGAGGCTTAGAGAGTGTGACTTGCCCAAGGCCACCCAGTGGATGTCCATGGCTGAGCAGGGATTCAAACCTTGGTTTCCGGTGTCATTGCCCAGCATTCAAACCGTTATGCCACATTGGCTCCCATGCGTGTGTGTGTGTTGATCCTAACAAATTGCTCCACTATGTTAGACTGCTGGTATATTGTTCTTAAATTTGTTCTTAAATTTCTACTTTATTTTTCTCCCCCTAGTGGGACTCATTTGAGCCAGTTAACAATCAGATCAAAAAGACCCCCCCAAAAAAACCCCTCTCATAATTAAAGTCTAACATTTAAGAGCACCTGGCAAAACAAAAACTGATTCAAACCAAGGACAGTATGATTTGTGCAGCCTTGATGGTGTTTTATTTTTCTTCCCAAAATGTTGCATACATCTGTTTTCTCATTTTTGCTCCATTATGATAGTTGCTAGTATATTAAATTTAAATCTTATTTTTCTCCCCTAAACCAGTTAATGATCAAATCAAATAAGACAAAACAACAACAAAAACACTAATGATTAAAGCATAATATTTAAGAGCACAAACTGGTCCCAGGTTAAAAAAAAGGTCCTCTCGCAACCCAGTTTAAATACCAAAGGTCTGCTTGAATTGCCTTCACTTTCTCATTGTGTTGGTGGTAGCACATGGATGATTATTTTGAACTAGGTGTGTGCATTCATTATCAGCTAATGAACTGCATGTTTGCCACATTTTCTGAAATATATGTTACTAACCTTTGACGTAATTGTTATTTTTTTTTAACAGGAAGGGCCTGTCCCAGTCAGCTTTACCCTATAGGCGAAGTGTGCCCACAGTAAGTAATGAGTTCAGTTCCTTATAATTCTGATGTGTCTTACAGCCTTTGCAGACTGCTAGAAATAGTGCAAATTGAGTCCACTTTAACTGCCCTGGCTCAGTGCTAGGGAATCATGGGAATTGTATTTTTTTCTGAGACATTGAGCCTTCTCTGTCAGAGAGCTCTGGTGACACAATAAACTACAGTTCCCATGATTCCTTAGCACTGAGTCAGGGCAGTTAAAGTGGACTCAATTTGCACTATTTCTGGCAGTCTGCAAAAGCCCTTTGAGGCCTTTCGACCCTCAGAAGTATAGCACTGTGGTTCCGTTTTTAACTGCTATGGCTATTAAATCCATTAAATCCATGGGATTGTTATGGGGCATTCAGGATGCTTCTCCCTAAACTTCAAATCCCCGATTTCCATAGGATGGGACCATGGCAGTTTAAGTGGATTCGTACCACTATAATTGTGTAGTGTGAATGAGCCCTGATTTTGGAAATGGTCTACTGGTGCATAAACAATCCTAAAGTGGATTACTTTTGAATGAATCTATAGTAGTATGCTGGATATGCGCTAGGCTGTTTAACAGCATCCTGCATTTGTTTAAATACCCTTTTATTAGGTCTGTTGTTAGTGCAGAAGCTTGTATACAGTGGGCTCTTGTATCCGTTGCGGTTTGATTCCAAGACCTTGCATGGATAACAAAATCTGTAGATACTTAAGTCCCATTGATTACAATGGCCTTGTAAAATGGCCAAATCAAGATTTGTTTTTTGGAGTTTATATATTTTTAAAATATTTTCAAGCCATAGATGGTTGAATCCAAAAGTGTATTGCAAACAGTTCCAGCAATCCAAAGGGATGACTGTATTTCAAACAGTTTCAGCAATGTTTCAACAACTCTTTCACCAACTTTCTCTTAATTTATGACATGCTAAGATGTGGCATGTTTGTATTTCACTTAGCTTGCTTGGATTTGCAAACAGGGCAAATTCATATGAAAATAGGAATGAGCTGACGGAGTTTTGCTGTTACTTCCTTATAGAAACAACAATAGTCTGTCTATGTGTGTATTTTATTAAATACATTTATTTTACATCCCTATCAATGTCTTGAGTAGGAAAAGACCTGTGATGGATACATGCTGAAAAATGTGTAAACAGCTGGCCCTCCATATCCACGGATTCTTTAACCACAGATTCAACCACCCCAGCTTGAAAATTTTCCAATATCTATCTATATTCCAAACAGCAAACTTTGATTTTGCCATTTCATATAAAGGGCACCATTGTTTTATTGTTAACTGCTCTTGAATCAACCCTGACTCATGGTGACCCTTATGGATGAGATAGCCTCCACTGTTATCCTCCACAGCTCAACTCAGGTCCTATAGATTCATACCCATGACCTTCAGTCTGTCACCATTATATTTAATGGAACTTGAGCATCCACAGATTTTGATATTCATGAGGGTCCTGGAACCAAACCTCAGTAGATATCAAGGGCCCACTGTATAATCTTGTATAGTAAGCCACCTTGAGTTCCATATTTGGAGAAAAGTGGAATATAAATTAAATAAGTACATGTAGCTAAAGGAGCACATTACACATTGTATTTAACAGGAGCTGCTTTATGTCTAGTTTTGTTAACTACACTAATGATTTAATTAAATATATCACTTGTATGGTCAGTATAGTCCTAATCTGATTTTAGGTATTTGGGTCAGTGATTAGTATACTTTTCTGTCATACTGTGTGAACTAATCTGGCTGAAAACTCAACTCTTACAGTGGCTGAAGCTTACTTCTGATGATGTTAAAGAACAAATCTACAAGCTGGCAAAGAAGGGTCTGACTCCCTCACAAATTGGTATGTATTGGTATTGATAGTTACAGTCCTAAATTGGTTTAATGTTGGTAAATTAAGCCAGATATAGTGGATGGGTAGAACTTTCACAGCGATTGTCTGGCTTGAAATCTAATACCGGAGTGCTTAAAAATCTACTGGTATAACTGCAAGTCTTTCCAGAATTAATCATAAAAGTCTTGCTTAATTCATGTTCTGTAATGTGTAGGACTGGAGACTTCAATTAAGTTAACAGGTAATTGGATTGCTGACACATCTGTATTTAAAATTATTACACAGGAAACAGCTTATCAGATATGTCAGTGGCTTCTTTGGCAGGCTTCAGATTCTGTCACTATTGTCATAATTGCAAAATAAGGTATAACATTGTTCTAATTCTTTAGATGGCTATGCTTAATAAATTAGTTAAAAGTAGAGAGCACTCTCTTGCTCAAGATGCTCACTGTGATGATAGTTTGTAACCATTCGCAGTTTCCACCAGAAAGGTTTTCCTTTGTGTTGGCTAATCCTTCCTTGGATGTCTGAGTGAGCACCTTTAATGATACGGCTGAGCTGTCTGGTATTTCTAGTGCATAATTCCGCTCTTCTGTTTTAGGTGTAATACTGAGAGACTCCCATGGTGTTGCCCAAGTTCGTTTTGTGACTGGCAACAAAATTCTCCGGATTCTTAAATCCAAGGGGCTTGCTCCTGATCTTCCAGAAGACCTTTACCACTTAATCAAGAAAGCTGTGGCTGTTCGTAAGCATCTTGAGAGAAATCGTAAGGTAAACAGACGGCTTTATTCAGCCCCCAGAGTGATCATATGTTTTGAGAAATACTTTAGAAGAAAAAAAGAACATAATAAAGGACACTAAAATGTATTTCATTTTAGATTATAGATAAGTGATCACTAATACATCTAAGCAGTTGCAAACAAAACAAAGAATACAAATAATTTCCAGTATAAAAAAAAATACTTCCAAGTTTATCAGGGTTTCCTCTCTAGAGAAGTAGGGATTGACTCCTCGTACTGGCCATGACTGAGAAGCTGTAAAAAAATGTTATAGGTAGAGTCTATAGAATATTTTGTTCTTTAGAAGATAGACTTCTAAACCAGGGGTCGGCAACCTACAGCCTGCGGGCTGGGTCCAGCCCCCCGAAGCCTTTGGACCCGCCACCGCCGACTCTCGCCGCCGCCGCCAAAATGGTGGCCGCGGCTTGTTTGTGCATGCGTAGTACTGCTGTGCATGCGCAAACGAGCTGTGGAAAACAAAATGGTGGCCGTGACACGTGTGGGGGCAGTGCATGAGCGTGCACGCCGCCATCCCCCCCCCCCCCCCCCCCCCCCGGCCTGCGGAAGACCTGGCACCAGGTAAGAAAAACTTGCCGACCCCTGGTCGAAACTGAGAAACCCCCATAATACCATCCTGCGAATAAAACCATACTTTTATAACTACTTAACAAAAACAGTATTCCATTATTGTACACCAGTTGTACGCATTACAAAATACATAGTACACTTAACAAACATCAATATATACTATATACCCATACCAACGAAACAAATTACAAAACGATAACCCTACATACTTTTAACCCTAAATACGAAATACTTCCTGCTTGTCACACTGTTAAGACATAAATATATATATATTAACCTTTTTCCCCCTTCTATATAGTATCAGTAGCTACCTTTCTTTTCTCAAGGTCTTCAGTATGCAAAACCCAGGAACATCAACGGTATTTGTAAAGATCTCTCATTTTTCTCTTGTAAGGATAAAGATGCCAAGTTCCGCCTTATTTTGATTGAGAGCAGAATTCACAGGCTGGCTCGTTACTACAAAACCAAGAGAGTACTCCCACCTAATTGGAAGTAGTAAGTATAGGTTGTGGACATTTTCTTCGTATAGGCAGAACTTGTTTCCTAGATTGTTGTGGGGAGGAATCATATCTGTTTAAAGAAAGATTTTGTTGGGCTACACTAAATCTAAATTATTTACTTAACAGGTTGGCCATTGATTGTAGCATATTAAAACAAGAACTATGATGGATTAGACAGGTTAATCTGGTTCAGTATTCTGTTCCCACAGTGGCCAACTCATTTATCTGTAGGAAGCCCACAAACATGAGTGCAAAAGCACCTTTTACCTCTTCCATTTAGAAAGTATAGTCATTCAGTATGTACCAGAGTCACACATCTAGCATAAATAGCATAAGATACTAGAGTGTCTTTATATCGGTAGATGTTACAGTCAGCATTAATCCTGTTGAGGAATTATAAGGGTCAGTTCTTCAAGATTTTGGTTCTAAAGAGTTCACCTGCAGGTTATTCACTATGATGACGGTGTTCCAAACATTTGCAGTTTCCACCAGAAAGGTTTTTTCCTTAGTGTTGGCCAGCCCTTCCTTGGATGTCTGAGTGATCTCCTGCAGTGGACATCAAATGCCTAAATTTATTATTAAACACTCATTTTATGGAACTAACTAATGTATCTTTTTCTCCCTTTTAGTGAATCATCTACAGCATCTGCTCTGGTTGCATAAGAGCTCTTGTATTCACTGATGGAATCAAATCATTTGCATTTTTTCCTCTGCCATGCCTACTTCAAAGAACGTTCCTTCTTAAGCTGGTAGAATAAGGTGTCATCTTGACCATACCAATAAAAACCTGATTTTTTTCCACTCAATTTGTAAATGAGTTCTTTGTGAAAACAATCTTTGTAACCGAAATGTGAGTCATTTGCTGTTAGACTATTTACAGTATATGCTTATAAAGGTAATGATTTGTAAAGTTTAAAATTTTGAGTACTGGAGTCAATATTTGAGTGTTAATTGATAAAATAGTAAATAACTTTCTGTTGAATAGTGGTGCTTGACTAGTCTTGATAGTTGACTGAAAAAAGGTCACCTGTTGAATTAGAAAGTTACTTAGCAGAGGTGGACATCTTTGGAGAGTGTGGGACCAATTTTCAGCCCCACAGATGTATGCTACCTTGCACCACCCCCTACTTCTGCAACCAGAAGTGGCTAAAAGTCCACTTTTCTTTCCTGCCCCCTCCCTTTTTTTTTAAAATGCTCCTCATGATCAGTCACACAGGGGTCATAAGCCTTGGTTTAAAGAAGAGCCATGCTTCCTCCAACATGATGGCCCTATTTCCCCACAGGGATAAAGGAGCACCAGCATCTATAAAAAAATGGGATTTTAGAAATGATAACTTCTACTTTATACAAAATAGCCAACTAGTCATTGGTGGTAGTAGTAGTAATAATAATAATAATAATAATAATAATAATAATAATAGGGTGTCTCTGCAATTTACTGGCAAAAAGGTAAGTTAAAATGTTATGAGACACACCGAACATGAAAAACAAAATGCATGTCAGGAAGAA
The DNA here is from genome assembly GCA_026167975.1 of Phrynosoma blainvillii. Taxonomy (NCBI): domain Eukaryota; kingdom Metazoa; phylum Chordata; class Lepidosauria; order Squamata; family Phrynosomatidae; genus Phrynosoma; species Phrynosoma blainvillii. Next base: position 331,459,490 of record JANUYF010000001.1, read on the forward strand.
CCTGTGAGTACTAATTGTAAAATTTCATGAAAAATATTTTTTTTAACAAAAACACGATCTAGCAATTCCCACAACCTACACTTTGCCCTTAGAAGTGCTGCCATACTAGGAAAAATTGGTACTTTGGCTAGTGTTTATTTCTGAGGCTGAAAATTTAGTTTTTAATTAGGAGAATATGATTTTCTTTTAATGTAAACGTAGTTAGGTGGTAACGCTTAGGCAGAAAAGAGTGAAGTTCTCTGTATTTTGAGACCTTGGTCTTCTCCCGCTTTCTAAATAAGACACACTGTTGTACTGCTCCTCAGTACAAATTTGCAAATTTTTGCTGTAGGAGAAAGGTACTAACTTATCCTTGCTTTTTACTCGCATTAGAGGAAGAATTAACCATTTTGCAGATCCCTTTGTTGCTTTCGAGGGGCAAGAATACTTGTATTGTGAACTTAAATCAATGAAGAGAGTTAATACTGCATTTCAGGCAATTTGTTCCTACACGTTCTAGTGACATCAGCGTTTTGTGCAAAGCAAGCTGGGCAGTAGAAAGTAGCTTGTTACAGCTCATGGCTGATACCACACAATCACAGCATTAATCAGGAGGTGTGGACTGTTCTATAATAGCTATTGAGCACACTGTCGTTGACACTGTTCTCCCTTTGAACCATAGTTCCATAGCAGGATGGATGGATTTAAATCACCAAGAGGAAACCATTATATAAATCATTGTTTTCAAATAAAGCTTCCCCTAATGTCTTATATATTTATTGAACAATGGTGCAAAGCTGATCAATAAAAGCTAATTTACAACTTACCAAAGCAGTTTACAACTTCTAGGAGGATATAGTTTATTTTTTAAAATAATCTTTTCATTAATTTAGCAAGTAGTGCTATAATTTATTCATTACTTGTGTTGAATTGTGTTTTAGTATATTAGGGATGTTAAGGAATAAATGCTTACACAGGGCAACACTTAGATCTAAATCCTATTGTTAATAACCAACTAGAGTAGACATACTGAATTAATGGGAATTGGGTAAATCACTGCTGCAACTATAGGCCCATAGTATTAATTTCCCATGCAAGCAAAATCATGCCCAAAACTGCAGCATAGACTCCAATCATATATGGAGATAGACATCCCAGAGGTGCAAGCAGAGTTTGGAAAAGGAAGGGGCACTAGGGACCACATTGCAAGCATACGATGGTTAATGGAGTGCACCAGGGAATTTCAGAAGAAAATCAGCATGTGCTTTATAGACTACAGCAAAGTCTGACTGCATAGACCATAAAAAGCTATGGGACGTTCTTAAAGACATGGGAGTGCCACTACATTTGATAGTCCTGATGAGACTTTGAACAAGTTGTATTTAGGACAAGAGGCTACTATTAGAACACAATATGGAGATACAGAATGGTTTCCAATTGGCAAAGAGGTCAGGTAAGGTTGCATTCGATCATACTTGTTCAATGTGTATGCAGAAAATATAATACAAAGAGCGTGTTTAGATTCAAAAGAAGCAGTGAAGATAGGAAGAAGGAACATCGGCTATGTAAGATACATGGATGACACCATAGTGGAAAACAGACTTGGAGCCAATTACTAATGAAGGTCAAAGAAGACAGTGCAAAGGCAGGTTTACTCACTAGAAAAGACACTAATGCAAGAAGATGGAAGCCAGTAGAAAGAGAGGAAGACTGCATACCAGATGTTAACTGTAAAGTCAACCTGAACTCATGGCAACCCTGTGAATAAGACATCTCCAAGCCCTCCATCCTCTACTGCTCTTAGGTTCTGTACATTCATGCCCATGACCTCCGAGTCTAGCCATCTGGTGAAGGGTTTTCCTTTTTTTGCTACCCCCTACTTTTCTTAGCATTATTCTCTTTTCTAGTAAGTCATGCCTTCTCAATGATGTGGCCAAAGTACAACAGCCTCAGTTTAGTCATCTTGGCTTCCAGGAAGATTTCAGGTGTGAGCTGTTCTAGAACCCATTTATTTGTCTTACTGGCTGTCCATGGTATTCTCTGCATTCTCCAGCAGCACATCTTTATTGATTTTCTTTTTGTCTGGGTTTTTGTCTGTCCAGCTCTCACATCAGTAGATGGTGATGTAAAATACAACGGACTGGATGATTCTAACGTTAATGCTTATTCGTATATCTTTACTCATTAGGAACTTGTCTAGTTCTTTCAAGGCTGTCCTTCCCATTCCTATTCTTATTTCTTGACTGCAATCTCTGTTCTGATCAATGTTTGATCCCAGATACAGAAAATCTTTTGAGGTTCAATCAAGGTCACAGTCCTGAGCCTGCAGGACTTGAACAGAGCAGTTTAGGACAGGGGGCCTTGGAGGGCTCTCATTAGTTTACTTGAAGAATTTGTTCGCTGAAGATATGATGATTCCTTTCTTGATTGGTTTTTGAGCGGGGAAAAGTCAGTTCATAGAAAATGGCCCATAGTGGACCATGACCTCTATACAGGATTTGAGTTCAGAGGCAGAGTGTGAGTTTCTGGGAACCATGCAATGGAATATGACATTCATCTTTATGTCCCACTGCTTGGGTTTCTAGAAAAAATGGCTAACTCCTGTTAGAATAGGAAATTTGGTCTGAAGGAGCAAGGAATCTTAAATTCTTTAAGCTAGGCCAGATTTGAGTCTTTTATTTTTAATTGGCAATTCACCTTCAATCTTAGGCCATAATTTTGTGCTGTCAAGCTGATAAGGGCTATTCCCAATACAACAGCAGCAGGTTTTTTTTAGCTGTTATGTTACCTTCTGTTAAATCTCCTTGGCATCAAAGTGTGACTAACTTTCAACAGTGCCTTAGGTTGTCCATGGAAGCATTGACTGGTTAGATTTCTGTTCTTTTTTTCAAAAACGGGACTCAAGAGCTACCATGAAAACAAAAGATTTGTAATTAAATCACAGTTAATGACACAAAACATATTTTGAACATGTAAAAAAAAAAAAACCAATACACTACAAGTAACAAGTCTCCTACTGGGCAAACTATTGTCAAAAGCCGTTGTGTGCCTTCAAGTGGTTTCCAATTTATGGGGACTTATGGGGTTTTCTTGGCAAAATTTGTTTCGGTGTGTGTATGTGTGTGGTCATTGCCTTCCTCTGAGGCTGGGAGTGTGTGACTTGCCCAAAGGCACCCAGTGGGTTTCTATGCCTGTGCGGATTCAAACCCTGGCATCCAGAGTTGTCGTCCAATGCTCAAACCACTACTTGAATAACAAGGTATTTGCCTGTCAGTGGAAGGACTACAGGAAAGAGGTCAACCAAGTGACCTTTGCAAGGGAGTTCCATAGTCTGGGAACGTATCCTGGAGTAGCTGTGTTGGCCATATAGCAAAGTCCAATAACCCAAAATCTATCAACTTGGATACTTTTATTGGGCCAACCAAAATGCACAATATACATGTTGCAATCTTTTTTATCTCCACTGGCTTCTTCATTAGCTAAGGTGTCAAAAACCATAGGGGTCATGGTGGAATTGAAGATGTTACTCATAGGCCTGCATTTGGCTGTTGTTCTCAGTTCAGATGGTATGGAGGGGTTATTCATTCAGGCTGGCACCTTCTCCTTCTGGCCATGTGGCTACTGGGAGATTCTCAAAGTCCAGGAAATTTAATATTCATTTGCAACACAAAAAGATACTTCCTTTGCAATCCAATATGTCTCCATCCTTTGTGAGGCCACAGGTGCCTTTGTCTGAGAAGGACTTGTCTCAGACCATCACCAAATGTGCCTCTGAGGATACAGCAAGGGCCCCCCATGAAGGTCTTAAAGCCAGAGATAGATCCGTGGAACAATATAGTCCTTTTGACAGACTAAGCACTATGTTATAGGACTTCCTTTTGTGTGTCTTCCCTATGTTAGCTTTGGTGCAAATATCGTAGTAGAAATATGGTTTTTGTATCTCTACAACTGCACCCTTTTAAGAGCAAGGATTTAGTAGGCAAACATGAGAAAACAGCATATTTGGCGCATGCTGCACAGATTTTGATTTTATTGTGTTTAATATTTTACTTTTCTTTTTACTTAAGTTCATTCAGATTGATTAGCACCTGTATGTATATGTACTATAGTGCTGTCAACGGTAAGAAATTAATAATTCAAGCAGTAGTAGTGAATACAGTATTGTTTTTCTAGTTTTTTTCCTCCCCAGATTAAGAGCTACATAATATTAGAAGAAGGGATTGAGAGCAACAACATATCTTTTTTCACAGGAAGCTGAGTCTGAAATGGATTAGGAAAGAATCTTAGTGGGTCAACAGACCATATGAGAGTAATGCACTAATCTAGCCCTAAGGCAGGGATTTGATTTTTACATTTTTCCCCCTCTGAAAGCTTTCTGTTGGCAGCTGTAGGAAACGCAGTGGTGGAGTCTGCAGAGTAGAGGCACAGTGTGAGGTAGGCCAGGAAATATTCTGTGTGAAACTGGCCTTTACATTGTCTCAGACACTGGGGCTCTGGTGTAAAATTGTTATATATATATATATATATATATATATATATATATATATGAAAATATGTTTGAGGAGTTCAGCAATGCCTGTAGATCAGTGATACTTTCCTGTGACTGCTAAAAGTGCTCTCAGAATTGCTCTTAATTTTATATCATTCTATTTGCATTAAAGAATTGCACGTATGTTTTCTGCATTGATGAAGAGCTTCCTTGTCACAAAGTGAGAAAATATATATATCCCACATTGGCCATATAGCAAAGTATAGTATCATCCCAAATCCACAAGACAGCAATACCTTTATTGGATCAACCAAAGTGCACATTATATATGTTGCAAGCTTTTGAAGCTCCACTGGCTTCTTCATCAAGAAACCAGTGGAGCTTCAAAAGCTTGCAACATGTATAATGTGCATTTTGGTTGGCCCAATCAAAATATCACTATCTTGTGGATTTGGGATGATACTGTACTTTAGCACCAAATGTAGGTCTTTCTACACCAGCAGAAAGGCAGACAGTATTCTGAATATCAGAACTGGATTTGTGGGCAGAGAGTCTGGTTCAAATGCCTCCACCACAATGAAACATAGTGGCTGACCTCATTTCAGTGACCCATCCAAAAATGAGTCCACAGCCTTCTTGTAATGATAAAGGAGAAAAATGACTTCACTACACCACAAAAAAACCCAAACTAAATATAAGTGCATTTAATGGTAGGACTTGAGCAGCTAAATTATTTCCTAACCTGTTCGTGTGCTAGTAGCATGCAGAATAATTGTGGCCCGTGTGACTTCAAGCATACAAATAAAGTGCCAAACAGTATAAGGAATTAGCATTGACAAAAAAGCCCTGCCCTACAGGCTTATAGTCTAAGTAGGCACATGAGAAGGATGAAGGAATGATAATGGAGGAGGAGAGACAGAATGAAAATCTCAGCAGATTAGAAAAAGCCAAAGAAAAATAGGAAATGTCTTGAGGCACTTCTTAGAGTGTAGGAAGGAATGAATCATACAAATATCTGGAGACAAGAAGAAGAGGTCTAGATCATTTTTAAAGTGAGTCTCAGAGTGAAGTTCTGCACAGAACATTTCCAACAGCAGAAAGCAGCAGGGAAAGGCAATCTCTAATAATTCCCTAGCCATCTCAGCCTCCAATGCTAATTTCCTCACTGTCCCCACTCCCACTTAGGCAAGTTAAAAGAGAAGTATTAAAACCAGAGCAATTGGGGAAACAGAAGGGACTGCAAGAGGATGATTTAATTGATTCTACTGTTTTCTTCATTCTGTTGGATCAGAAGCCTCCCATGGATAGAAGGCATCCATCTGAATAAAGGAGACAGAATTCTGTATCTAACCAAATGTGTTAGGCTATTTGTGACCATTTAGGAATGCATCAGTACTCTGGATTTTATCAGAAAACCTCAACATTTGGCCAAAAAATAAAAAAGTCCACTAAGGAATACTTGGTATTACAAAGAATTATTTCATCCTGTGGTCTTATATATAATTTAGTAAGACATTTGTAGACTTTCATTTGTATAGATGTACAGAGCTAATTAAGTAGATGCCTGAAGCCTGCTTTTTAGTGTACTGTACATGTTTCTTGCATCTGTAAGAGTAAGGCGATAGCAGCAGTAGTCCTTGATGCCCAGCTGCCTGAGGGCAGGGTACAAGAGCCAGTGCATTGGCCCATATGTTGTCCATGGCCACCTCTTCCACAATGCCTTTCTCTGAAGAAGGAAACTCAAAGTGAGACATTAGCACCGCAAGAATTCTGGTTTCAGGCAGGAGTCTTCTAGTACTACCTGAGATTTTAGTTACAGAACCTGAGCCCCTTTGAACAAGATGTGTCCTACTACTGAAGTATGCCTTATGTCACTCCTGAAGTCTCCTGTGCTGCAGACATCTATAGTGGGCCCTTGGTATCTGCTGGGGCTTGGGTCCAGGCCCCTCCCATGGATACCAAAATCCATGGATGCTCCAGTCCCCTTATATGCAATGGGCTTGTAAGATGGTGTCCCTTATATAAAATGGTAAAATCAAGGTTTGCTTTTGGGAATGTATATATATTTTTGGAAGTTCTGAAGCCGTTAAAACCATGGATAAGGAATCCGTGGATAAGAAGGGCCGACAGTATTCATATCATGCATCCTGTAGTAAACCAGGCCTTAGGCAATACCTCTTACAAGCGTTGGGTAGCTGCACTTTTAAAAAGCATTCTAACAATTTGTAGAGAGCAATTCAGGGGAAGGTAATGGTGTAGTGGTTTGAATATTGGACAAAGATTCAGGGACACCAGGGTTCAAATTGACTGGCAGACCTCGGGCAAGTCACAACTCTCAGTCTCAGGGGAAGGTAATGGCAAACCCCTTCTGAACATAATAGGCTCAGCTTAGGGTTGCCATAAATTGGAAATGACTTGAAGCCACCCAACAAAAAACAATTCTGAATAGGACAGTTTCTAAAATCCATATTGTGGTAGACCAATTAAAAACTGCTCAGGCTTTGAAGACCTGCAGGTCCTTTTGTCCAACAAAGATCTTAACAGAAAGGAGGCAAGGAAAGCGGGATGGAGAATTAATCTTAAAGTTATACATGTTGTAATAAGATATTATGGAAAGAAGAGACTAATAATTCAACAATGAGTAATCTCATCATTCAAAACAGTTTGCCTTTTTCTGAGAGTTACTTCAAGGAAAAAAAGAAATTTCTATCATAATCTCTTTTGAAACTGTACGTAGAGAGATCTTGTAGCATCTTTGAGACTAACTGAAAGAAATTGGCAGCATGAGCTTTCATAGACTTCAGTCGACTTCCTCAGATTCATTTGGTGGAATGGAGGATAGGCACAGACATATATATGTGGGGATATCAATTCAAATTACAAATCCTTTGTGTATGGAAATAAAGTGGCAGATCCAGTCTTAACGAGTTAGTTCTTTTGAAGCTATTCATATTCTTGCATCTTGAACATGATTCAATGGGCATACTCCAGCCAAACTGATTAAGGCACTAACGGAGTCCGGTTGACTTCAGCAAGAGAGTCATATGCATCTTTAGGATTTTCCCACTGAACCCATTGTCTTTGGCTGGACTGTGATCTACAAGTTCTTAAACTTTAAACAATTCCTTCTAAGGAAAACTTAGAAGAGCTAGTTTCTTGGCAGCCCTCAGACTATTGCAGGTTGAGGAATAGGGACTGGAGTTAATGAAGTGTCAATTATGTTGTAGTGCTCTTAATTATATGCATGCACACGATACCTAGAATCATCTCTTTAATTCTGGAAGAAGGCAAACAGAGCCCCTATGCAGCCATTGCTGGGAAATATCAGCAGAGGTCCTTCTGCTCCCAGCGGTATGAAACTTGGGCAGTGGCCCAGCCACATTTCATGGTTTTATAGTTAAGACAGCATTACCACCCTTTAAAAAGCTGGGGGTGGGGTTTCTTGTTGCTGGGCAAAGCCTTGGAATTTCTCTGATTTACATTACAATGACTTTGATGCTGCAGAGCTTGTGCAAGTTACTTTTCTAGATTATAGCTCCTACCCACCCATCGCAGACCTGCAGCTGTTATGGTCACTGGCTAGAGGATTCTGGGAGCTGTAGCCCAAAAAAGTAGCTTTTCTGAGCATCTCATAGTAACAACTGGCTGCAGCAAGTGCATCTTCTAGTACAGGGGTAGGCAACCTTTCCCCTTTAAGGGCCGAGGGACTTCAGCTCCCAGAATCCCAAGAGCTATTGGCCAACATGGGACTATTGGCCAACATGGCTGAGGCTTCTGGGAGCTGAAGTCCCTCGGCCCTTAAAGGGGAAAGGTTGCCTACCCCTGTTCTAGTACATTAGGAGCAGGAGTTTCCATGGAAGGTGCTGGCTTCAAGGGATGGATCCAGACAAAGTTAGGTGGTGTCTGCATGGGCCAGAATATTCCAGGAGCAACACTTATTACATGCAACACTCCTTTTCGATACTAGGTGGCTGTTTACACATGCCTCGTGCTGTACTGCCTGGCACAGCTAATGCCGCTGTACATCACTCCCTCTGAGGCTGAAAACCAGGTGCCCAGCCTCCATCATATGATTGTGTACCTCATTCTGACCTCAGAGGGAGTAATGTGCATTAGCAGCCATGCCAAGTGACATAGCAAGCCACCAAGCATCACAGTGGAGGGCTCCAGATCTTTCTGGAAGATCTGGTACAAAAGGTAACTTTGTAAAAAATATTTAAAATGGATTGTTTCATCAGAACTGGGAGTTGGGCCATGCATCATCTGGACACCTTGCAAAGAGGATCAGGAGGAGGATGTTTTATTTGGTCTGTGCAGTCAAGGCCTCAGTCACACTTTAATTCCATTTAAATCAATGGGATAAGGCAGTCATGAAAAATTTAATTCCTGAACATTTTATGAGGTGTCAGCTATTGTACAGAGGGGAGAGACTTATAATAATAAGAGGTATTGCTATTTTATAATTCTAGACAACTTGTCGTAGCCAGGTCAAGTAAGGACAAGTCTATTACCATCTTCTTCTAAATGTGTCTGTGGGCCTTTGCAGACTGCTAGAAATAGTGCAAATTGAGTCCACTTTTAGCGTTAGGGTTAGGGAATCATGGGAACTGTAGTTTATTGTGGCACCAGAGCTCTCTGACAGAGAAGGCTCAATGTCTCAGAAAAAGAAAAAAAAGAAAAGAAAAACCAATTCCCATGATTCCCTAGCACTGAGCAAGGACAGTTAAAGTGGTCTCAATTTGCACTATTTCTAGCAGTCTGCAAAGGCCCTCTGTATGCCTTCAAGTCACCTGTTGACTTATGGCAATCCTATGAATTTCATAGTGGTGATCTTCTGCATTGCTCCTCTACTTGTCCCTCCTATTAACAACACTGGGAGAGAAACATTGTGAACTGAAGGCTGGAATTTGCAGATTGAGCTGTGGACATATGCTGTGGGGTGAGAGGATCAAGCAGATTTTGGATTCTGTGGGTCCATGATGGATCCTAGTGATTGTAGCTATGGCAGGAGAGCAAAATAACAATTCTGCCTCTCCTACCTCATGAAATTTTTTTTTCTTTGCCCAAATGTCTAGCATTGCAGTAATTTAAAACTGCAATTGAGCATTTGGAAATGCCATTTAGGCCTTCAAAGAAAAAGGGGAGGCAAACTTACCATGGGGATGTAAACACAGCAAATATAAGTATTCCAGGTGTGAATATTTTTCTATAGCTCACTCTCTTCAATTTTAGACTGATGGAAAATTTCATTGGGGGGCCCTCATTTGGCCCTATCCCATGAAACACCCGGATTCCAACATACCCAAAGAAGGTTCAGGCTTGGGCCGGCAGAGAATTGCTAGGGGTACATCTACCCCTACAGAGCTTTCAGGCCAAAATATAATGTATCCTTCTGGGGTTGTTCCTGCCAGTAGAGCAGGACTATAGTTGTGATCAGATGCCTGTTAGCCAGACTTTGGCCCTGTTATTTTGGATCCAGTCTTTTTCCTGTGCATTCTGGGAGCTATAATCCAAAATTGCAACTTTCTCAAGCTTTGTGTAATAACATCTGGCTGTTGTAAACCACTTAGACATCCCATAGCGTGATATGAAGCGGTATATAAATGAAGCTGCTTTGCTTTGCTTAGTACATATTGCAGATTTTTTAAAACACTAGATCTGGCAAAGACTCCTGTGTTAATCCTCTATATTGTGCTGTAATAATATTGATAATCTCATGCTCAAGGGTAGGTGGGTGAAAGCTTTATAATCAACAGTAGATTGATTTGCTCTACTTTTTTCTTCCATAGTGGTTACCATTAAAAAATAAGTTCATTAGATGTCACTGACTATAGGTCCATGAATATGATGAGGTTCATAGTAATTGAATTGAAAGCCATACTTCACTTCCTTCAGCAGTAAAAGCTGAGCAGCCTTGATGTATCACACCCTCTCTCAATGACAATCTATCTTCAAGGTCATGTCTTCTTGCTGGTAAGAATATAACAGCTGCCTTGATGAAATCAAACCAGAAGCTAGCCCAGCTATCTCCAGGTACACAATATGTCCCTAAGAAGGTTGCAAAAAGAACAAAATAGTGTGTTGTCCCCATGTCAAACCCCCCCCCCCCCCCCGCTGCCATATCTGGTAATGCTAGGTTTATTGACTGAACATGATGGGGTCTGTGTGGAAGATGAAACCATGTGTCAAATCGCACATCAAAGGAAATGCCTATTGCCTGCTATTATGATGTTTTCCCATCAGGTACATCCACCAAAATTCTATTCCTGAGCAATCAGACTTAAATAAGAAGTTCCATGTTACCTTCTGATGACCAATCATGGAAGAAAAGAGAGTTAATTTTCAACATGAAGGAGAAGATAGGGTCATGCTAGGATATAGAGATGTATTTTGTCTCCTAGCATAGTTCTGCTTCTAACAATGGAGATTATCAGACGGGGAGAAATTGGGGAAGAAAAGACATACTTCTGGCAAAGTTGTGCGATTGCGCTGAATATTTTCAGATAACGTTGCGCTTATCCAGGACTTAATGCATGAAGACCAGGAATGCTCCAGCAACAAACCATTCCCAGGACTTCCCCGTGAATGGAGACAGGTGGCATATAAAGTAAATTTTAAAAAATAAATGCAATAAAATAAATAAATATGTAAAGAGCCTCCAAGATCTGGAAGGGTGGTATTTCCAGGCTCTGGAGAAAATGATGCAATCAGCTGTTGTGTTGAGAACTTCTGCACAGTTGAGGAGCTAGAGGTAAGCCATTCATGGCTGGCAAGTGGTGAACAGGAAGGATCAGTTAAGTATTTTAGGTATATATATACTTTAGGGATATATATACTTTAAGTATACTTTATACTTATTAGGGACCTAATTTTAAAGATGAATATGTGAAACCAAGCCAGGTACTATTACAACTGCCAAGTAGCCAGCACCATGTGTCCAATGTTAGTGACTAAAGGTGCTTCATCTGATAATGTATTTTTATTTGAAAATCTGTCTGTCTGTCTCCCATTTCTATGTGGCTAAACAAAATAAACAAATCCACTTTAACTTCTGTCTTTGTGTCCAGAAGACAATCTATTACAAATAGAAAAAGTAGTGAAAAAGTACCACTATGTAATGCAAAAAGCTTTAAAAATAATTTCAAATTTACATTTTAATTCTGTTAATTTTGCTTTATGGCATTAAAAACTTTATTGGAATGTACTGGCATACCTTTGGGAATAGTTTTCTTCCTCTGCCTACTCTGTATCCTGTATACCACAAATTCGTCAAGTTCTGAAATACTTCCCAAAGGGCCACAATCCATGCTGTCACCCATTTTTTTCACCCACAGTGAGCAGGAGCCCATGTCATGAGTTCAATGCATAAGGTGTGGAATTCTGCTTGGTTTTGTTTGGAACCTTCAGATGGACAGCATAGTGATTATGGATGTACTGTGCAGGCTGCATTGATTGTTTCTGCTTGGATCAGACTTGGAAATTATGTCAATAGTTATTTTTTGAAGTAAGGATGTGCAAAAGGTGAAAATGATTATTGAAAGATTCAAGACTAGATTGCTGATATTTCCTGGAGTTGGATGTCAGGGTGTGCCTGTCTTATGCTTCCATCAGATTGAGTGTGTGGCTTGCACACTTCTGATATGGTAGTAAACAGAAAGGGGTATTCAGTTACTGCTGATTCTTCTCTTCCTCCTCATCTTTGTCCAAGATCTCAAAAACAAGCACAAAATTAATCTTATTCTATTCTTTGTCATCTTCTCTGAAGTCCCCTGTATTCAACATGCTTTTTGGGTTCAAAATGCCCTTTGAGTCATTGTCAGCACTAGTGTATATGACTCTGTTGTGAATTTGGAACTGGGTGTACACTTGAAGGTACACAACAACAAATACATCTTCACCAGGACATCATGGTTGAGATCCTGTTGGTTAGTCCCAAAAAGAATACATTTGTCCCTCCACATTCACTGGGGTTAGGGGCACAGGACCCCTGTGAATGTGGAAAAACTGCAAATAACAAAAACAATGTTTTTATCTGAGAGAACACCTCTCTAGAAATCTCTAGGTCCTCTGGTCCAACTCTGTGGTCAACATCTGCCAGATATTGACCATAGAATTGCACTGGAGGAGCTATAAATGCCTAGTGGAATGTTCTTTCTAGAAATCTCTAGGTTCTTCAGTGCAACCTTTGGTTAAAGTTAACCATAGAATTGCACTGGAGGACCTAAATATTCCTAGAGAGAACATATTAATTAAATCTATGAATAATCCACAAAAATCAAAGCCACAATTGGGGAGGGACCAGAGTATACCCATTTAATCACTTGTTAAATAGTGACACAGACACAGACCTAATTAATTCAATGGCTTTATTCATATAATTACTAACAATACAATCCATGTGTGTGGCATGCCTTAAGATGCTTGCTTTTGTTGTTAACTGCCCTCAAGTCAATCTCGACACATGGCGATCCTGTGGATGACACATCTCCAAGAACCCCTGTCCTCCACTGCTTTGCTCTGTACATTCATATCTGTGACCTCCTTAATAGAATCCATCCATGTGGCATTCAGCCTTCCTCTCTTTCTACTTCCCTCCACCTTTCCTAGCATTATTGGTTTTTCCAGTGAATTGTGCCTTCTCATGATGTGTCCAAAATAGACAGTCTAAGTCTTGTCATCTTCGCTTTTAGAGATATTTCTGGCTTGGTCTGATCTAGGACCCATTTATTTGTCGCTTTGGCTATCCATCGAATCCTCAACGCTCTTCTCCAGCACCACATCTCAAACAAATTAATTTTCTTCCTATCTTGTTTCTTAACTGTCCAGCTGTCACATCCATACATAGTAATAGGGAATACAATGGCTTGTATGATTCTAACTTTTGTGCTCAGTTGTATATCTTTGCATTTTAGGATCTTTTCTAGTTCTTTTATAGCTGCCCTTCCCATTCTTCATCTTCTTCTGATTTCCTGGCTGCAGTACTCATTTCTATCAATGTTTGATCCTAGGTATGAGAACTCTTTTACTATTTTTATTTCTTTATTGGCTGGGTTGAATTTGTGTAGATTCTCTGTGGTCATTATTTTTGTTTTCTTTATTTATGTTCAACAGTAAGCCTGCTTTTGCACTTTCTTCCTAGATCTTCCTTACTAGTTGTTCCAGATCTGGGAGGTTTTCTGCTAATATTATGGTGTCATATTCATATCTTAGATTGTTTTCCCCCCTTTTTATTCTTTATTAAAACATCTATAATGCTTAGGAATAGTCTAATTGATTCAGTGGTCTGTAATACCCAGAAAATCTTCTTGCTCTCGGCCTAGCAATTTCTAGTGGTTGGTATATATAACAGAGCGTCCATCCATTCCATTAGTTTTTTTGTGCATGCTGGCCACGGTGTGTTCAAATCTGTTCTAACAGGCTTAAAAGAGATGAGTGATATGTTTCTTGGAGCAAGATACCAAACTCTTTCACAAAATCATTTTTTTGCACAAGCTAAGAAGGCAGGCATGTATAACAATTTTTCGTCAATCCCAACAGCTACTCGAATGTCAGACTTCTCCATATTTCTCTCCAACTTGTCTAGCAGGGGCATCATCATTCTATAGAAATTCATAGCCTCATATACTTCCCCTTTCCTCCAGGACATCTAGGAACTCTTTTAATTTTCCAGGATGTGAAAAGGGAAGGGAAGAGAAGGAGGAGGGGGAAAGGAGGGAAGGAAGGAGGGAGGGAAGGTGCTTCACATTCATAAAGCATTCAGAACAGCTAACACATTCTTTGATGTAGAATCATAGAATCATAGAGTTGGAAGAAACCACAAGGGCCATCCAATCTAACCCCCCTGCCATGCAGGAATACACAATCAAAGCACTCCCAAGAGATGGCCATCCAGACTCTCTTTAAAAATCTCCAAAGAAGGAGACTCCACCACAGTCTGAGACAGTGTATTCGACTGCTGAACAGCTCTCACCATCAAGAAGTTCTTCCTAATATTTAGGTGGAATCTAAATGTCCTCGAGTTATTCTTATATTTCAACATTGCTGAGTTATTCAGTGGCAATATATGCACTTTACAATAAAGTTTTTCTCATTCTGGGCTATAAAACAGCCTCCCTTCCTCCTGTTTTTGTTTCTTTTTTCTTGCCCCTGCCCACTGTCCAACCACCATCCATATGCACTGAAAATCTCTTCTGAGGATGGCAAAGGAGGCAGTGAGTTAGGTGAAGCTGATATAACAAACATAAACACAAAACCACCATATTGTTCCATAAGAAATGCTGTCAAAATAATACTACGTTTTATTGGATGAAAAGACACTTTTTATTCTGGCAAACTTTTTTTTTTAAAGTAATTTAAGATCATATTAACAAATTAGTTCTGATCTGTGGTTATCATCTCAGGAACATTTATTCAGTGCATTTTCATTTGATAATTCCTCTAAGGAGGTCATGTCTTTCCCTCCCCCTCTGATCTTCTTTCTTCTCTGGTTAATTTTTTGTCCCTGTAAACTAAATTGGGCTGAGGGAGAAAGACTGGGTCAAAGTAATCCAATGAAGTTCATGTGTGGGTGAATATTTGAATCGGCTCCTTTCTAATTCTGGCCAGCCATAAGAAAAGAATTAGCAATCTTGTACTGATTTAGGTAATGAGCAGTTCACTGCAAGATCTGTGAACCTATCAAACATTTATTTATAGACAGAAAGAGGTGAAATGGTGCTCTGATCAGGCATTCACTCTAACAGAACAATTCAATGTGATAGATGCTTCTCTTTCTTGCAGTAAGTGCCATATGTCTCCATGACAAATTACACTTTTCAAGCAACACAGTTGCATCTGACGACAGCCACTGTTTTAGGCATAAAGAAAGAGCAATTTGATTGTTTTTTTCTTTCTTGTTTGCCCCAAGATATTTCATGATAACTAGTGATTGCAGTCTGTCAGACCCAACCAGGGTGATAGGTAATCTTTTGCCAACAGCCAAGCACTCTGGTTCTTGGATATGTGTGTGTTTGGTAGAATCTCTCCCAAAGGTTTTCTTATTAGAACTCCCATTAGCCATAGCTAGCATGGCCAGTGGTCAGCAATTATGGAAACTGCCATCTAAAATATTTGGAAGAGTCTTGATTTACAAATTCTTCTGTTTTCACAGATTCAGCACCACAATCATGGTTAGATAGCAGCCAGTAGTTTGTGATGATTATTTGGGGGTTCGGATTACTGTCTCAGGATAGGGTGATAGTCTTACACAACCATCCGGCCCTTTCAGGTGCTTAATGCTTCTGTGTGATTTCATAGACTAAAATACTTCTTGAGTTCCCTACAACTGCAAATGGCTTCAGATTGATTCATCAGGTGTAATCCTAAATTCATATAATAGGAAGCCAAATACAGTTTGAGTTTTGCCTGAGTAAGTGCACATAGGTTTGTGTTGTTCATGGTCTCTGCATATACTACTGGGGCCAGTGATATTCAGAGTGGTTTACAATGTTAGCTCAATTTGTCTCTCAAAAGTCCTATGTGGTAGTCAAAAACATGATTGTGTCTTATTGCTTCAGGCAAAAGCTAGACTGGTAATTGGACCCACATATGCTTCAGTTGCACCTTATTCTTGTGGCAAAGCCATGCACATCTAGTACTCTGTCCTTGTGGAGCTAGAAGGGTCCACAAGGGCCATCTATTTCACCATACGTAACTACAGCACTCCTAAAAGATGCCCATTAGACCTCTGTTTAAAAAAAAGAAGAGGAATCCTCTCCCCTCCCCTGAGGCAATACGTTCCGCTGTTGAATACCTATTACAGTAAATGAGTTCCTAATAATGTTTAGGTATATTCTCTTTTCTTGTAATTTGTATCCATTGGTTTATGTTCTCATTTTTGCAGCAGCAAAAAAAAAAGTTTGCTCCATCTTCTACATGACCTCCCAATATTTGATGGTGGCCAACATGGACCTTTCAACCTTCTCTTCTCTAAGCTAAGCATACCCAGCGCCCTAGGTTGTTTCTCATATGACTCAGGTCCAAAACACACTGCAGAAATAATCCAGTCTGAGACAGCTTTAAGTGCCCCAGCTCAATGCTAGGGAATTCTGGGAACTGTAGTTTTGTAGTCTTCTCTGTCAGAGAGCTCTGGTGCCACAATAAGTTACAATTCCCAAGATTCCCTAGCACTGAGCCAGTGCAGTTAAAACGGTCTCAGACTGGATTATTTCTGCATGTGTTTTGGAACTCAGTTCCCAGACCTTATCTTCATATGACCACAGTCAAGATCTGTGACTCCACTGTCTCATCCTGTTTGTGTGAATTTGTCTCAATAGAGTATCCATAGAACATAAGAGACTTCTCTTATCGGGCAGCTCATCCATCTAGATCTGAATTGTTTGTACCAGCTGGCAGGATCTGTCAATGGTTCAGAATGGAGTTTTTTCCAACCCAAAACATGCCAAGGGTTAATTTGGGAAATTTAAAATGCAAAAGGAATGTGTTTTACCACTGTGTTACCACCTTACATGACACCTTACCTGTTACTCAGAATTTTTAGACCAGGCTAAAAATTATAGTGCTCCTTTAGGATCTATGTTCCTCTCATTTGAAAGTGCTACAGCATATCTCTGAGAGTCAGCATAGTGGTTTGAGTATTGGATTGGGACACTGGGAGACCAGGATTCAAATCCATGGGCATGGAAACTCACTGGGTGGCCTTGGGCAAGTTACACTCTGTCATACTCAGAAGGCAAGGGCAAAACCCCTCTGAACAAATCTTGCCATGATAGGTTTGCTTTAAGGTTGCCATAAGTCAGAAATAATTTGGAGGCATGCAACAACAAACAAAACCAGCATTATCTCTAGCTCCATTTCTCTGCAATCCTAGCTGGCAATTATAAGCTTTCCAACTTTTTATGAAAAGCTCTTTAGCAAGCATGGCTTTCACACCATTTTCCTCAGTGTAGAGGGCAAAAATCCAAGTGGAAGTAGGTCTAGACACATAAATACTTGGCAAAAGGAGGAGTTTGGGAAAAGGAGGCCAATAAAATATGTGGATGGCAAGAGACCTCTGGTGTGTTGGCCTCTAAGTGCATCTCTTGACAGGCAGCTAGTGGGTAATAGATGGGCCCGAGGTAGCCAGGACTGCACAACAGCACATGGGTAATCAAGGATGACACACTCCCAGTGGGCCAAGCGCCTACGCACAGCTTTAGGGCCGTTGCCACTTTGTAAGGAAAACAGGAGGCGTCTGTGGATCCCGTTGGTTTCAGTGAGATTTGTAGTTGCTCTAAAAGTCAGGCAAACCGGGTATGTGGCCGTATATACTGGTTAGAAAGCTTTCTAGGCTGCTAGATTAATGAGTCTTGAAAAGAGCTTTTCAAAGAGTGCAAATTAAAGTCGAACTAAAAGAAACCATGGAAGCAACACAAAGGCCAGGCATTTACAAACACAGCAATATCCTCCCACAGATTTCCTGAGGCAGCATGCTTGTACTCCATTCAATGCGCCAGAGTTCTGGGGGCCATTTCCCTCCAGCCCTGTGGCAAATCACAGGCCTGTTGCTCACACAGAGCACAATGCCCACAGTTATATGGTTGGGGCACAAAGCATTTTCACTGTGTTTTTTTTTCCTCTTTCCTTTTTAATCTTTCTGCTTCTTGGGGGCTGAATTATTATTAATAGCTGAAATAAGCAGTGAGCGAAGAAAAGCCACTTTTAACCAACTAGCAATTTTGTTCTGGTCTGATTCTCTAGCTCTAACAAGCTCCTAGAATTGTCATCTATGAAGGACAGTTTGTTTTGCTGTAGGAATATTTCCATTTCCATTTATGTATAAATGAGAAACGGGGAAAGAGAGCTTTTGAAAATAATTATTCTCTTTTCCCAGGATGCCATGCTTTGATTTCTTTACACTTTCCAAGAAATAAATTTAAAACTGCATTGCTACCTTCAAGGATCTATTTTTTTGTATTTAAAAAAAACCTGTTACAAAGGAGATACAGTTCCTTTCTGTCAGTAAAAAGCAGGTGTGTATCTTGTTATTTGATGGGGAGGGGGGACTCCAATATTTCACAGATGAAAACTGGGACGTGTATGGCCAAGCAATATAAAATAGTACTAAGAAGCACACACAAACTAGGAAAGGCTACAGCAGTTCAATGTTGCCTGAGTCTACTGGGAAGGGCAAGATTCTACCCCTCCTCCCCTCTCCCTCACTGAATACAACATGAAAAGTGCAAACTACTTTTGCCCTTTGATTTCAGTTTCCAGAAACTGAAGTAAGCTGAGGACAAAGGGGGAAAGCAGGAGGAGAGAAAAACTGGACATTCAAAAGCAGTGGAACAACTGAAAATTAACTGGGACTTTCCCTGCTAAATCAGGATAGTTGAGGAGGTATGGGACTACTTCTTGTTAAATGAAGAAATGAAAAAAGCTAGCACACATTTTTCAGCTGAAGGTAATATTTTCTGGTGGTCAACAACCACTGCAAAATGGTTCTTCTTCTTCAAAGTGTATTTTGATTACACTTTTACATATTGGTTGCAAGTGTATAGTGACTTGTGATCCGACATCAGAAGCTATAGGTATGGAGATGTAGGTACATCTCCTAGAACCTACCTTTTCAGTAGCTCAGTCACCCCACCTGCAATGGCCATTTCCATGTTGCTGGAGAACAGGAGCAAGAGCACAAACATCTCTTTAAATGGTTGTGGGAGGAGGCTGTGCTGCTGGAGGGGACTTTTGCTTGTTGCATGCACAATGACTGTAAAAGTGATTTGCAATATCATAATGCAGTTAGTTCTCCTATTACACGAGTTTTTACAATGCAAATTTGCAATAAGGTGATCAATTAAGAGAGGAACACTATTCACAGAACACAAACGTTTAATTGGCTGTAGCATGATTCCCATCTTAAGCATTCAAAACTGGCAAATTGCCATCTCTCAGCTGTAAAGTGACAACCTTGTCTCCCTTCATCTCATAAGTTTATCACATGGCACTTTCAGGAATGGAAATTGAACAGAATGGAACGACACAGAACAGGGCGAGAATGCAAGTTACTGCACAGGAGAATTCTGCTGATGCCACTGGAGGTCCCCAAACCATTCCCCAGCCATTCCTGGCAACTGATTTTGAAGAACAGTTCAAAATCGTTTTTCAAAATCGGCTGCCAGGAATGGCTGGAGAACAGTTTGAGGGCTCCTGGTGACATTCTCCTGTGCAGTAACTTGCGTTCTCGCCCTGTTCTGTGTCGTTCCATTCTGTTCAGTTTCCATTCCTGAAAGTGCTGTGCAATAAACTTATTAGTGTTTCAGTTCCAAGAAAGAGGAGCCTCACCACCTTCCTGGCCAGCTGAACCAAGCCTAGCCAGTCCTTCCCCGAGGCAATTTCTTGGGCCTGGCAAATGCTCATTTCTATATCACCCCTGTTATCTCCCGCCAATGTCCTGCTTCTCTTATCCCCCTCTGCCCTACTGGTTGCCAACTACCCCCACCATCACTACACATGTTTTGTTGAGACCACCCAGCCACCACTGCTGCTAGGCTAGGCATAGGCTCTCAGGAGCAGCACCAGGGAAGCTACACCAGGGAATCCACGGGACAGGATTCCATGTTTGGCTGGGGTATTTTGGTGGGAGAAAAGGGCAGGAGGGAAAGGAAGAGGGTGTGGAATGAGGGAATTTCCACCCCAGCCAAACACTTTGACTCCTGCAAGGTCGGGAGGCATAGCTTTGCTACTGCTGCAGCTGTAGCAGCTCCTGAGAGGCTACACTTAAACCAAATGTTGTGCATTTGAACAGTGGTGACAATGGAGAAGGAGGCAGAAGCAGCAAACAAATATGCATGCAGGCAGTGAAACTGCTGAGACATGGCTAATTTTATTTTATTTCCAACAGTTTAAAATTTGTGGTAAATTAAATAAATACAATCACCCCTCCATTTTTGCGGGAATCCATTCCAGACCCCCTACCACAATAATGGAAAACTGCAGATATTCAAGCCCGCACACACCATTTTAACCAATGGGCCTTGCCGCTCCACAAAGGACCAAGAGCGCGGACTTGAAGTCCACAAAAACGGCGGGACAATTGTAGATTAGACGTGTATAATATTTTATGAGATCTGCACCTAATTCTATTTTTCCCATAAATCCTGTTGTTTTTAGAGCACACATTACTATTGTTGTGTGCCTTCAAGTCATTGTCAACTTATGGTGACTCTAAGACAACACTATCCTGGGGTTTTCATGGCAAGAATTGTTCAGAAGAGGTTTGCCTTTGCCTTTCTATAAAATGGATTTTTTAAAGGAACACAACTGTCACTTTATAAGAGAACTTATGACATTGTAATTTCTGAACAGGATGCCAGCCTAAGTTTACACATAAAGATAAACTGCCCTAGTTAACTGAAACAAGCCAGCTTCATAAACCATGGCTTGAACCTGGCTTGCTTTCCAATATCAGGTTCCCATCTCTGTGAAGGAAATTCTATCCATTTAAAAAGGAAGTCCTTTCAGGTTAGCCAATCATGTATTGTCTGGATGAGCTCTTATAAGAAACGGATGTGATGATTATACGCATGTTCAGACTGGACATCGAAAAAAGGCTTGTGTGTTACATAATTCAAAAAAGTAAGCAAAGACACAACCTAGTGTCACAATTTCCATTGCATTTACTCACTGACACCCTTTCTATGAAAGGAGCACTATAGGATGCCACGGAAAGGAAAAACACCATGAGTGACATTTCTTCACATGCTTCAGAACAAGAAGATAATAAATGCTCCACATCCTTAATTGTCATTTAGCATGAACATCCCATCAGAAATATCACTTGATTTTGTGTAACTCTTCATTAATTTTGAGCCTAATTATTAATGTATGGGTTTGGGCAGTTTTTCACTGATTGTTAGGGTATACATGACAGCAGTTTAAGAGTGTATGTCATAGATACAGAGGGAGTGAGAGAGTATTGTGCTGCCCCTGTGGCTTTTGCTGGTCACAGTTTTAAATTCAAAATAACCTTCATTTTAGTATCTTGGTTAAAGGTTGGTCTGGAAAACAATCTCAGTGTTCCATAGCACAGTGGCATTAATACTTGAACAGGTCTTACTGTTGACCTTTATAACATATCCCTGGATCTTGACAACCTGGTAGATGCTGACAATATGGAATAAATCATTTCCTCTCCCTCCACCCCACCCCCCCCGGTTTGGTATTCAGACTCCATATATAAACACACTGTTTGAGTTCAGCATCATATTTCTGGGTTATGCTGAGTTTCTACTGTACAGTGGGTCCTTGGTATCTGTGGTGTTTGGTTCCAGGAACAGCCCCCTGGATACTATGGATACCAAAATCTATGGATGCTCAAGTCCCATTAAATACAATGGCATAGTAAAATGGTGTTCCACATATAAAATGGTAAAATCAAGGTTTGCTGTTTGGAATTTATATTTTTTAAAATATTTTCAAGCCATGGATAGTTGTATCCGTGGATAAGGACTCTGTGGATAAGGAGGGCTGACTGTAATGCACTCTTTCATTGGTAACTGTTGCCCACAAGGTGGGATGGGGCAGGCCACATTCATTGGGGGTTGAGCCGTGCAATATTCACATGTGGTGCTAACTAGATTTTGGTGTAAATCATCTTGGTTACTCCCACCTGGCATAGAATCATGAACAAATTCTTAAATAATGAATCCATGTATAGGTATATTCCACTGATTCCTTTAGCCCCTAGCTGGGAATTAATTTAGATTCATACCTTTTTATCCTCACTCCCATCTTCTTGTCCTTAACACATTTAAGCAATGCATTCCAGTGGGCCCTTGATATCTCTTAGGTTTTATCCTAGGACCCCCCATCCATGGATACTGAAATTCATGGATGCTCAAGTACCATTAAATAAAATGGCATGGTAAAATTGGTTTCCTTATATAAAATGGCAAAATCAAGGTTTGCTTTTTGGAATTTATATATTTTAATAATATTTTAAGGCATGGATGGTTGAATATGGAGAGCTGACTGCACAATGAACTGAAATTCCTAACCTTGGATTGGGTACTATTACTCTTGGTTCTGTGTTGGAGGGGGAGAAGGTGTACAGTTTCTACCACTCTGATCTTCAGGAATTAATCCATTCCTTGAATGATGAGTTTGGCCTCAGTAGTCACTCAGCCCTTGAAAAAAAGTATTTTGATCATAAAAAGAGGGTTGCGTGAAAATTGAGATGTTTTAAGCAACAATAACAACACAACAGCTGGCATCTTGTTAATGATATGCATAAGAGTAAGTTGTCCTATGCAATCAGGATCATTGGTTTGAATTACGTGTGATGGTCATATCCAGCTGAAAGCGCCATACGCAGAGTTACACATGTTGGACCATTAGACATGTGGTAGCACATTAAAATACACAGAGTAAGGTATGAATGTATGTTGCTTTTGCACATTGCAATTACATAGTGGGTTGTCAACTATGTGCCTTGACCATTGATCCACACATGTTGTGCTATTCTGGTATTCAGTACATAACATCACTCCACTGGTTGATATTTGCTCTATGCTGAATCAGTGTAGGATCTCAGACAATGTGCCGTCCACCACTTCCTTACAGGATGGACCAATGGTCCTTCATTCCTTACCAGGATTCCTGCTAAAGATTTCAATCACACTAAACATTTTTTCAGATAAATGAACAGTTGGTATTCACTGATGGGAATACACGTACAGAACTGAAAATAGGAAGATAGTGGGTGATGTCCTGCTTCACCAGACACTAGGGTGCACTTGACTTAATTTCAATGATATGTTTTATCAAACTTTATCAATTGTATCGCCTCTTAATTTAAACATTTCCAGGGCAATAGCTAATAAAATACAAATTAAAAAACAAGAGATTTTTAATATTTTGTAATCAATATTTATTAGAAGATTCAACTCATCTCCAAAGCAGGGCAAATTAATGCAAAGTAGTCTTGAAATATTGTTACAGAGTAGCGAAATGCTGTGGGCAGAGAATTTAAATTGGCTTTTTAGCCAAATTCACCTCTAATCATTCCAGAAAGTTCAAATATTTTGTGTGTTTTTCACCACCACCATCATCATTTCTCAATTCCAAACACATTCAGCACACTTCAATTTTAGGAAAATATTATGCCTCTTTGAATGACAGTGGAAACATGGATGATTTTTATTTAAGAATTTGTATTGCCTCCTAACAAAAGTTTGAGCAACTTGTAGACATTGGTGACTGAACATGAGAAGAGAGCTGGAAACCAATCAGGTGGTGACGCGTTTAGAAGAATCTGGTATGGACTTTCAGTAGCATCCACTCCAATTGCAGCTCTCAAAGTTTGGAAATATTCACCACTATCTTAGATTGGCTACTTAGAGCTACATAATGAAGTAATGTCACTTGGTTTGACCCCTCTCAGCCACTGGATCCTGTAAAGGACATCTGTTCAGCTTTTGATCAGGGCACAAGGAAGATTTTCACTCCACTCCCACCAGTGAGTGAGGCTGCAACAAGGGTCTTGTTTCAAATTGTCACATCTTCATTTATTTGTGGGAGGTGGATTGGGAAATGTCATCCTCTATGCACCGAGATCAGAAGCTGAACAAACTTTCTTTGCCCAGTCCAGTGGCTGGCTCTTAAGGTGGGCTGGGGTGGCATTTACATAGGTTAAATGTAAGATTACATAGTCTTACTGAATACAGATCAATTGTGTGTGCGTGTGTGTACCCTCAAATCATTTCCAACTTACGGTAACTTTAAGGAGACCCTATCATGGGGTATTCTTATCAAGATTTGTTCAAAATGTGGTTTGCAGCATTCCTCTGAGGCTGAACGAGTGCAATCTGCCGAAGGTCATACAGTGTATTTCCATGGACAAGTGAAGATTCAAACCCTGGTCTCCAGAGCCCTACACCATGCTGGGTCTCATAGACCAGTTACCGAACCATAACTCTAGGTTACGAATCCATAACTACAATACTGAATACCAGCCATCAGTTCTTGGGCATAGGCAGAAAATATGGAGCTTTTGTCTTTTGCCCTTGTGCTAGTCCACTCTTCACTTCTGCTGCATTACTGCTGTCATTGTTCTTGAGTAATAGGATAATCTACTTAAACTCATTGAAGTTCCACAGGCCATTGGGTACAGCACACTTAATAAGGCATCTGTGAGCTTTTCATGTCAAATCAGCTGTTCGCAGTCCTCCTTTGGTCGACTAATATAAAGAAGAAAGGGGACCTACAAATGCATTTTGCAACACAGTTGTTTCTCAAAAGCATTTGATTCTTGTCAGCAAGTATTGTTTAATAGCAGTCAATCTTTTTTCTAGGTTAATTAAACTAATAAGCAAATTATGCATCTTGGCTGACAAAGTGTGCTAATCTCACATTAATTCCCAATAGGAAGAGAAACTATCATCACTTGTCAAGAAAGGTCACCTTGCCCTGAAGAGTGTACATAAAAATAATGCAATGAGCTCATAAACAAGAACTGACTAGTAGTGCAAATACAGTAATACTTGGTCAGGCTAGCTAGTGGGCAAGAAGCCATTTTGAGGACTGCTGTAGTGCTGAACATCCCCATCAATGCAGCACATAGTTCTGAGATTGGAACCAACAAGATGCACATATTGCTGAACATTTCTGGATCACTGGCTTCTTTCCTCCTATAATGTATCACTGTACCCCCTGCTAGGACTTTCCATGTACCTATCATGTCACTTCTTATATCTGTCAAATCTTATTAAGTTCAAGCTGTAGTCTTGCATTTGGGTTTTGTTTACAGTGCTAGAAGAACTATTCAGATATCCTTAAGTACATAACAGAAGAAAGAAAGGGTAAGTGAGAACTCCCAATTTTTGGTAGTGAACAGAACTAAGGTAGTATTATTTCTCACTCCTTTCTTTCCATTGAGATGGGCCTTGCCCTTGTTGTTGTTAAGTGCCTTCAAGTAGTTACCAACATATGGCCGCTCTAAGGTGACCCTATCATGGGGTTTTCTGGGACTGAGAATATATAACTCACTTAAGGACATCCAGTGAGTCTGTTTCCATGGCTAAGCAGGGAACCAAACCCTGATCTCCAGAGTCATAGTTCAATGCTCAAACCACTGTGCCATGCTGGTTCTGGGTCTTGCCCTTACTTTTCACCCTTCAGATGTAACTAGTGGGGATATTTTTACACTGGACAAATGCCTTCAGCCTTTAGCTTCAATAGTACACTGCAATAGGGACCTGTCCTCAGGTTCCTCATACCCCCAGGTTCCTCATGTTCCTGTGCATTTTAAGATTAAGATGTAGGCCAAGATCCTGTGTCAGAAGATGTCCATCTATAACATAGCTTCTTCTCTGTAGATAGTTTACCCAGTACTATGCCCCCCCCCAACTCACTTTATAAACAGTGCAGCCTCTCAACATGCCCATTTTTTTTATTTGTTGGAATAAGAGATAAGTGGGACATATCCAGCTGCAGGAAAACAATTGACA
This sequence comes from Phrynosoma blainvillii, assembly GCA_026167975.1. Classification (NCBI taxonomy): domain Eukaryota; kingdom Metazoa; phylum Chordata; class Lepidosauria; order Squamata; family Phrynosomatidae; genus Phrynosoma; species Phrynosoma blainvillii. The sequence goes on from JANUYF010000001.1 coordinate 331,485,443, forward strand.
TGTCCCTGCTCATCCCCCAGCTCTCCAGCGACATAGAAATGGCTGTGTGGGGGTGTGCACTCTGTTAACAGAGTAGGTTTTGAACAGAAATTTGCTCACAGCATAGTTGGAACAGAAGTCCAATTTCCACAACCACCAAAGTTTGAGTTGTGATGATGTAAGTCCCACTTATGGCAACATAACTCACAACAGAATGCCAGCCACATATTCTAAGGCTGGTGGACAAGTCAAGCAGTAAAAATGAGAGAGAGAGCAAAGACTGGTTAGTTGTAATACAGAGCTGGGATGTTAATACATTGTTGTTGCCTCCCAGTCATTCTTTACTTATGGTGACCCTAAGGCAAACCTATTATAGCATTTTCTTGGCAAATTTCTTCAGACAGGGGTGCCTTTGCCATCCTCTGAGGCTGAGAGAGTGTGACTTACCCAAGGTCACCCAGTGGGTTTTTATGCTCAAGCAGGGAATCAAACCCTGGTCTCCAGAGTTGCAGTTCAACACTCAAATTGCTAGTCCATGCTTGCTCATGAGATGTTAGTATATGTATATGATTCTTATCAACATTCAGGTATATAGATTAATTATGAACAGATTCTGGGGGAGGAGTTTTCTTCTCCTGTGGTTTTTTTTTTCCACTGAGAGGATATATATGGCCCATGGATATGACCACCATTCAAATACCCAAAGGGTCATCACAGATAAAATAACAATGTTATGTTAAGGAAGATCTCAATTGACCATCAGAAGAAAGTACCTAATGACAAGGACTGTTCAGTTTGTTGTTCTTAACTGCCCTCAACTCACCCCCAACTCATGGTGACCCAGTGGATGAGACTTCTCCAACCCTCCAACTGCTCTGCTTAGATCTTGTAGATTCATGCCCATAACCTCCCTGATTGAGACCATCCATTTGATGTGTGGTCTTTCTCCTTTTCTACTGCCCTCCACCTTCCCAGCATCATTGTCTTTTCTAATGAGTCAATTTCTCATGATGTGGCCAAAGTACAAGAGCCTTAATTTGCCCTCCCTGGATCCCCTAGACCTTAATAACTACAGACCAGTCTCTACTCTTCCTTTTTTGGCCAAGGTGATTGAGAAGGCAGTTGCCTCCAACCCCAGTCAGTCTTGGATGACACACATTTCCTTGATCCATTTCAAACTGACTTCAGGGCAGGATATGGAGTTGAGACTGCTATGGTCACCTTAGTGGATGATCTTTAGCTCAACATCAACAGGGGGAGTGTGTCCCTGTTGGTGCTTCTAGACCTCTCAGCGGCTTTTGATACCATTGGCCATGGTATCCTTCTAGAACGCCTGGGAGGTTTGGGAATTGTGGGCATTGTGTTGCAGTGGTTCCGGTCATACCTCTCAGGTAGGTTCCAGATGGTGGTGCTTGGGGACAGCAGCTCCTCAAAAAAGGAGCTGTTATACGGCATCCCACAAGGTTCCATTCTATCCCCAATGCTTTTTAACATTTATATGAAGCTGCTGGGAAAGATCATCCGGAAGCATGGGGTGGGGTGTTGTCAATATGCCGATGACACCCAAATATATTTCTCCATGCCTAACAAAATAGCCTCAGCTAAAGATAGCATGTCTCCTCTGAATGAATGCCTGGAGGAGGTAATGGACTGGATGAGGAAAAACAAATTGAAACTGAATCCAGGCAAAACAGAGGTGCTTGCCATCAAGGGTCCGAATCTGGGAATGGAGGTGTGTCAACCAGTTCTAGACAGGGTTACACTCTCCCTAAAGGACTGTGCCCACAGCTTGGGAGTGCTCCTGGATCTGTCTCTCCAAATGTCAGCCCAGGTAGATGCAATGGTCAGGAGTGCTTACTATCAGCTTAGGCTGTTACGCCAGCTGTGCCCCTTCCTAGATTTGGAGGACCTAAAGATAGTGGTACACGCACTGGTAATCTCAAGGTTGGACTTCTGCAATGTGGTCTACATTGGGTTACCTTTGTGCCAAGTTTGGAAACTCGTTGGTTCAAAATATGGCAGCCAGATTGGTTACAGGAACATCCAGGAGTGAACACATTACACTCATACTCAAATCATTCCACTGGCTACCAGTTAGTTTCTGGGCAAAGGACAAAGTGTTGGTCCTGACCTTTAAAGGCCTACATGGTTTGGGTCCAGGTTACCTACAGGATCACCTTCTCCCGTACAATCCACCCCAAACACTGAGGTCCTCTGGGGGGCGGCAGCTGATAAAGCTTGCAAGAACTCGACTGGCAGCCGTCACCCGGAGGACCTTTTCATCAGCCCCCTGAAGACTGTGGAATGACCAGCCAGAAGAGATCCAACAGCTAGACCAGCTGTTGGAATATAAAACACATTTGAAGTCCTATCTCTTCCGGCAGGCCTACCCAGGAAGTTTTAATCATGAATTTTAAACATGAATTTTATATTTGACTATTGTTTATGTATTTTAAGATAAATATTGTGTAGAGTTGCATTTTAATATGTGTATTTTATGTAACAATTGTGTTTTTAACTATGCTGTAACCCACCTTGAGCCGTGAGGAGAGGCGAGTAAGAAATAATAATAATAATGATAATGATAATGATAATAATAATAAAAAGAATAATAATAAATTTTGGTCATCTTGGCTTCCAGGGAAATTTCTGGCTTTATCTGCTCAAGAACCCACTTGTTTGTGTTTTGGCTGTCCATGGTAGTCTCAGCGTTCTTCTCCAGCACTAAATCTCTGCATCTGCAGAGAGACTGGATATAAATAAATAAATAATTATTATTATTATTATTATTATTATTATCTCAAATACATTGATTTTCTTTTATCTGTTTTTTTCACTGTCCAGTTCTTGCATCTGTACATAGTAATGGGGAATACAATGGCTTTCTATTCTGACTTTAGTGTTCAGTTGAATATCTTTGCACTTTAGGATCTTGTCTAGTTTTTTCTAGCCATTCCCGTTCCTTGTCTTCTTCTAATTTCTTGACTGCAGTTTCCATTCTGGTCAATGTTAATCATAATCATAATAAAAAATTTATTTATACCCCGCCCCTCTGACAACAATCGGGGCGGCTAACAACAGTTAAAATTCCATACAGTATGTAACACATAACCCTTGTCACCCTCCCCTTAAAAAATAATTAAACTAAGCATATCTTAAAATATCTTAATAAAACAATATAAATAAGTTATAGATCTACTAAATGTTTGATCCAAAATATGGGAATTCTTTAACTATTTCAATTTCCTCATACTGTTCAGTAAGTGGAGCACTGGTTGGAAGGGAACTCTGTTTCTGGATATCTTGAAACAGAGGAATTTATTACACGGGGGAAATCCCGTGCAGAAATGGGATTTAAAAGGTGGGGGAAATCCACAAAAACAGGCAGATTTTCACACACATCGCTGTTAAAATGGAATTAACCCGAATGGAAAGTAGTCAAAAACTGCTTTCTTTTTACTATCAGGATTTTCTGAAAGTAAAATGAAGCAGTTTCTGACTACTTTCCGTTTAGGTTAACCCCGTTTTAACAGCGACATGGTCTGAAAATCTGGCAGCTTTTGCAGTTTTTTTTCAATTTAAAACCCCGTTTCTGCATGGGATTTCCCCCATGTGATAAACTCCAGAGGCTGGGTATCTATTTGCTGGAGAGCCTTTCACTCTAGATTTCTTGCATCAATGGGCAGGTTAGACTTGGTTATGAAGCTCTGCTCAAGGGAACAATTTTCTTCTCTTTTTGCACCAGGTTCATTTGGAGGATGCAACTAGAATTTTTACCTTTTGCCTTTAAATCCACAATTATTGACATTTGAATCTCCCCTTAAACTAGTTTTTCTAAAACCCATACAAAATGTAATAGAACAACATGGATCAGCATTTTGTCCTTTCATGGCCTTTTATAGAAATACTGTCCTAATGATAAGTTTAGTATTTTGGGAACAGATGAGATTTATTGGTCCTGTGCATATTTTTAGTGTTTCATATCCATCCAGGAAGGCCATCATTATTCATGTGGCTGAATCAGCAGAATGCACCTGCATTCTTACCCTGCCAGAGCAATCACATTATTGAAGTCATTTATGTCCATTCATTCCCTTTGTATTGATGTTGGCATGCTTTCACCAGGGAAACATTAAGGCTATATTCCTATGTACATTTTCCTGGGAGTCAATCCCATTGAACTCAGTCAGACTCCCGAGTATACATGTACAAGATTGTCTCTGTGAAAAGCAAAATTTTCAGTTAGGTCATTTGATCCAATGTGATATCCTTTTCCATATCAAACATTAGCCTTCATGTATACAAGGAGGAACTAAAGCACAAGCAGATACTGGAAGGAATTTAATGCCCTTTTGGAATATGTCTGGAATTATGCACTTTTTGTTTTTTCTCATTTGTGTTGTGAGTTAGTGTTATATATACACACACACACTGACTGTTAAAGTATGAACAAAGCTGCAGAGCTTTGAAAAATTGGACCATAACTTCCAGAACTCCCAAGCCAGCATGGGCAATGGCCATGCTGCTTGGAGGATTCATAGGATCATAATGTTGGAAAGAACCCCAAAGTTATTCAAGACTACAGCAACAGGAATCCACAGCTAATGCAATTCTAACAGATGGCCATAAAATCTCTCTTTAAAATCTGGCTGCTCCCAAGCTCTGGAATTCCCTTCCCAGAGAAGTTAGATTGGCACCCTTCCCACTTTCTTTTCGCAGACAAGCAACAACTTTTCCATTCTGACAGGCATTTGATCAGTGATGATATAAGGCCCATGTTATACAATGCACTGGATATTGCTAATTGTGTGTGTGTGTGTGTGTTTAATATATGTTTTAACCTGGTTTTATTTTTCCCCTGATTAATTATGTTATAACTTTTGTATTTGTGGATTTTTAACAATATTTTTAATAATAACTGTAAGCCTTTTTGAGTCCCAGGTTCCTTTTTGAGGAAAAGGTAGAATACTAATACTAATACTAATAATATCCTTCTCCTCCTTCACTAAAACAGAGTCCATCCACCTTCCTAGGAAATCTACTCCATTGCTGAGCAGCTCTTACCATTAGGAGATTCTTGCTTATGCCATTTGAATCCATTCATTCAGATCCTATCCTCTGGGAGTTGTAGTCCATAAAGTATATTTTCCAAGCTCTGATCAAGTGCTGCACTGGAATATTTGTGCCAGTGGCACCCCTGGGGTTGGTGTCCCCCTGTGGGGGGGGGGGCAGTCTGCCATGGCATCCTGCTGTGAGGCTGGAGCCCAAATGGAAGGCACAGCCTCCGGAGGGCCATTTGAGGTCCACTATGGCTGCTGGGCAAGTGAGAAAGGGACACAACACTCTTTCTCACTTGCCCTGCAGCCATGCCAGACCCACTGGGTGTACTGTTCCACTGGATGTACATCTCCCTCTGGGGTGTCACCCAGTGTGGGTTGCACCCCCACTACTGATGCCACTAACTTGCACAGCAACCAAGTTTCATCCACTTCATCAAGAATGAAGCAGGGATGTGGCAAAGCTGATGGTCCCAAGGCAGTTTTTAGGAGAGACAGAGGAAGATGTGGCCAGATCAGTGCTCTCATTCCCTAAATTATTCTAACAATTCAAATTTTCAGCCAATGTTTGTTTGTTTTTCATCACTCCTAACCACAGAACTGCTTTATCAGAATTTGGCAGGTTCTTTTCCTTCTCAGGGGGCTAATATGTATTGAAATATTTATAGACCATTTTTTGGCTCTAAGCCTCTCTAGGTGTTGTACAGACAAATATTAAAACAATTTCACTACCAACATAGATTAAGGACCAAGCAATAAAACCTCAGGGGAAAAAGTGAACCCAGATACTGACCCCCTTATTTAAAGTCTCCAAACACTGAATAGAACCATAAATATTTTTTACTGCAGTCCTAGGCTCCATTATCAAAAGCAGCATGTCTCTGTGTATAAGTTGCTGGGAAGTATGAGATGGAGAGTGCAGTTGCACTTATGTCCTGTTGGTGGGCTTCTCAAAGGCAATGGATTGACCACTCTGTGTGAACAGAGTACTGGACTAGATAGGTCTTTGGGCTGATCCAATGTGTATCTACTTAGGTTCTTCTGTAGTTCATAATCAGGGCATTATAACAGAGAAGTCTCTGTTCCATGTTATGACCAATCTAGCCTCTTTCACTGGTGGGATGTATAAATGGCCTTCTGTTGAAGATCCTAAATTAGGAGCAGGTTCATAAAGATGAGGAGGTCTTTCATATAATCTGCCTCTAAGCTATTTCTGGGTAAGAACCAGCACCTCCCACAATGAATTAGAAGATAGTTCACTTTATGTACCAATCAGAGACATACCCATATTAATCTGGAATATCAGTATGCAAAGAGATTTTGTAGCACCTTTGAGACTAACTATGTAGAAAATTGATGTACCAAGGTAATGTGGTCTCTAAAGTGTACACAATCTTCTGGAGCATTTTTCTTCAGCTGTATTTTCTTGCAAAGGACTTCTATTACTTGCAATCATACATCCTTGTACAATGAACTTAAAAGTATAGGGGAGGAGGTACACTTGTGTATGTAAACAACAAGTTTCCAGCCAAGGAACCAATATCAGCATCATTTGCTTTTTTCCAGGGACACTTTCTGTAGCATTTGCAGTTGAGTGCTACAATGACCAGATGGCTATGTGGTCACAGGATTAGAAAAATGAGTGGTTGTGACTGATTCATAGGTCAGATTATTTAATTTGACTCATCCATTCAGCTCACCACAGCCCACATCTGCTATAGTTTTTCAATGTTCAGTCTACTTTTGGCAGAATTTGGAAAAAGTTATTTTCTGTATTACAATCCTTCAGCCATTATGACCAAGCCATGGTCATCATTGGGGGTTCTGAGACTTGTAGGCCAAAAAAGTAACTTTTCCAAGCTATGATTTTCAGCCCTGCTCTCTGAGGCAGCTACATGTGAAAAATTTCCACTGAGTCCAGTTTGGTGGTCCACACAGCATTATAACTAGATCCTTGTGAACAGTTGTGACAACATCCTGAAAGCTAGGGTGGACTATGGATGAAGCATATGCAAGTGACTGGCTATGCATCAGACTCTGGCATTATAGACAAAATTATGGACAGTTTTAGCGCTTGTCTCTCCCTTCATGTATTGGCTTTGCTGTTGTACCTTCTGTATGCTCAAACAGTTGAATAGTTGCATCACCCAATGGTGATGTTTCCTTGATCCTTTCAATGAATTCTGTCAATTTATCTATACCAGTTTGGTTTAGTGGTTTGAGTGTTAGATTATAACTTTGGAGATCAGGGCTGAAATAACCACTCATGCATCAAAACCCACTGGGTGACCATAGGCAAATCACACTTTATTGGCCTCAGAGTATGGCAATGACAAAGCCCCTCTGAAGAAACTTGCCCTTAGGGTCACCATAAGTCAAAAATGACTTGGAGGCAAGCAACAACAAATGCATTCGCCTATGTAACAAATGTTACTTTGCAAATGTTTGAATTAACTTCTCTCTCTCTCTCTTCTATCATTTAAATTGTTTTATCATCTCAGATAGTGGGGAAAGGCAGGGAACCATGCTTCCTCTTCCTCTTTTGGCATTTAAATTATTCTATCCCCTAAGTAATTTTTGGAAGCGAGAGGACAGCATAGCAAGCATTTTAGGGACTGGTGCTTCCACATTATCTATGACAGAGCTCACTGGAGACCAGGGCTGCATCTACACAGTAGAAATAATGCCATTTGGCACCATTACAACTGCCATGGCACCACTCTATGGAGTACTGGGATTTGTAGTTTTTGAGACACCAGCACTCTTTGGCAGAGAAAACTAAAGACCTTGTAAAATTACAACTCCCAGGATTCCATAGGATGTAGCTACAGCACTTAAAGTGGTGTCAAACTCCATTATTTTTACAGTGTAGATGCACCACTGGACAGTTTGAAAAGCTTGGTGAAATCCAATTGTCATTCCTGTAATGGACCTATCAAAGGAATTAGACTTCTTACATTAACACATATATGTCTCATTGTCTCGAGTTTTTTTTTAAAAAACCTTTTCTATATCTTATTTAATTTTATACCGTTATTAGCTAGATGATTTAAATTGTTTTAAAAAAATTATTGTAAAGGTTCAAAACAATTTTATATGTAAACTGCTTTGGGACTAGTAATTAGATTTAATTCTGATGTGGATCCTGTTGATCCTTTTGTTGTTGTTGAGTTATACTCTCTGTATAAAATATAACTCTGTGTCAGATTCCTTCATTTGGAGCACAAGTCATATGTACTTAAAGATCATGCGAATTTTGTTTCCTGACACTTAATTCTGTGTTTGTTTGTTTTTTGTTATTATGTTTGTTAACTTTGATACCTTTTTTTAAAATTGCTTTTTCGATTTTTTAAAAATCATTTGAGTGTTGATTCATACTTTTATTATATTTTTATTCTGATTATTGGGGTTGTTATATTTTTGTACACTGACCAGGTGGGTTTCAAGAAGGCGGCATAAAAATACTTTGCAAAAAAAAAATTACTTTGAATGACCGACTTGCTTGAATCCAACCCAGGCCAGGAGTGATTCTCTCTCTCATTATGGTGAAAAATTCAGAGCAAGCACCCTTTCGTTTTAAGATCTGGGCCACAAGAGAGCAGTGTTGGGGAGTCAGTGTATTTTGCATAGACTTCACAGATTGTCCAAACATTTATCAAAGCTGAAAATTTTAATTTTAGGACTGTATAATGTGTTCTAGACGATGGGAGGAATGGAAAATAAAGTTGTAGAGTTGATGGCTTCAAATGAGTTTAAACAATTTCATGGAGGGCAAGGCTATAAACTGGCTACTGGTGATGATGGCTATGTATATTACTAGAGGCCGTATGCCTTTGAATACCAGTTGCTAAGGAACATGAGCAGGAGGGTGCTATTGTGCTCATGTCTTGCTTGTGGGCTTTCCTTCTAGTTGGTCACAGTGGGAAGAAAATGCTGGGTAGGTTTTTGGTCTAATCTAGCAGGGCTCTTATGATCTTTAAGACCTTGTACTGGGCTTTTGTTCCTTCTGAACGTATCAACGGACAGGCTTTGGGTTCTTCTATGTCATGCTTATAAAAACATAAAGTTCATTAGTTTCAAGGATGTCTCGTTTCAGCAAAGTATATTTTAGACACTTGCTTTTTGAGTAGAAGATAGTTTATGGTGTTTTCAGGCTGTTTGTATGAAGATGAACATGGTACCAAAAAAAGGGGGACTCTTTTACTTACACAGTAATCCTGTGCCTGAAAATTTTATGACTGAGGAACCAGACTGGGATTTGATAGAAGCCTTGCTTCACCAGCAGAACTCACGATGCTATGCTACTGAGAGAAGATATATTGATACACACAAACACTTCCCCTACATTGCATGTAGCAGTGTATGGGAATAAGAATCAAGCAAATGTTATTTGACATGGACTTGGTTTTGCTTTTTGTATGTTATATTGCACTGCTGCAACTTTTTTTTTTTTTTTTGAAGGAATGTGTAGCCAGTGGATTCACAGTGCAGTTTCCAAGGTGATTTTTAAAAAAGGAAAGGCACAGTACAAGGACAAACAAATACATTTGGTATTTGGACAGGACAGTTGGTAAGGCATGCAAGCCTAATTAAAGCATAGTGTGGCTGAAATGATGAGAGCACTAAAAGCAAATGCAGTGGAAAACTGTGAGTGTTAAACTTCTTCAAATGCTGAATCACCACTGATGTGAGTTAATATTGATCTCCAATAATGCAATTCTAGACCACATCTTAGGCTATCTGGAATGAAAGAAACATAGACCAGCAAGAAAATAGCTGAACAATAGTCTTCTTTTCTTTTCTTTTCTTTTTTTGTCAGATCAATTGTTTTTATGCATATGCCCATGAGAAAGGGTATGCATGAGTATGCACTTTAAGTTGCCTGTTGGCTTATGGTGATCCCATGAATTTCATAGGCAAGGAATATTCAGAGGTGGCTTTGTTCATGCTTTCCTCTGAAATATAATCCCACACTTGGCATTCATTGATGGTCTCCCATCCAAATACTAACTTGGGTTGACCTTGCTTAGCTTCCAAGATCAGATGGGATATGGTGCCTTTAGGGTATTTAGGCCATTCAAAGATGTATTTATTTATTATTATCTAATTTATTCAGTTTCATAAGTTTTATCCAAAGGTTTTGGAATGCATGTTGTTGTGTGCCTTCAAGTCATTTTCAACTTATGGTGACCCTAAGGAATTCTAGCTTGAGGGGTTTTTGGACAGGATTTGTTCAGAAGGAGTTTACCTTTTCTCTCCTCTGAGGTTAAAAAGGTGCACCTTTCCCAAGGTTACCCAGTGGGTTTCCATGGCTGAAAGTGTTCTAGTCCAACACTCAAACCACCACACTGGCTTTATGTATGGCCATCTGGACAAACGGTGGACCATTAGATGATCTGCTTCTGAAGTTAAGAGTGTGACTTACCCAAGGTCACCAAGTGGGTTTCCATGGCTGAACAAGGAATTGAACACTGGTCTCCCAGAGTCCTAGTCCAACACTCAAACCACTACACCAGTGAAATTTAAACCACTTTTTTGTTTTGCTTGAAACAAGGTATGTCGGTTCTGTTCAGCTTGTTTTAAAGTTTTCTTGGGTTTTTTTGAGAGCATCATTCTCGTTTAAAATAGTGCCCACACACACTACATCTTGTTTTGAGCAGAATAATATGGTTCAAAATTACTTCCACTGCCGGATTTCAATAACATCCCAGCAAATTTGGTAGCAGGAACAGCAGCTGTGGGATGCGATAAATTGGCCTGTGCAATGGGCACATCCATGACCCAGTATCATCCTTTTTTCAATATCGCTCTTTTCTTGTCTTGCAGTTCCTTTTTCTTGTGTTGGGAGGTGGTGGGGGCAGATAATTCAAGGAGAATCTGAACTTCTGAAGGAAGACCTTGGCCCCAAACAATTTTAAGTAAGGCAAAGTTTGATTTCCTGCCTAAAGTTTTTCTGGCAGGTTTTAAAGAAGGCTAACTGGAACATGATCAGTCATTCCCAGGCATTTTACTGCAGCACTGGATTCAAGCCAGTGATTACTAGCCTCCTAGTAATACCTTTAATCCCACATGGAGCTAAATTGGGTTTCACTACATTTTATGTTTCTCGTCTAATAATTTCATTTATTGCCAGAGATCTTGGATGTCTGTTGTAAGGGACAAAGGTATGATTAAAAAATTGTAATAATGAAGGACTTTATTACACAAGGCTTGAAAAGTGAAATTAGAGCAGGATAGTAGTAGCTGTGGCACATGATGCTCTGTTTATCCAGCAGCTGGCTTGTAGTCCATTTGTTACTGGAGTGCTCCTTTTCATTGATGGACAAATCCTGTCAATGCCTCCCATCCTCAGTACTTTTCCACCCTTGATGCACATGTGACAAATTCCTCTTGAACCAGTTCCAATATGTGAGAAGACACTGAGTGGGCATGAGTCTTCTCCTTTCCTCCTTCCCTCTCACTTTTTCCAAGTGGGCTGTTTTTCCTCTCCCCCACCCCACTTTTCTTTCTTTATTCTGTACTTAATGGATTGACATCATCACATAATTGCACTAAAGACAAAAATAAATAAAAGTAAATACTGAATGAAAGTCATACTGGGAAAGTCACAGAGCAGGGAGACCATGCTATGGAGGCTGGTGTGCAGAAGACAGAGGCCAAACAAAAAGCAGCACCATGGCAATTTGGAAAAGTTATGCAATGATGATTGTTCCCAACCTGTTATGTTTGTATTTCGTAGGCTAATGTGACTGTGGCTCCTAATGTGATAATGTCCAAAGTATATGTTCTTTTAGAGGCCCTGCAGCGCCATGGCTGACACAAGCAACAGGACTTTGGAGCAAGGCAGGGCAGAAGCTGGGCCTGGCTCTCTGATATGGTGTAGCTACTCAGTGATCTAGGGGCAAAATCAAGGACAGTAGTACTACTGTAGTGCCTTATTAACCAAAAAGGGGTGCCACCTCAACCCTAAGACAATTAACTTAATTATTCTATGGTAATATATTACAGACAGACAAAATATTGACTAGGTGTCATGAAAGGCAAATATTATACACAGCATAGTTAAGTATGGCTAAGGGCTTGAGAATAAGACTCTCTGAAGCTATTAGCTAGTACACTAGTGTGCCTGATACCATCACTAAAATAGACTTGGATGGCTGACCAAAAATATTTTTTTCTTATCTACAACATGGAAAATATGTACAAGCAAAGTCTTCAGTTTACCTCTTGGTGCTGTGTAATGTAATGCCACACATTCTAAAAACAGAATCATTTGTAACTGTGGATTTTTTAAAAAAGAAAAGTAACTGTGGAATGTAGCACAGGTTTGTTTTTCTTTTTGTTGTTGGTTTAAACTATGTTAAAACATTAATCTATGATTTTTCTGAATGTAAATTCTAACCTGTGTACCTCATTTAATGGTCATGTACTGTGTTAGTAAAGCAATTACATGACCTATCCAGTTAAATGTAGAAATCGTTGATTTTCTTAAGCACAGATTCAGTTTCAGCTGGAACATTGTTTTTTGTTTGGAATATCATGTTTTATAAAATATTAACTTCCCAAAGAGGTTGGTAAGACAAGTAGAGTCCTTCCTCGTACCATTTATGTGTATGTACCAAACCAGAGGTTGAGGAAGGATATAATGAAGCTCACAATTCCTTGCTTCTCCCTGGTTTTCCTGTCTATAGTCCATTCCAGACTTTATTCTACTCATATGTTTATCAGTGTTTCCTTCTGCCTGCTCTGTTACTTCCATCTGGAGATTTGGGGAAGCTTATGGCTTTCCCTTTTAAAAAGAAAATATTTATAGTGTTTATGGTATTCATGATGTTTGTAGTGCTTAGTAGTATCTTCTCAAAATATAGTTATACTTGTCTATCTTTTTAAAAAAGAATGAACAAAGCTTGGAAGTGAGTAGCAAAGATATAAATATTCAAAGTAAGGATATAAATATTCATTTTTTTTTATCCTTGTCTTTGAGAACAAACATTATTTGCACTTTTCTGCCAGTTACTTTCTTGCCTAGTAATGTCATACCTGGCACTTGCATATCTTGAAGTGTTTTCAGAATTTGTTCTGTGCAGAAATAAACATGGATTTATTTCACATATTTCTTTCTCTCTCTCTCTCTCTCTCTCTCACACACACACAAAACGTTTCCAGATATTACATTTTTTAAAATGCAAATTTTTTTTGGGATGTTTTCTTTGGAGTTTTTTGGTACAAGAAGGAGCAATGAGGTATAAAACCCTGCATGGTTTTTTGAAAACAGTTATTGTGTGCAAATAATTTTTTTTTTGCACATTAAAAACCTGTTCTGAAAACAATGTATTTTTGTGCATAACATTTGTGCAAAACAGAAATGTTGCACAAGAAGTCCAAGTGGGTATTTGGAAAGATTTTATGTGTGAAAAATGTGCAGTTTGTATAACTTCCCCACAATTTTCATGCAAAAACACGGCACTGTTTACCTTGTTGGAGGAAGAGGGATGGATGCATCATGGTTTATCTTCTCTACTCTTTGGCAACTCGGAAATAACTGTGTTGTGGGGATGAATTGTGTAAAAGATACATTGGCGGTACTTTGGGTTGCTATGTATGTGAATTATAGCCAGCATGGCATAGTGGTCTGAGTATTGGATTAGGACTCTGGAGACAGAAACTCAGCCACAGAAATCCACTGGGTGATTTTGGGCAAGTCGCTCTCTCAGTCTTAGAAGAAGGCCATGGTAACCCTGCTCTGAACAAGTCATGCCAATAAAAGCCCATGATAGGTTCACTTTAGGTTTGCCATAAGTTGGCAACAATTTGAAGGCACATAACAACAAGAATATGTGAATCGCCATGTTGTAAGGCAGACTTACAGCATCATATTTACTGAACAGGACGCCAAACAGTATTTAATAGAATATGTTATTTATACAACATGAGTAATGAAAATAAGTTACTTTTTAAATATTATAGCATATAGTGTAAATAACTTAAAAAATATTTTTCCAAGTCACTTTCAAGCTGGAAGAATGAATGATATTGAACTAAACATTGAAAAAAGAAACTTTCATTAAAGCTAATTGATGGAAGATTGTTCCAAACTACTTTAAAAGCTCATAGAAGTTTGGAATAAAGATAAAAGCTTACCACTTCTTCCTCAAAACTAGCGCACAGCAGACAGTAACTTAATAGTCACTAATAGCCTGGCATGCAGGATGCCTGTCTAGTTTGCCGATTCATAAAATTGGTCATAAATACAAGAGACTGCTTGAAAAATGTGGAGGAGTAACCATAATAACAGTGTAATTCTAAGTATTTTACTAAAGATTTAAATGAAATTACCCTAATGAAAAACTGAAAGTCAATCAAAAGGAGTAATGGCTGTGGGAGTCTAACTTTATCATTACTCCAGGTCTCTTGCCACTGGTAGCCTTTCCAAGGGTCTCCGACTGCTTTCTTTTAACTCTACTGTTTTACAAATCATTAGGTTGCAGCAATGACATCCTTGAGCCCTTTGTTAAAATCTGCGACAATGCTAACATTCTTAATAATTAATTCACTGATTTCTTCCTCCATTCAGGTTTTGGAGAGTGCTTCTCTCCAGCTTTTTAACTTAATATGCATGTGTGTGTGTGTGTATTGTGGGCCCTCACTGACCTTTCAAGTAGTACTACAAGGTGAATCTCACTTATCCAAAATGCTAGGGACCAGAGGTGCTTTGTATTTTTTTGGACTTTTTGAATATTTGCATATATATAAAACAAGAAAATTGGGGATGGGATCCATGTATAAACACAAAATTCATTTATGTTTCGTATATAACTTATAAATATAGCCTAAAGGAAATTTTCTACATAGTATTTTTAAAATAATTTTGTGCATGAAACAAAGTTTGTGTACATTTAATCATTGGAAAGCAAAGGTGTCAGCCATCCATGTGGACAATTTTGGATTTTTAAAAATACTTTGGATTTTGGAGTTCCAGATGAGGCATACTCAATTTATATAACTTTATTCAAAAGCCCAAGATATTTGTAAAAATTTCAGACATCCTTGCATCATCAGATTTAGTTTTCTAGCTTTTTTAAAATAAGGCAATTTATGCTGGCATCACAAACTGCAAAGAACAATTACAATTAGCTTATTTGTGAGCCTGTCTATTCACAGATAATTCAAGTGCTTCATTTCTTCTGAGGTGCTGTCAGTGAAGAAAAGAGCATAACAGCAATTTTGCATGCCAGCTTATGAGTAAAGTAGAGTTTAATTTAGCATTCTGCTGGTGCCTTCTCTGTTTAGGTCTTTGCCTGACAGTCTTTGCGCAGTGCACAGAGCTAGAGAGCATTTCCCATCTTGTAAATAACCTTGGACAGGAACATATTCACAATGATCTTTGATTTTTGATAGAATTTTGATAGAGACTGAAGTCTCAGCTTCCTGCTAACTGCAGCTATATTTCCAGTTCGCCGAGGACAGCAAAATCTGAATGTTTTTTAAAAAAATTAAAGCACTGTATGGGATTACATTAGAGCTTCTAAATCTTAGATTCATTAAATGGATTCCTAAATATATTGTATTATATGTAATATTTATTTATCACTGTCCTAGGGTGCATCTACACTGTTGAAATAATGCAGTTTGACACCACTTTAAGTGCTGTAGCTCCATCCTATGAAATCCTGGGATTTGTAGGTCTTGACCTTTCTTTGGCAAAGAGGGCTGGTGCCTCACAAAACTACAAACTCCAGGATTCTGTAGGATAGAGCCATGGCCATTAAAGTGGTGCCAGACCATATTATTTCTACAATGTAAATGCACCCCTAAAAACATCTCACTGTCTGGAGAAGTGTAGAGTGCATAACAGTGTAACTATTGTAAACAGCACCTGTAATTGTACAATTCACAATTTTCTCTCGCTTGTCTATTTATTTATGGCAATTAAGAACGTTTATATGCTGCATCATAACAAAAATTATTGGAGTGGTTTGCACTAAGAAAAATGCTAGCATAAATCCTAAAGCATAAAAACTAGTAGCATAAAAACATTAGGCAGCAGGGAATAAGAAACAGTCAATACAAGGTTAGCAACCAGCACAAACAGATCTTAAAACGTAAAGGCCAAGAGAATGAATTGTCAGACATATTGTCAGTTTTCAATCTGGCACCACCTCAACCAAAGGGGCACTAGGAAATGATATATGCAGCACTCACCCTAGTTGTGGGGGTCCTACCACAACTGCTTGTTTCAATGCACCCTGCCACCAGGAGAGTGCTACAGACATTTCCCAAAACCTGATCTACAGCACCTTAGAAACCCTTCAATTGGGAAACAGCCAGGCTGAGAAGTTGGTTAACAACCACAAATGTGAATTCCTTGGAGTTACAAGATGAGAAGTTCAGCTTACAACCCCATAGCTATCAGTCTAAGCATTCCAAATCTCCCCAAACCCTTAAGACATTTAAAAAAGCATGGAGATTTGTATTTTGGGGAGACACTAGAGATCTCTGGCTGAGTATTCTAAATGCCCATCTCTAAACTACAAATCCCAGGATCCCACAGGACAGAACTATGGCAATTAAAATAGAATAATAGTGGTCTCAAACTGGATTATTTCTGCGTGTGTGTTTTGGACCTCTGCCTCTTTAAATCAAAGTGTAATATTTTATTATCCTTCTGTCACAATTTCAGTCAGCCTTTCAGACCTGATCATTTTCTCTAAACTGAGAGATGCTGCTTATTTAGCCCACAAAGCTCCATGAAAGCCTTGCACTCAGGCCTCTGCCATATGGATGAATGGTGCATGTGTGGAGAAGAATTTCCCAGTGGGCCGTATCACCACAGTCATTACATACATTTGGCATTCTGTAAATCCTCTCCATGCTTCCTTGTTAGCATTACATGACCCTGCTATCAACTCTGTAATCAGGCTGGTAGTATTTTTGTATCAGATATTTTAAGATTATGAATTAGGTCACAAGGGGATGAGAAAAAGAACTGGGATCAAAGATTGCTTCTTTTGCTGTTTTACTCTTCTGGGGCAAGGAGTGGTAGAGAACTATAAATCAGAGAGAAAGGGAGCAAACTTTATGGATTTAAAGCTTTTGTCTCTGCATTGTTCTACTGTTTCTTCTCTTAATGTCTTTTACAGTATCTTGGAAGCTACTCATGTTCAGATCAATAAGGAGATGGAGTGAAAATCCATTTTATGCAGAAAACATATGTCCAAGATGTGATTTTCTCATGTATGTCTTTCTCTGTATTGTAATATGTCTCAGGAGTCTTCTGCCTGTGCACTCTCTCATGCTGCTTATTTCTCAGATTTGAATAAATAGCAAAATTTTATTACTTTATATAATAAATTTGCATAATACAGTTTTTACTTATGATGAGAAGGAGAAAAGAACAAGCTTTTTGCCAGGACCTGGAGAAATCTTCCTGAACCCCACACCTGAAACTTAAATGCACTAGCTGTTTCCTCTTCTCTTTACAAACTACTTGTGCAGACATAATTACTAGAAACCCCCTTTATTTAAAAATGATTTCCTCTGGTTACTAAATTTGTACAAATATGCAGTATGAGCTTATGACTGCAGATAGAGGAATGCAAATTAAGGCAATCCTATCAAGTATTTACTATATTAATAAAATTCCAATAAAGCCCCTGAAAAGCCATATTTTTCAGTCCTATGTTAATACAGTTATGACCATATTAATTCATTGCCTCCTTTTTGAAGAAGTGACTATTTTCAGGTAGTAATAAAGGCTGCAATTTTTCTCAAGGAAAAAGGAATAGTGAGTCTTTGATTTTGGTTTAATAACACAATAAATTTGTTAAAATGAAAATGCTTAACTTTGGGGCTATGCAGATGGGTGGCTGTGGGCTGCCCCTGCTAGTTGCGGATCAGGGCCGCAGCAACTGCATATCCCAAACTAGAGTAAGCATGGCAGTAGGCACTTTCCCATTTTCTTTACCAGGATTATGAGAAATGATAGTAGCTTAATCTCATTGGATGTCTGCTATTTGTGGGTTTGTGTGCATGTGTTCAAAGTTTAAAAATAAACTAGATTATAAAATGGCAGGAAAGGCTCATGTTCTTTTTAAATTTTTGCATGACTGCTCATAGTTTTAGTAGGTTTACACCTTTTAGCAGAGGAAAAGGTGCTGGGTGTTAACAGAAATGGCCAAAATGGAGCAACTGAAAAACAAGGGAAATATAAATAGGTTTGGGCAAACCCAAAGGTTTGCAATAGTACACAAATATTGGTTAAATACATGTCAGTTCAAAACAACAAAACAACAAAAAAGGATATTAGGGGATGAAGGGTGCATCTACACTGTAGAAATAATGGCACTTTAACTGCCATGGCTCCATTCTAGAGAATCCTGGGATTTATAGTTTTGAGATGAACCAGCACTCTTTGACAGAGAAGGCTAAAGACCTTGTAAAACTACAGATCTCCAGATTCCATAGGATGAAGTTAGAGCTCTTAAAGTGGAGTCAAACTGCATTATTTCTACAGTGTAAGTACATCCTAAAATGTTCTGCTTGAATTCTTTGCATCTTCTCCATCCTGGAAGAAGGTAAAGCTGGTAGATAGGAACCCTGAACAAGTTTGGTAGGAGATGAGGATACACTACAACATTTTGTTGCAGAAATCCTCTGAGCTCTGCCTTGGTGCTATATGGTGTATTCACATTGCAAAAGACAGCAATATTACTGCAGCCATCATCACCCCAAGGAAAACAGAAGAATTAGAGTAAACAGCCTTGGTTATCTACCCATTCTGCCCAGGTATAGAGGCTGAAGTCCTAGGACTTTTTGATTTAGAAGGAACTATGTCATCATCTGCCAGTCCTTTGGCCTCCCTGTTCCTTTGATTTTAGTTGGTATGCACACTGTAGCTGGAGGGAAATACATTTTGTGTAGTGTTACAAACTATCCCTCTTGTAATCTAGGTTTTTTGGGGGGTGCAGCTACATCCTGAGTGGGTGAGAATCATAAACTTTAGAAAAGACCTGCTCCTGGTAGAGACTTGGCCTGAGATTCTGCATCATCTGATGTAACCACAATGATGGAGCTTTGGCCTTAACAATTATGTCTGACAATGCCACTTCCAAAAGAAGTACAGTACTTTCTCAGCCTGACAATGCCCTAGCCAAAAGGTTTTTGAGGCACTGCACATTAGGGCACTTCAAAATGATGTCTGCTGTGCTTTCCTGGGATGTGGTGAGAACAGGCAGCTGGGGAGACTCTTTGTGGTCCTGCTGCAACTGCTTGTCTCAAGGTGCCTTCTGACTGGAAGAGCACTGCAGATATCATTTCCCATCACCCTGATCTGCAGCGCCTCAGAAACAGGAAAATATGGGTTGTTTGGAATCTGCTCATTATGGTCATAAATATTAATTCTCAGCAGTAACTACTGAACTAGTAACTTTCATCTGAAGAAGCAGACTCAAGTCTACAAAAACTTATGCTGCCAGATTCTTTCTTTCAGTTAGTCTCAAACATGCCAGCCCAAAACGTCAAGAAATTTCTTTTTTTTTCTTTACAAAGTTCTGCATAATCACCCTCAGTTTTGTATACTCCTTGGCAGCCTTACTATAGGTGCCGTCATACTAAAGGCCTATACTTCAAAGTTTACCACTATACAACATGGGGGGTGATACCAGCAATCTTCCTCAACATCCAGATACAGTTATCCCTTCCTGTTTGCGAACTTTGATTCCACTGTCCCACTCTTCGCGGGAGGGACAAGCAGAGAGGGATAAAATGGCAGTGCGCAACTGTGCATGCCCCCCCTCGCCATTGGCGCACATGCCATTATTTTCAATGGGGCTTGAATATTTGCGAGCTGCCGTTTTTATGGGGGGGGGGGGCTTCTGTATATTCCTCCGTGAACTGGAAGGGGCTACTGCATATTCCAGACCAACCTGTGGATATATGCATTCTTACAACTTCTGGATGTATTGGCTTGTGGTTTCTCTAATTTCCAGACAGTATGTGTGGGAGTTTGTAGACCAGCAAACTGGAGGCACACCAGATTGGGGAAAGCTGTTTGTTTAACATTCTGCAGCAGTGAAAGAAACCTGATGGATAATATGTCTTCTGCATGGAATCACTCCTAGACTGAACTTAGAAAATCAGCCCTCAAATACTGGGCATCTCTATTAGCAAGATACTCAGTGGAAAGAAACTCGATGTGATATATATAGACAAGATCAGAATAGAATTAATTGCACCCAAAAGAGAACTGTAAAAGGGGGCATTATTTTGCAAATGCTACAATTGAAAGTTTACCTTTAGGCTGCTTAGCATAGTTTGTAGGAAATCACTGTGAATCCATAAGTAAACTGACCTTAATTTCAATAAATTGGCTTGACTAAGTAGAAATGGCAGGTGGTATCCTTCTCTAACCTTGAGGATGATTAGTATGGAAGGAGTATAGCTACCTCCTAAAAGTAGGCTAATAACCAAAATCCATTTGCATAAATGCTGTTTAAACAGGAATATCAAGACTCTCCTGCTGAAATATCCAGTGCTAAAGTTATCCTAATGTTTTATTTAACCCTTTGCTATACAGCTAGTATAACCAGTCATATAGCTAGAATATTTCCAGTCATGCAGCTAGAATTGCCATTATGTTGTCCCTATGAGCCAGAGTCATTCAACCAACTGGATTTACCTACACATTGACTCACCCTTAAACAATCACCCTTAAAGCAATCTGCATGCTCCTCCTGCCCCTATAATTTTTCTACCCACACATTATGATTGAATAATAGCATGCGTGCACACTGCCAGGAGCCATGCTATCTGTGAGATTATGGGAATCCAAAGAAGTCTTGGCTGATATTCGGTTAGCTGGTTACAATATTAAAATATAGGCTTTTGACCTTGTAGTGTTTTCTATTCATATTTACATTTGTGCTACCATCACAATAATCATGAATACTCCTGAAAACTACCTTAAAATCCAGCCAGCTTCAACGAAGGATGCATTTTTGTGGTGCTGGTAAGCAAGGTGCTGAAGTATGAGGCATCCAGCCCCTCCTACCAGTGACTGATAATGCACTGAAGAGTTGCAATGGATCCCAGATTCTGCTTGCTGCACTGCCAGCCACTGGCAGAAGGGGCTGGAGATATCACCCTTCATCATTCCGCTCACCAGCATTGCATAACTCCATTTTGCAGTGTAGCTGGCTGGATTTCAAGGTGGGTTTTGCTGGCCATATTAGACAACAGATCAAAGTCACAACATCAGGACTACATGTCTGAGGCACATCCTCATAGCTTCTGAGCTTGACTCCTACTAGTTGATAATCTTACAAGTACAGCCTTTGTGCTTTACTGGTGTTCTTGGCTTCATGGAAGTTCTAGTTACTTTGAACTGCTTGTGCCATTTTTGGGTAGGAAGTAAAGCATTCAATGCCTTAGCAGTTTTGCCATACTGAACTGTTTGGTGTCATCTTATAAATGGACCTTGCCCTTGAATGTTAGATTTATTCAAAAGCCTACGAAAGAGAGCAAAAGCTTTTTGAATATGTAAATTTGCAATGTCTGTTTACTGAGTTGCCCCATCCAAGTACTTGTGACTCTTTCAGGGAATTTTAGACAGTTAGTGAGGCAGGATTTATCTTGGCAAAAACCATGCTGATTTTTTTTTTCAGCAGGCAGGCATGTAGGTTTTTTTGGCCACCCAAGGGATGACTGAATGGCAGAGGGGGATGGGGCTGACTTACATTTGTGTGCAGGGATACATGACCCTATATGCACACCAATATACTCTTTCCCCTACCTGGTTGGTAAGAGTTGTGGGAAGGTTCAGCTCCTTTCCTTGACCACTCTAATCTGGGCATGAGATAGGGGGAGGGAAGACCTAAATTTCAGAATGAGATTTCTTTACCACTTTTAAGCAACATAAAACAATCTGCATGAAGTTCAACAGGAGATGGGTGACAGCAGAAAAAGCCATTTGTTAAAGGAGTCTTGGTGGTGCAGTGGTTAAATGCCAGTACTGCAGCCACAATGTTGTAAGTTCAATCCTAGAGGAGAGCTCCAAGGTCCACTCAGCCTTCCATCCTTTCGTAGGTCGGTAAAATGAATACTCAGTATGTTGAGGGAAACTGTATTATGCATTGTAAACCGCTAGGGAGTGCTAGTTCACTGATAAGCGGTACAGAATATACTTGCTATTGCTATTGCTATTTATTCCCTTCCTCACCCAGATAAATAGTAGGGTGGTGGTGGAAAGTGGGGTGGGATGCCCTGTGGCTCTGCAGACCATGGAGAGATCAGACAGGGGCCAGATAAGGGTTGTACATATATCTCCTGGTCCAACTTTTCCAGTCCACCTTAGAGCCAGCAACTGGATTGGGCTAACATCTATTCAATTTCCAAACAAGGTGCAAAGAGGAAGAAGTTCCCATCCCCTCCCTCCAATGAGTAAGGATTCAACAATCAGAAGCAGGATCATTGTTGCAGCCTCACACTTTTGTGAGGGGATAGTGGAAATATAATTCTCCTTGTGGCCTGATTGGAAGCTGAATGGACCTTCTTCACCCAATCTGGCTGCTAGCTTGTAAGGTGGTCTGGGAGATCATTTACATATTACACTATGAATGCCTAGTCTTATTTATTACAGAGAGTTTACAAATTTAATTGCAGTCATGAAATCCAGCCAATATTTTAAATAATGCTTTCTATCAATTTACCCAGACTAGATGTTAAACTAACCATCCTATAATTTCTTGAATCCTTCCTTAGGTATCTGTTTAAAAAGTTATTGCTACATTGGATGCTTTCCAATCCCCAGATGCACAAGCAAACCTTAGGGATAAGATTTTTTTTTGTTAGAAGTCCAGCATTTTCAGTGTTTTAAGTTCATTAATATGGCTGAATAGATATTCAGATGAGGCGATTTATTTTTTGGTAAGATCTACAGCTATTAGTCTCCACTCTTCACATTCCCTTCTTGGAATAAAATGTCAGCTCAAATGCAGGTATCTTCTGCAGTGGAAGCAAAAGCAAACAAATCATTTTACTTTTCTGCAACTTCCTTATCCTCTTTGTGCAGTTTTAACTGCTTTGTCAGCCAATAGCTTATTTTTATGGTTTCCTTGATGTATTTAAATATTATTTTAATGTTTAATGTTTAAGCAATACATGCCTCTAAATCAACTCCAGCCTCACAAAAATGTCAGAAGCCTCCCAATATTTTTTCATCCAATGGAAATCAAGCACTGTCCCTGGAGCAATGCTTACATTTTTTCTGTGCCTCTCTCCATGATATCTTTCACATCATGCCTGCAGATGATGGTGTTGGGGTTCAGACTCTTGTCTTCTCATGATGATCTCCAGAATTTGCACAGACTTGTTTGAGGTTCCTGTGCGATTTCCATGTTTCCAAATTTTCTGAAGGATCAGTAACTCACAGTTTGCAGTGGCTTGTGTTCTTTCTTTCCCTCCCTGGCTTGAACCAGTGAAAGCAGAATTACCTGTATGGGGTTACTGTCTCACTAGATCCCATGCTTTGAAAAATGTATAACAACACCCCTTTCTCTTTTTCCCTTTGTGTCCATCATCCAGAGAAGCAGCATTTCCAAAACCAGCTCCCTAATGCTATGTAAGCCACATAAATAATATTCTTGCAAGAGCTCATGTTTTACAGTTTGAAAAGATCTGTTCAAGTAGGGATGCACAAATCAAAATTGCATCATTCTTGGCATCATTGTAAAATTAAAAGGTGTTCAATTTTTAAAAAATAACAGTGGTGACCTTTCAAGACACAGGGACTGAGAAGCAATCTGTTCAGCTGTAGTAAAAATAACGCGGGCAGGTACTGACAAGCTTCCTACCAAGAAACAGTAAGGTTTTTTGTTTTGTTTTGTTTTGTTTTAGATATACTGTCTGTGCACAACTATACAGAAGCCAGCAAAACACTCTTGCCCTTTTTTTTTTTTTAAAAAAACACTCATTACATTTAGATCCTTGCCAACTCCTGTTCCAGTGATGCCAAAGAGTTATAACAAGCACCCATTGGAAAACCACTCATCTCACTTCTCTTGGGAGCTAGGATCACATTTAAAATCCTTTGACTTTATGTATTTCACAGTTTTTTTGTGTCCCCGGGAAATATTTTATTAAATAGACATCAAGTTCCCATTTTTCTCTGCTTTAAACCTCCATAGTTTCCCCCTTCCCTTTCTCCACCTGACAAATCGTTCCTCTTGCAATGGCCCACAGGTGTACCAGGTTTTTCCCCTAACTCTTAAACAGTTAAATCTGAAGCTCAAAATCTGCCCTATTTTAATAACAGATGGCATTTTTATATAGTACTTTTTAAAAATCCGTGGCTTTTGATGTATTATAGGAGCAACCCAAGAAAGATAAGTGAGTGGGAAAGATAGAATTCATTTCAGCTGCCATGGGGTGAAGAGTAATTGGGTTTAAAGTGCACAGAGGGGAAAAAAGAAGAAAATATTTTGGGGTGCATGCTGCCAATGGGAAGAAAATGATCTTTCAGCAGTCATATCTAGAATTTAGAGACACATGGAAAGTCAAGTAAAGCAAAACCCATAGAGGATAATTGGTTTACACTGGCTAAGCTACTTCACATTTTGCAACAGGAACAGTGCAATTATCAGGAGTAATGGAAAGATGTCCAGCTGTATGCCACATCTACACAAAGACATAACTCAAATGAGATAAGATGGTGCATTTCAAAGATTAGGCTAAATGTGATTTTCAAAATGTGTCAGCAAAAAGAGCTCAAGAATGCCATACAAAATTCAATGGCCGTGTTGCATGTGTATCCACAGCCTATGACAATGGGGCTTTAGTCCTTTAGTAAGGACACACAAGGATTCCTTGATTCAGATGATGTTACAGCTGACAAATGGTGGGTGGGTGAGGCTTTCAGATGTTTCCCAGCATACTTCTTTAATAGCCCAATATTTTTCCCAATATGTGCCCAAGGCAACAACATAAATTTGGGCAAAATACAGCTAAAAACAATCATGGTAAGAAAAAAATAAAAATAATTAAGCAATTCTATTAAAAACAGCATTAATTTATAACTATTTAAATGCATTTAAAACATAACAATGAGAATAAAAGTGCAGCACTGCTTATTAAGACACCCTTCCTTGGAAAAACCCTGTCCAAATGGAAAGGTCTTTGCTTGAACAAAACTAGAGATTGGGCAAGCCTAGAGTCTTGTGAGAGGCAGTTCCACAGCCTGGGAGTAGCCACTGAAAAGGTTTTCTCACAGATCTTCAGCAAATCTTATTATGTTTATTTTAATATTGTATTTAGTCTTTTAAGGAGGGGTATTGTATTACTGTTATTGTTGTAATGTACGTTTCTAATCTGTATCTTATATTTGTAAGCCTCCTTGATTGCTTAGGCAAAAGGCGGGATATAAGAAATATATTATTATTATTATTATTATTATTATTAAATGAGCTTCTGATGGTGGTGGAACTGAAAGGATCTCAGACCTGGACATGTTCGTATAGGGAGATGCAATATTTCAGAGAGTCTGGAGTCTGAATGCAAGCCATATTCTTCCCAAAAAGCATGTTTATACCCAATCAATTGGGCAAATGGAGCATTAGAAAACTGGGTTGTCAAAAAAGGATGCCTATTCCATGTTTTGAAAGGTGACTAATGCTCTCTCTCTCTCTCTCTCTCTCTCACCACACACACACACACACACACACACGTAAGGGAGAGTTGGGTTTGGGTTTGATTTTTACTGTATTGTATTTGGAAGCCGTCCCGATTGCTATGCAGAGGGGCAGGGTACAAATAAATTTCATTATTATTATTATGAAGAAGAAGGGTGTCTCTTGATTTTTAATCTATAATATAAAATGTGATTTCAGGTATCAAAGGTTAAGCAATCATGAGCTAAAAGTACATATGTGAAGCTACAGATGGAAGAAGATAGAGGCCTGTCACAGCATGCTAGGAAATACTTCAAACAGTGCCATTATTCCCAACATCAAAAGCAATATTTTAAATGGCGGGCGTTAGAAAACATTAAAAGCATCAGACAATAATTATAAAGACTTAAGCCTTTGGCATTACATCATTTTGCACCAATATATCCCCTTATCAGGCTGCCTATATATATATATATATATATATATATATATATCAAACTGAGTAGTGCTGACAGCCCAAGTTGGGGCATGGCAGGAGATCTGCTAATTATTGGAATAATGGAGCTTTGCCTGATCTCCTGACTTGGAAAGTCCATTCCTTTATATCAGAAAACATTTCACCAGGCACCTGGCGCACAATAGCAAAAAACCTGTTGATGGTGCTGCTGAACACACATGGATGGAAGGCACTTTCTCAAAGGAGAACAGTGGTAGTGGAGCAGAAGGGACAGCAGTGAGAGCCCTATCTGGTCCAAAACACACTGCAGAAATAATCCAGTTCGAAACCACTTTAGCTGCGCTGACTCAGTGCTACGGAATCCTAAAAATTGTAGTTTGTTGTGGCACCACAGCTCTCTGAAAGAGAAGGTGAAATGTCTCAGAAAACTACAGTTCCCAGAATACCTAGCACTAAGGGTAGTTAAAGTGGTCTCAAACTGGATTATTTCTGCAGTGTGTTTTGGACCATAGTTCCTTCGAATCAAAAGGTCCCAGTGCTTCAGCCTGTGTACCACTGTTTGTCCCCTGGACGTTATCACACGCGGTGGCAAGAAAGTGGCATGGAATCAATCCAGAACCATACCGGAATAGACCCCGTAGCTTCAGACAAGAAAGCAGCATCATTCTGGTATGGTTCTGGTCGCGGCAGATGTAATTTCTCAAAAAAAGAGGAATTGCAAAGAACGGGGATGATACAGCAATGCGCCGGGGATGGCACTGGATGGGGCGGGGTTTGCTGCGACGTCGTTTGAACACAGGGGCAAAGGATCCGGAATGGGACGGGGATGGTACGGGGATGGGACTGCTTTAGACCCCGTGTGATAACGTCCCTGTGCAGAATGGGTAGATAACCAAGACTCTTATTCCAGTTCTTCTGCTTTCCTCAGGGAGATGATGGCTACAGTAATATTGCTGTCTTTTGCAGTGTGAATACACTATATAGCATCAAGACTTGGCTCAAATAATTCCTGCAACAAAATGCAGGAATGGAATGGAAGGCTAAATGTCTCCCAAAACTACAGTTCCCAGAATTCCCTAACATTGAGCCAGGGAAGTTAAAGTGGTCTCAAACTGGATGATTTCTGCAGTGTGTTTTGGACCTTCATTAGCACAGAAAGCTACCCAACTGACTTCTGAATGACTCAAGAGTTAGCAAAGCACCTTTCCCTTCCACTGAGGGTTATGCTGGACAATAGGATCATGGGTATTAAAAAAAAATTAATACTGACTCTTCAACAGATGTTAACTTGGCCATGAAACCCACTGGGTGACCTTGGACAAGTCACATGCTCTAAGCCTCAAGGGAAGGTAATGGCAAACCTCTCCTGAACAAATCTTGCTAGAAAAACCCCATGATAAATTCACCTTAGGGTCACTATAAGTTGGAAATGGCTTGAAGGCACAAAACATCAACAACAGATGATAGATAGATAGATAGATAGATAGATAGATAGATAGATAGATAGACAGATATTATAGTGACTAACTAAAGAAAAATATTCAAATGTGTATCATTATTTCAGCTAAACTGGACTACAGATACTCAGACAATGGCTGTCTTTTACTATTCTTTTTTGTTAGTATAATCATTTATTGTTGTTGTTAGCTGCCTTCATGTTGATCTCGACCCATGGCGACCCTATCCTCTACTGCTCTGCCCCCCTGTCCTCTACTGCTCTTCCCAACTCCTGCAAACTCATATTCATGGTCTCTTTAATAAAGTCCATCCATCTAGCATGTGGCCTTCCTCCCTTTCTGCTTCCTTCTACCTTTCCTAACATTATTGTTTTTTTTCCAACGATTCATGCCTTCTCATGATGTGTCCAAAGTATGACAATCTAAGTTTTGTCATCCTGGCTTCTAAGGATATTTCCGGCTTGATCTGCTCTAGGACCCATTTGTTTGTCCTTTTGGCTGTCCATGGTATCCTCAGCACTCTTCTCCAGCACCACATCTCAAATGCATTGATTTTCCTCCTATCTTCTTTCTTGACTGTCCAGCTCTCACTTCCATACATGGCAATAGGAAATACCATGGCTTGTATGATTCCGACTTTTGTGCTGAGTTGTATTTGCATTTTAGGATCTTTTCTAGTTCTTTCATAGCCGCCTCCCCATTCTTAATCTTCTTCTAATTTCCTGGCTGCAGTCCCCATTTCAATCAATGTTTGATCCCAGATATGAGAACTCTTTTACTGTTTCTATTTCCTCATTGCCTAGTTTGAATGTGTGTAAGTCCTCTGTGGTCATTATTTTTGTTTTCTTTATGTTCAACAGTAAGCCTGCCTTTGCACTTTCTTCCTTGATCTTCCTTCGTAGTTGTTCCAGGTCTAGGAGGTTTCTGCTAGTATTATGATTGTTATGATGTCATATTGCTGATACCCAGACAAGTGGGTAGAAGATGTGATGTGCCAGCAACAATCCACAGAATATTGTCACCATGGCAAGGAGCCACATAATATTGGAGCCATTGGAGTGGCCCATCACTGGGGGAGAAGGGAGAAGGGAGCACAACATGTCTTAGGCACAATGAGAGTTGGGTGCCACCTCTGCCACGCTTCTGCCTCCTCCTCATTGTCAGATTGGTGTCGCTGCTGCCACTGCTATAGCTGCAGACATTGCTGCAGAGAGGAGCTCTGGAAGCAGCAGGCAATGCTTGCACCCTCATTGCCAACCAAGTGATTTCCACTCTCTTTTGTTTTTGGGACCATGCCTCCCTTTTATTGCTTGCACTCAGGGCAGATCATGCCAACTGATATGCCACTACCTGGGTCTTAGTTATGGTGCTTAAATCTCATGGCCTGGGATAGTTCTGACCTGAGAATCCTAGCCAGGTGCACAATCAATGGCAAGTTATTCAACATCATGAGGTTCACATGTGTCTGGAAACCAAGGCAATACTGGATAGGGGACCCAGGCTGGCATCATGGGAAATAGCCATCATGGGAAGTCTGTTTCAAGAGATGACTTCATGGTGGTCATACCAAATAGACTGATCCTAAGACAATTTCAGCTTTACTTTGTTCTAAATATAGAATATATAAACCCTGTGTCTAAAATGTGTCTGAGCAAGAGCAGCCAAATTGCTTTGCTGCCTTAGGAAACTTCTATGTACATTGGGAGTTTAATCTACCTCTAACATTGATAACAGGACAGCATGTTTACCTGCACCTGAGATCAGGCAACTAACTTAGGGGACATTGAACAGGCTATGTGGTACCCTCAACTTTCCTCCACGCACCTCATTGTCCCCTACATCTGTCACACAAACAATTGCCTCTGTGTGTGTGTGTGTGTGTGTGTGTGTGTGTACATGAGAGTGAGAGTATGTGTGAGAGAAAGACTGAGCATGAGAGCAAGTGAGTGTTACCATCAATTTATCAGTGAGTCTGTTACTAATCAGTTTACTTCAATCAACATTAATCAGCCATGCTCACTTCTTTTCACAGGCTTATCTTGCCAGATCCTCCTTCTCTTCCATCTTTTCCTTTATTCTCATGTGTCTCATTATCTTTTTACTTTTGTGTAGCAACTAATCAACATGCGGAACTTGATAGACAATTAAAATACAGCAATTAACCAAAACAAAGCCAGTCCTTTCTGGCACAACTTTAGGATGAGCGATGGAAGAGGGGAAGAATAAATATGTGGTAACGTCTGAACACTTACCTACACACTGTCCTTTTTGGCTTAGGAAAATAATATCAAATTGAGTTCAGGTAAGAACAACCATGGCAGTTCAGCACAGGAGAGTTTTCCAGAAAATGTTAAGTGCAACTTTCATTCAGCAGTTATAGGCAAACCATCTACAATTTGCTAGCAACTGTATGTGGGACAATAGTATTTTTGTGATGATAAAAAAGAAAATACACTTGTAAAAGAACAGATAATCTGTGGGTTATTTATCAAGCTTACTGGTGCATTATTTAAACAGTTTTGCAGAACATTTTGACTTGCATCTCGTGACATTTTTAATTGAATAAAAACTGTCTCATTGACATAAATATCCATTCCTTTGCTGACAAATGACTGCTGCATGAAATTAACATGCAAGGTATTCAGCAAAGCACCAATTCAAATAAGTCTCTTTGGAATTCCAGGAGGAATCCAAAGCCACTTAGAATAAACTTTGGCAGCTCAGCAATTTGAAATGTCTTATACACATCTCTTGTAATAACCAAAGGAACACAGGACAAAACAATGCCAGCAAATCACAAAAATATACAGCTGTTGAGAAGATTAAACATAATCCTATTAAGCGACTGAAAAGTGATTTTTTAAAAAAACAACTACAGATGTGTAAAAGGGTACATTGCCCAGGGTTAGCAATATCTTTATAACAACCCTTGGGTATATTGTCCACAGTGCTAAAAGGAATATAAGCAATGGATTATAATTAAACTGATAGTGTTACTAATGATGATTAGCCAGGCAAAACAAAATAATTGTTCATTGGTTTGCAAAGTGTTTGGATTTGGCTCAAATACCTTTCCAAGTAAAAACTACAAAAGTGTTTCTATTACTGTGTTGGTGTTGCTTTGTTACACTGAAGCCATTGTGCAATTAATTTTTTTCCTTTAGCAGGTTAGAAAGTCATAGAGCCACAATTAACAAAAAGTTCAGAATTATTAGCTGAGATGGTGAGATCATATGGTGCTCTTCCATGACCAGGTAAACCAGGTTCCAAATTACCTTGCCTATTTAGTGGAAAGAAATGTGGAAACACAACACTCTTCTGGTTAATTGAATTGTTGCCTTATTACATGAGCAGCATCTTTATCATCATTGCATTTCTATCTTGTACCAAGAGGTGCCATCTATGATCAGCATAGGTCCTTTAGAAGAGCATGCTGTATATACTTTATTATGCTTGTGACAGTGAAGCCTGTGACACTGATTTACTGAGCTTATGTTGTAGCCTAGCATTTCCCTCTGTGAAGGAAAAAGACACTACACATTTATTTGGAATTAAGACTTCAGTGACAGGGTTAGGACTGAGCAGAAAACCTGGGAAGTAGGGAATGGACTGATAATGAAGATGGGCTGGTGCCTTGAGAAAACAGCCAGAAGAAACAGAGAATGGAGACTAAAAGGATTAATCAGAGTAGAAGGTATGGTGAGGGGAAGAGTGTCTTGTTTCTGACTGCAGACATTTATTTTATACCCATTCCAGCTCACGAAAGCCTGATAAAATGGGTCCTGAACCATTAAGGTTCCCCTTATTGTGGATGTCAACATAAGCTTATGAGTGAATATAACTTCCCACCTCATAAATTAAAATTCAACAAGCAAAGGCTCCTGTCTCATCAGCTGGTATGTGTTGTCATATGCGTGTGCACACATCTGCAAATTAAAATTTTCATATTGTCTATAATTGTATAGATTAGTAAGTATGTCCTCATGTAATTTAATTTGAAGTACTCATTAATTGGGAAAATGTATTCCTAAGGGCTTTCCAGGCAAGTTTGTAATTTTACAGAAAACACATAATAATTACCAAGGGTCAGGTTGCACATTTATGTTTGCTGTGGAACTTCCATTGGGGCAGGTTACAGAGACCATGCATCATCCCTGTTGAAACAGCTCCACTGGCTTCCAGTTTGTTTCTAGGAACAATTCAATGTCTCTGGTCAGACCATATCTTCCTGTATGAGCAAGCCCAGGCTCTGAAAAAATAAGGAGAGGTCCTTCTCACAGTCCCACCACCATCACAAGCACAGTTAGTGGGGATGCAAGAGATGACCTTTTCAGTGACTGCCCTTAGACTCTGGAACTCCCTTCCCATGGCCTCCTCTTTGTTATCCTTCCATCAGCAGGCTAAGACTTTTTCATTCAGATGGGGTTTTAAAACAGAAAGTTAAAAGAATGAGCTAAAAGGCTAGGGGGTACCATATTGTTTTAACCAAGCTTTTATCTTTTAAAAGTGCATTTTATTATTTTATTGTGTGATTTGTTTTAATACTGTAACAGTTTAATTCTAATTTAATGCTCAGCTTTTGTATGTTTTAACTATATTGTTCTTTTAAATTGTGAGCCACTTTGAGTCCCTGTTTGGGGGGAAAGCAGGATAGAAATAAATAGGAAGAGGAGAAGGGCAGGAGGGAGGGGAATATCAACATTTAGGGGGGTTGCAGACTGCCAGAAATAGTGCAAATTGAGTCCACTTTTAGGGTTAGGGTTAGGGTTAGGGTTAGGGAATCATGGGAACTGTATTTTATTGTGGCACCAGAGCTCTCTGATAGAGAAGGCTCAATGTCTCAGAAAGAAAACAATTCCCATGATTCCCTAGCACTAACCCTAACCCTAAAAGTGGACTCAATTTGCACTATTTCTGGCAGTCTGCAACCCCCTACAACAGCTCAGTACCAGCACACGGAGAAGCTATTTTTGGACTATAACTCCCAGAATACCCCAGAGAGCAAAGGCACTGAAGGACTTCAGGAACTGTAGTCCTAAACTCTGCTCAAGACATCAATTACATTATCATGATGAGTATTTTCCTACCTCTGTCTCATATAATTTACTGACTTTAGTGCAGGTGAGAAATACACAATGGGATGTCACCAGTCCACATGGTAATGGCTCCTGGAAGTAACAGACATGAAGAGAATTACTTGTCCCAGAAAAAGTGGTTTTGACTGCATTCCTGTGGCAAACTTAACTGGTTCTAAGTGACTGTATGGGATGCAGTGGCTCAAGTGGTTAAGACTGTGACTGTTGATTACAAGATCGGCAGGTTGGCAGTTTGAGGCCTGAGTGCCACATGATGGGGTGAACTCCCATCACTAGTCCCAGCTTCTGCCAACCTAGCAGTTCAAAAGCATGCAAATGCAAGTAGATAAATAGGTACCACTTCGGTGGGATGGTAAACAGCATTCTGTGCAGTCATGCTGGCTCTTCAGCTTAGTAACTCACAGAGTAGTCTCTGACAATGCTGGGTCTTCGGCTTAGTAACGGAGATGAACACTGCCCCCTATGGTCGGACATGACTTGACAACCTTGTCAACAGGAAATACCTTTACTTTTACCTTTTTAAGTAACTATAGCAGATTCAGTTTGGTTACAGGAAATTCCAAATGGCCTTCCCCAACAGGTAAACAGTTTTGTTGAGAGGAATTTGAAGTTAAACTATGGGACTCACTATCCCAAGATGTAGAGATTGCCACCTTTGTGGAGAGTTTTAAGAGGCTTATTAAAACACACAGAGGAGAAGGCAATCAATCACTCTTAGTCCTTTCCTGCCGTATCAAATCCTGTATGTCTTGTGTTGTTGTTGTTGTTGTTGTTAACTGCTCTCAAGTCAACCTCAACTCATGGTGACCCTGTGGATAAGACTGCTCCACTTAAGTCTTGTAGATTCATGCCCAAGACGATCTGGCATATGGCCTTTGTCTCTTTCTAATAACCTCTATCTTTCCTAGCATTATTGTATTTTCTAATGAGTCAAACCTTTTCATGATGTGGCCAAAGTACAACAGCCTGAATTTGCTTCTATGGGTACTTGAGAGTTGATTTGTTCAAGGACCCATTTGTTTGTCTTTTTGGCCATCCACAGAATTCTCAGCACTCTTTTTCAGGACCACATTACAAAGGAGTTTATTTTCTTCTTCTCCACTTGCTTCACTGTTCAGCTCTCATAGTACATAGTGATGGGGAATACCATGGCTTGGACGATTCTGACTTTAGTGCTCAATTGTATGTCTTTTATTTTTGTCTTGTATAACAATTGAAATTTGTAGTTTTTTTCTGGCTTTTATGCCTTGTGGTCTTGAAATCACTAATAATATTCCCTTAAACCGTTTGAGACATCTGCTTACTTGTTTGTTGTTTGTTTGAAAACAGTATGATTGTTTTATCCTTGTTAAAGGCTTAGCAATCTATGGCATACTACAGCTCTTCAAGACCTTTTAGACACAGAGAAAAAGAAAAGATCTACACCAAATAAAAATAAATAAAATAGCAAGTATCTACATGGCTTAATCTGATGAAGTGGAGTTGGCTGTAATCCAGAAAAGTCTATGCCAAATAAAACTTGGTTGTTTTTAGCAGCCAGTAGACTCTTTGTTGTTGTTTTGCTGGAATGGAGTAACACAGCCACCCCACCCATTATCCCCAGAAATCTTCCCTTTTTCCATGTTGATCTTGACTCTGCTGGCAAGATTACTGTGGTTAGAGTACCCTCTCCTTGGGATCAATGAATGGGGAAATAACAAGTTGGTCAAACTGGTAAAATCAAAACTAATGCAACTTACAAATGGAAAAATAATAACAATAAAAGGACAAGCAATAATTAAAAAAGAGCAATATGAATTTGCGCCACACAAACCTCCTTGCCAGAAAGAAACAAAAGGATAAATCCAACACAAATATAAATTATACCTATTTTCCTTACCAATTTCCCTTTCCAGGTTGCTTAGTGACAACCACTTCAGCCAGAGTGGGTATTAATATAGTGTACTTCCTGCCCACTTATGCAATGTGCCTATCCGAAATACACTTGATATTTAGCTATAATGGCTTATTCTAACTCATAACCTCTGCATTCTGTGGGTATATTTGGATGATAGCTTTGCATGGCTCTGTAAGTATGCATGAAAAGAATAATCCATTAAGGTCCTACACAAGCTTCTCTGGGATATACTCAGTTTGTGAGATGACCCTCCCTACAAGGGCACAGACTGTTATCAGGGAAGACATGGAGGCCACTCAGCACAACCTTCTTCTCACAATGAATATGTGTTTAGCTTGGCAATGTGTGCCTCCATACATTGATTTTTCCAATTAGAGCAATGCACACAGTTGTGAGAGCTCCTGTTTGGTATATTACATAATTCCACAATAGGCCTGCTTATAATGTTACAGGTAGCTTTTGAAATCTCCCTTGCACTTTGTTATAACAGTATTAAACATTATCGTAACTATCCTTTGTTACCATCATTGATTTTTAATGAGTGCCTGTCTTTTCTTATGACCCTGAACGGACTTTGGTCTATAGCTGCCATTATTCCAGGAGCAAGGGAGCTATTGGACTGGGAGGTAAAGATATCCTGCATATCCTTTAACACTTTGTCTTGAAAGACCTTGATATATGGGTCATCAATATTGGGGTTAAAGTTGGATTTTTATTTTTATTTTTTTGAAAATTCTTATATCTATCCATATCTGGGGGTCCCAGGTACTCTCTGGTTGTCCCATTCCTAGAAAAAAACTTGGCCAATCTAATTTTCTGAAACAATTGATGGACTTCCCGCATAGTAGCAAAAGAATTTGGTAGTATTTTCAAAGAATTTTCATTGTCCTTCTACACCCTAAGTTTTCCCTAGGATCTTTTCTTGAGTCTTGGCAGGATCGTTCCCATCACCAGTTCAGCTGGATATATAAGAGACTCTGTGAGCAGGAGAAGAACATTGTTGCTTTTGAATTGAGCAGAGTCACATTGTGTGAGCTGAGGAGTTGTTATATTATATATATATATATATATATATATATATATATATATCTTTTGAATGCTTGTAGGACACTAAGGAAGACTGTTGTCAAAACGCGTCTGGCCTTGAGTTTTTACTATTTAGTATTATATTATTTTATTTTCTGCATTTGCACACTTTTCAGTGGGGTATTGTTTTATCAATTTTACTGACTTATCTACTTCAGGGTTCAGTTTTTTCTGGCCTTGAGTTTTGAAATTTTTATTATCATTATATTCACTTTTTGTATTTGCATACTTTTCAGTGGGGTATTTTTACCCTTTCAGAAATTTTATTGGCTTTTCTGCTCCAGGGTTTAGTCATTCTTTTATTTCTTCATATTGTTGCCTTTTTGTAATTGGAAGTGGGATTATTTTATCCTGGTTATATTTTTTGGCAGAACCCTTCAGTTTGGTTTTTTGATCATAGATCTTGGGTTTCTGGCTGTAGGGACTTTTGTTGCTTTGCAGGAAATGATCCGTCCATGACGATGCGGTGGTTTTATTAACTTCTGCCCATGGATATTCCTGTTCCATACTAAAGATTGCATCAAAAGTATGACCTGCACAATATGTGAGCCTGATGACCAATTTGGATAGGCCTATGTTTGTCATGGATTCCATGAACTCTTGAGGCGCACCTGTTAGATTTGACAAACTGGTCTCGAGTGGAATATTGGAGTCAGCCAGAACTAAAAGTCTGGGCGATTCCAACAGCAACTCTGAGACCAGCTGTGTCAGCTCGGTTAGGGAGTCAGCTAGACAACAGGGTGGTCAGTATACTAGCAGAATCCCCAAACTATCCTTGGTCCTTAGGTTTAGGTACATGCACTCAAAGTGGACCATGTTCTGGACAGGTATCCTGGTCAAGATCTGGTTATTCTTATGAACTAGGGCCACTCTGCCCCCCCCCCCCCCCGCCCACTTCCCCTTACTTGCTTACTGACAGAATACCATGAATTGTCAATGTCCTTATAGTCAAATACTTTACTAAAAAGCAATTACAAACAAGCAAAGAGATAATGGCTGGAATCCTACTGGGCAGTTATGAATACATAATTACCATAGTTAAAGAGCTACGTAGTAAAATTCAGCCTCCAATCTCTGCTTACCAGGAAGCTGCCACTGCAACAGATGAGAATCTGTTCCCATGTCACTCAAGAAGCAGCTGGCTGACATTCCCACCCTGTCCCATGTGTGATCTCCATTGTGACAGGCCAAAGTGGGGTCCCTGATGCAATTCCCCCATGCAGTTGAGATCACTCACATGAAGAAGTGGGATCATTAGCCAGCTGTTTCCCAATCAATAGGGGAACAGACTCCCATTGATCACAGTGGCTGCTTCTTAGTAAGTGGGGACTGAGGGACTTTCATGGTTCCTATGCGTTCCCTAAACTAGAGGCTATGTAGGGATCATAAATACCACACAGTTACATATATCTAAGTTAGGCATTCATAATTCCTCAATAGGATTCTGGGCATTGTATGTATAATCTGGTCAATATAAAATATTTGTTAAAAATACAGTACAAATTATTTCACCCTGGCTGGCACACAACAATCATGATCACATATCAGATATTGGATGTTATCTGTTTCAGTAGTTATGAGGTTGCAAGACAGATATACAACCTCAAAACTTATGGAATTCAGGTTTATGGTAGTTAAGAAGTTAACAAGATTCCCAAGATCTACAATTTGAGCCAGACATCTGAAGAGTTTCTATAAGGGCTCTGGGAAATCATGTCTGTAGTACCCTCCAAGTCATAGAGTGCTTTGAGAGAAGCAGTTGCAGCAGGACCCCAAAGGATCTCTGCAACTGCCTATTTTCAATGTGCCCCATGATCAGATGAGCGATGACAGAGTTCTGGCATTGTAGTTATATCTGAAGATGCAAGATCTCAACCATTATATCCGAATTGTACAGAATGCAGGATCCTAAGAATATAACACAAGCTCAAATGAATGTGTTTCAACTCTATAAGTTCTTAAATAATGGATTCTCCCATATGCATTCAGTCAGTCAGTCATCAATTCATATCGTGCCTTTCTGCTGGCATGGGACCCAAAGCTGCTTACAACAAAGATTAAAACAAAATACAGCTAAAAAACGTAATAATAAAAATGATTAAATAATAATTATGGTTAAATAATAAAAATGATCAACTGATTGAAAGTATAACACACTCCATTAAAAGACTTGTCTGCCACAACCAGTTAAAAATCAATGGCCTGCCCACTGACCAAAGAGAGCAGAGATGGAGGCCAACCAATCCTCATGTGGAGAGGAATCCCTCAGTCTTAGAGCAGCCATCAAGAAGTTTGTTTCTTGTGTCCTACTAATCATGCCTGCAACAATGGTGGAATGGACAGAAAGCCCTTCCCTGAAGATCCTAAAATTGGAGGTGGTGGGTGGTGGAGGTGTCATACAGGGAGATTAGCCCCCTTTGCAGATGGCGCTTT
The DNA here is from genome assembly GCA_026167975.1 of Phrynosoma blainvillii. NCBI lineage: Eukaryota > Metazoa > Chordata > Lepidosauria > Squamata > Phrynosomatidae > Phrynosoma > Phrynosoma blainvillii. The sequence goes on from JANUYF010000001.1 coordinate 331,523,565, forward strand.
GTGCTGTCTTGGAGACAAGGAAGCGGAGGGGCAGCCTCACGCTGGGTGCCCCAACCCCTTCCTGAGGACGTCATCGGAGCGCCCGTTGTTGCACATGATGGGCGCTCCGATGACGTCCTTCTGGCTCAGTGTCCAGACACGCTGAGCTGGAAGAGGGGCAAAAGAGCCGTATGGCGGCTCTTCGGGCGCCCCTTTTGTGGCTTGTGGAAGGAGCCTCGGCCCCAATCCGCCGCTTCCCAGGGTGGCCCATGGCTGCTCGTCTGCATCCTCCTGGACAGAAGCCATATAGGGCTTTACAGGTCATAAACGTAGAGTTGCCACAGACCCAATATGCCCAGGTTTTATCCAGATTCTAGGCGTGTCAACTGGTGCCTGTTTGGACCATCATTTGGCCTGGATTCTAAGCATTAATTTTTTAAAAAAGCTTCCAGTATTGTAGGATCTGAGAAATTATCAAAATATGGAGGAACTCTTCTGTAAAATTGTTCTGCAGGCAATAAATCCACCTCTGTCTCTGAGGCATAATTGAAGAGAGAGTACAGGTGGTGGAGAGATGCTTTGGATGATCTGTGGACAATAGGAGGAGGGAAAGAAGAGGAGTGCAGACAGCATCCTTTAAGAGGCAAGGGAGAGAGGCATGGGAAGTGGGGGGTGAGATGAAGTAGAGAGTAGGAGGGAAGGTGCAAGGGAAGGAGTAAGCTGTGTGAGTGCAGCATGTAAGAAACAAGAGAAGAGGCATTTCAAGAGAGCAAGGTGAGGTGAAGGGAGGGAGGGTGAGCAGTACAAACAGCAGCAGGTAAGCATGAGAGAGAGATTGAAAGGGAAGGAATAAGAGGGAAGGGAAAATGAATGGTGCAAGCAGTGATGGGCAAGAAGCAAGAGGGGGTGCACTGTGAGGGCATGGGGAACAGTGACAGAGGACTAAAAGATAGGGCAGAGTAAGCAGTGTGTGTGAAAGAGTGAAAGAAACAATGGAGGGGGCAGTGTAAGGGGTGGTGGTGAAGTGATGAAAAGGTTAGGAGGGAATGGGAGTAAGCTGTGCAAGTGGCAATGTATAAGAAGCGGGTTGTCCTGCAAGGGTATGAGATGATGTGACAGATAGTGGGGTATAATGGAGTGACTGATGTGAGCATTGGAGAACAAGAGGAAAGGGGATTTTTAAGGCAGGTTTGCTGAGAGGTAGGGATGGCCAACAGTCACATGGTAAATTCCATGAACAAGCAGAGCTATGGGTCTCTTTGATTCAAGTCCAGCACTTTAAATAGTAGTCTATAATAATTCCTTCAGGTCAGTTTAACTGGGAAAAATGGTGTGAAGGTTGAAACGTAGTGGAAGAAAAAAAATGCAACAAGTAAAGAGCTGCATTTGCATAATTTGAATGAAAAAGAAAAATTTGCATAATTAGAATGAAAAATTTGCATAATGTACAAATTAGGGGCTTAAAAGAGGACTTTGAATGCTGCCCAGAAGTGAAGTGGTTGATAATTAAGCTGTTGGAATTATTCAAAACATCCCTCCATCAGCTTTCTGTTCCATTTGTTGCATTGTGCATATACATTCTGAGTTCACTTAATTGTGTCTAAGCCTTCAACACCATGTGCCAGATCTCTTGTTAATGTTCTACTTCCTTTTTTTTTCCGGACAACTATAACCTCCCAACTTGCACTGTTCTCTCCCACTCTCTGTCTCTCCCCACATTTGATAATTCCTAGTCCTGTGTGTTCAATGTGTTGCACATCTAAGTACAACTTGCTTAATCTAATCAATTTCTCAATTCTCTGTTATATCTACATATTTTCTAATCACACAATTTCTAATAAGGTTATAATATTTCATTCATGCCTGTGTTCAGTAGCTCCTTGGGCTAAATACAAAGAGCAACTTTTTCATTTCTACAGAGCCCAGTATCTATGGATCTGTGTTTACACAGTTGGTTACATATCTACATTTATGAATTGTAGTGTAACTTGATTGTGGGCACCTGGTAACATGAGAGTGTCAGTACATATTGGAAGTCAGTAGAATGTAGGAAATCATGCCTGGAGCTGTGTATCAAGTAATGCTCCATAAAAAGGTTTTTAAAACCCTCAGCTTGAAGTCCTACGGATACTGGGGACTGCTGAAAAGACCATAGAATCATATTGAAAGATACCTCAAGGGCCATCCAGTCCAACCCCCTGCCATGCAGGAATACACAATCAAAGTACCCCGACAGATGACCATCCAACCTCTGTTTAAAAACCTCCAAAGAGGGAAAATCCACTACACTCCAAGGCAGATTGGTCCACTGTTGAACAGCTCTTACTGTCAGGAAGATCTTCCTAATGTTGAGGTGGAATCTCTTTTCCTGTAGTTTGAATTTATTGCTCTGGGTCCTATTCTCTGGAGCTGCAGAAAACAAACTTCCTCCATTGTCAGTATGACATCCTTTCAAATACTTAAACCCAGTAAATGGGCCCTAGGCAAATCAAGCCTGAACTCTTCCTATAAGCCAAGATGAGTAAAATGAGACTGCAATACTTTGGCCATATCATAAGAAGACATGATTCACTAGAAAAGACAATAGTGCTTGTTAAGTTAGAAGGCAGTAGGACAAGAGGAAAACCACATTCTAGATGGAGAGACCCCATTTACAAAGCCATGTCTCAGAATCAACAAGACCTGGTCAATGCTTCTGATCATAGGATCACTTGCAGGTCTTTCATTCATAGGGTCATCATAAGTCAAAGTTGACTTGATGGCAGTTAACAACAAAGTAGGAGGAATTCAGAAACTCACAAGTGATATTTCAGTTTTCAAAAAATGGCTGCCAAGTGATACATGTATAATGCCTCCTTAAACCCATTAGACTGCAAAATTACTTAGATGATGATGATGATGATGATGAGCCATACTTACAGTATACTTTTCCCCCTTTCCTGGTCTCTCTGTTTTTAACTTCAGTCCCATGTGCTCCATGTTTATTACAAAACAAATAGAGCTAGCTTACTTTTTTTTTTGTCTGTATGTGCTTCAGTTTTATAATCTAAAATACTTGCCAAGTAGATTATGAAATATATTTTCAAATAAGTATAACAGAAAAATAAAATAGGAAATGGAAAACAAATACTATGTAATTATGGCTGACTAAGCACAATACTATTTTTCTGCCACACAAGCTCACAAATGATACATTGTAAACAGTCAATAGAATAATAATTTAATGGTATTTGGTGGCTAAACAAAATATGTAGCCATTTCATTTGAGAAACAAATAATAAAAAAGACATCTGTTCAGCTAATAGGACAAGGGAATAATTATGGCTAAGCCTTCTGAAACACAAATGGAATTAGCTTTATTAAATTTTCACTTGATTATTATCATTGTAACTGAATGACTCAATATGTAAATCTGAATTAAAATAAATCCAAGAAGCAACAGAAGACATATACTATTTTAAAGTGATTCTGAAGAAATGATATAAAATGCTAGACATCAGACAATTTGTTAGATCTCTTTTCTAAGGTTTTTTTTTCTGTTAAGCAATTCAAACCATTTACTAAAAGCATTGTTAATACATTATCAGGATAGATTAGAACATTTTTGAACATGTGTCAGTGATCAAAATAACTGGCAGTCAGGTGTTTTTAATTATTAGAAACCATTAGATATAGGGATTAAAATAGAATGCAGTTGTTTCATTCTTGTATATTCTTGTAGAGCTAAAGCACACAGAGAGCATGTATTGGTGTAGCTACACTGCAGAATAAAGCAGTTTGACATCACTTTAATTGCCATGACTATATCCTATAGATCCCAGGATTCTGTAGGATAGTGTCAAGGCCATTAAAGCGGTGTTGAACTGCTTTAATTCTGAGTGAGGCTATATCTTAAGTCCTCATTGATTTCAGTAGTGGCATTTGATGTATATATACATTCCTTTGTCCATTCAAATTCATTTCATCCAGCTAAATAAAATGGGCTAAAGGATATATGCAGCCACTCTGCCAGCATTAATTTAGTACATGAGGTGCCAAATTGGAGTAGGAGGCTTGCTCAAGAGAAAATCCATACCACCCTAAACCCACCTGATCTTGACCAATTTTGGAGCCTAAGTAAAGGGTCGGATATAGTTCATAATCAGACAGGACACTATCAGGGATTGTTATTGTTATTGTTATTATTCTCTAGATATCTCCAGGTAGGATCTCCAAGTAGGACTAGGAAAGGAGTTCACCTGAAACCAGGAGACCTGCATCCAGTCAGAGTTAATGATGCTGAGCTAGATGGATCGATGGTGTGACTCAGTATAAATGCCCCTGTGTAAACACTCTGGAATAAATGGGTAGTAGAACTCAACACAAACTACAACTATTGCCAATACTGCATACTTCTAATAGTATTTTTGAGATGTATCAGCAAGGCAATAACATAGTCAAGAGACTACCATTGTTCATTTGGAAGTTACAGGTATACATGCACAGCTATTGTGTGTGTGTGTGTATGTATATGTATGCTTGTTTTAATAGTAAATGTGAGATTCAAGTTATCTGTAAAATATAAGTAGGCACACATTTTAGTAGATTAAGCAGCACTATTTAATTAGGGGAAATCATTTTAATTCAAATAAAACAATGCAAAATGTCTCTAGGACTCATTGTTTGCATTAATAAACCTATTTATTATGTTGTCTGCCATGTCAATCAGTTTGACAAGCCTCAATTTTTTTAAAGTAGGAATAAAGGTGAAATATGTTTATAAGTGCTGTAAATTATAGAACTGAGCTCTGCACCCCACTGGTCTATTCTGTTATATAAAACACTCATGCATAGAATCTATTTTTTGCCTCTTATATTGGAAAGAAACTATAGAGATTGAAAGGAAAGTTTTAACACAGTGTACATGAAAGTTTATTGTAACTCTCTCCAACTATAGTGTTCAATTGATTGATATACCAGATGCAATGTCTTATTTTACCTGCACACACCATGCTATCCATTTTTACACTAATCTACCTCTATTTACATGATCCTAAACCAGATCACATAGATCACTCTTATTAATATTCAAACCTAACAACTGAGTATTCCTGAAAGAGTGTGAGGACTACTAGCCTCTGTACTCCTTCCCTCAAACAGCTGAAATATACTTCTTTGTGTTGACACTTTTCACTCCTTATAAGAAGCTTATCGCATTCACAATTAAAATGTCTTACCTGAGCCAGCTTAAAATTCAAAATGGGTGACATCCTGATCTTATCAGAAGGATTTAGCCCCCGAATTTGATGCCCGGGTCCATCCCTGCTCACAGGGGTGTTCCAGCAGCCATTTCCTTAAGCTGGAAAAGTCCCGGCTTCGAAAAGAGGTGTGCTGAGCACCCTGCGAGAGGAGATGGATGCAGGCTGGACCCGGGCAGCAAATTTGGCGGCTAAATCCTTGTGATAAGATCAGGATGCCACCCACTTTAAATTTTAAGCTGGCTCAGGCAAGGTGTTTTAATTGTGAATGCAATAAGCTCCTATATTAGAATGTTTGTGACATTCACAATGATCAATAGAAATGATCAATAGGATGGTATCTTCTCTGACCATTAGACATCAATAGTATCACAAAATTTAAGTCATGGACTTGATTCACCTTAGGTTTTCATGATTTGAACAATTTTTGCTAAATTACAAGATGGAGGAGCAGAGATCACTTCACACAATATCTACCACCTCTTGCAAAACCACATTAGATGCCCAGGAGATCCTCTATGAGGATGGGAAAGTGGCTTGAAGAATGCTGTGGGAACAGTGAGTTGCCAGAAGACACTTCTGATTGTGTTTTCTGCTCATGCAGTTTTTGAAGAGATAGTTATGTCAGTTTATTTCAGCATAAAAAGGAAGCAGGGGGGCAGGGAGAAAATTACCAGCACTTTTAGGATTTATTGGTTTTAGCACAAGCTTTTGTGGATTTAAAAATAAATATTTTATTTGTAGCATTAAATGCTCATTTTGTCATTCCTAGGCAAAGAAGAAAGAAGCAGCATTAAGAGACTGAAGAAAATTTTTGTGGGAAAGGAGAATGCCTTCATTTTGCCAACACCCCACCCCACCCCAGAGTTATACCCCTACATACCAGTATTCTTGAATGGCAGCTTCAGAACCTAATACCATAAAAATGCCCATCAATACTATATTCTACCTAACTTTCCCACTTTTACCTGCAACACCAGGCCACATCCCCAAAATGTCGGGCATGTCCACACATTGTACAGCCCACCATCTCTCGTTGCTCTCTACTCCACTTCTGTGCTGAGGTTGTTCCCAGAACAGGGAAGTATCTTTTCTGGTAAACTGCTAAATATTTTACATGTGTGTTTCAGAGAAATTCATATACATTCAAAGCTAAGGGATTACAATTAGGAAGCATACTGCAAAACATCTAAACCAGAATCCTATAAGTGACAGATGCTCGTTTTGCCTCCCATTAGACTAGAGTAATTTTTTTTCTTTTTAAATTATTTTTATTAATTTTCCAACATAGAATAAATACCATAACATACATTTTTCATGAACAAAACAAACACATAAACAGCCTTAGAACATCCATAATAATTAATGTATACTATCTGTCTAGTATCTATACTGTTGTGTGCCTTCAAGTCATTTCCAACTTATAGAGACCCTAGCAAACTTACCACAGGGTTTTCTTGGCAAGTTTCTTCAAAAGGGTTTGCCATTGCCTTCCTCTGAGGTTGAGCATGTGTGGCTTGCCGAAGGTCACCCAGTGGGTTTACATGGCTGAGCCGAGATTCAAACACTGGTGCCCAGAGTCATATAGTGTGTAATGGTCTGCCTGTATAAGTCAGTGCAGGATGGGATTTCTGGCTTTTGGAGTCCTGCTGACAAAGTCTTTGCAGGACCAGGCCCGAGCTGCTAGAGTCCTGGAAGGATCACGCTAGCCAACAGGCACAGCATATTGATATTTGCAAAATGAATATCGTCTGCAGTATTTGGCATATTGTGTGACTCTTTCCGAGAAACTGAACAAACGAATTATTTAAATGCATTTATTTTTTTAAAAATCTGAGAGGAAACATGAGGAAGACCTCCTCCCCACACATGTAAGCCCACGTCATTTAAACTATGATCATATAAACACTTACTTGGGAGTGAAACGGTGAATGAAATGGAACTAACTTCTGTATAGATGTATACATGTTAATGCTTTTAATCTTACTTTTCTAGCCACAGTAAGCCTAAGTCAATTTTACAGTCAAAGTATTTTTCCAGATAACCTTTGTTATCAAAATAACCTTTCTGAGTTCTTCTATTTATCTTTGCCTGGTACAACTTATACGAAAGATTTGACTCATTCTGCTTTTGAATGTAGGCAGTTCTTACAGCGTCCATTGAAGGTGGACATTTAACTTTTCAGTATCCATTATCTTCTTCAGAATGATTGCACATGTATGAATGCAAGCTATGACAAACTGCATTGCTCATGTTTATTAACATTTCAATTCATTTCATTGAATAGATGCTGGAAAATGCAGAGTCTACAATGGGAGAAAAGGAGAAAATTCAGTATGGAAATTAATGACATATTTGTACCAGTCAATTTGTATGCAGCCTGTCACAGCATGGTACTGCACAAGAACTTAATACAGTTCCTGTCCCTAAGCCGCTCATCAGTTTCTGATTTATTTATGTAAATGTTTAAATGTCACTAACTGTTGTCAAGAGATCCATCTGAGCATTTTTAGGCTCCTTGATTCAAAAAGTCTAGAGTTTACTTTATAAGGTGCTATATTACAAAAGTAGTAATGAAAGGCAAAGTAGGGTACAAGTGACATGATGACATGGACATGAGAAAGTCTCCACTCTGTTCAGTAGGCAATGAATGTCTGGAATATTAGTGTCCTAACTTTATCAAATATTATTGGCACCTTTAAAGCACATCAACTGACTGGCTCAGGGGTAGGCAACCTTTCTCCTTTAAGGGCCGAGGGACTTCAGCTCCCAGAAGCCTCAGCCATGTTGGCCAATAGAACCATGTTGGCCAATAGCTCCTGGGATTCTGGGAGTTGAAGTCCCTCGGCCCTTAAAGGGGAAAGGTTGCCTACCCCTGGACTAGCTTCTAGGACTCTAAAGAGCAAGTACTATCAAAATATAAAAATCAAACAAAGTAGACCCTCTGTTAAAAAAAATCCATACAAAAGCGATGGCTTCATGACCATGACCACTTTCATGAGGGAAAGTGGGCGGGGTGGTGGTATAGCCTTGGTTTATAAGAACACTTTAACCGTGGTCAGAAAGCCTCTCCGGAAAACGACGCACATCGAGTGTATGTACCTTAGCCTGAAGACCAGGGATAGCTTGGGGATTCTGTTGGTATACCGGCCACCCCGTTGCTTAACAGACTCCCTAACCAAGCTGACTGCCCTGGTTTCTGAGCTGCTGTTGGAATCACCCAGACTTTTGGTTCTGGGCGATTTCAACGTTCCTCTCAAAACCAGTTTACAAGACCTAACTGGAGCAGCTCAGGAGTTCATGGATACCATGACTAACATGGGCCTATCCCAGCTGGTCAATGGGCCCACACATTGTGCTGGTCATACCCTCGATGCAGTCTTTAGTACGGAGCAGGAATATCCGTGGGCAGAGGTCAAAAACACTTCCGCTCTGTCATGGACGGATCATTTTCTGATCAGGGCAGAACTAAAGGCTACTATCCACCCTCCTGGGGGTGGCGGACCCATTAGAACGGTCCGCCCTTGAAGGCTAATGGAACCAATTGGTTTCCAGAAAGCCTTAGAGGGTTTAATGGTTGGTAACGCTGGTGATTCTGTCGAAGCCTTGGTGGACACCTGGAACACCGATCTCACCAAGGCTATTGACACAATCGCTCCCAAGCATCCTTTCCAGCCCGCTTCGAATCGTAAGCCCTGGTACACAGAGGAGCTTAGGAAGATGAAGCGAGCTGGACAACGACTAGAGTGCGAATGACGAAAGACCCGTCTCTCATCCGACAGAACTCGCCTTAGGAAGCACCTTGATTCCTATAGGGAGGCTTTGCGTGCAGCACGGAAATCCTTCTATTCTGCACGCATTGCGTCTGCAGAGTCTCGCCCGGCAGAGCTGTTTAGGGTGGTGGGGGAATTGACGAAGGTTTCCCCTGAGCCGAACCCCCTACTTAACCCAACAACAGCCTGCTGTGAGGCTTTTAACATTCACTTTGCAGATAAAATCTCTCAAATAAGAGCCGACTTGGACGCCATTGTTTTAGCAGAATCCGTAGATGAGGTATCCAGGAACTCCGTTGATGGCATTTTACTGGATCAACTACAATCTGTGAGTACCGATGACGTGGACAAGCTGCTTGGAAATGTGAGAAAGACGACTTGTCCCCTCGATCCTTGTCCATCCTGGCTGGTCATCCGGGGGGGGACGCGTTGAAGGTGTTCCTTCGGGACACAATCAACGCGTCATAGGGAGGGTAACGTACCATCTTGTTTAAAGGAGGCGGCGGTTAGGCCACTCCTGAAAAAGCCCTCCCTGGATCCCCTGGACAGAAACAACTATAGACCAGTCTCCTTGCTCCCGTTTTTGAGCAAGGTGATCGAGAGGGCAGCCGCTTCCCAACTCCAAGCAGTCTTGGATGAAACCGATTATTTCGACCCATTTCAAACCGGCTTCAGGACAGGATATGGAGTTGAGACTGCCATGGTCGCTCTGACCAATGACCTCCGCTTGAGCATCGACAGGGGTAGTGTGACATTGTTGGTACTCTTGGACCTCTCAGCGGCCTTTGACACCATTGATCATGCCATCCTCTTAGACCGCCTGAGAGAGTTAGGAATTGGAGGCATTGCTCTGCAGTGGTTTCGTTCCTTCCTCTCTGGCAGATCTCAGAGGGTGAGGCTCGGGGACAGCTGCTCATCCAAAATCGAGCTTAATTGTGGCGTCCCTCAGGGCGCCATCCTGTCCTCGATGTTGTTTAATATTTATATGAAGCCGCTGGGGGAGATCATTCGGAGGCATGGAGCTCAGTGTCTTCAGTACGCTGATGACACCCAGATATATCTCTCCATGACCAGATCATCGTCTCAGACTTCACATGGCGTCTCTCCTCTTAATGACTGTCTCAGAGCGGTAATGGGTTGGATGAGGAAAAACAGATTGAAGTTGAATCCCGACAAAACGGAGGTACTCACAATTACAGGCCCGAAACCAGATCTGGGAATACAGTCTCCAGTCCTGGATGGAGTCACACTCTCCTCGAAGGACTGTGTTCGCAGTTTGGGGGTACTCCTTGATTCGTCGCTTCACATGACTAATCAGGTGAGTGCGGCGGTCAGGAGTGCCTGTTACCAGCTTCGGCTGATACGCCAACTGTGCCCTTATCTGGACATGAGAGACTTGGAAACTGTGGTACATGCCCTGGTAACCTCACGCCTGGATTACTGCAATGCACTCTACATGGGGCTACCCTTGTGCCTAACCCGGAAACTTCAACTGGTACAGAATATGGCAGCCAGGCTGATTACAGGAACTTCCAGGAGGGAGTACATAACACCGGTGCTGAAATCCCTCCACTGGCTGCCGATTAGTTTCCGGGCACAGTACAAGGTGTTGGTTTTGACCTTTAAAGCCCTACCTGGCTTGGGTCCATCTTATCTTAGGGATCGCCTTTCCCCATATGATCCCCCCGCGCCCTTCGGTCCTCTGGGAGGAATCTGCTACAGCCAAAAAGAACCAGGCTGTCCCAGACCTCCCAGAGGGCCTTTTCTATAACCGCTCCCAGACTTTGGAATGGCCTGCCGGATGAGATCCGTCTAATTACCACTCTTGCTGCCTTTAAGAAAGCAGTAAAGACGGATCTCTTCCGGCAGGCCTTCCCGGAATAACTGTCAGCCTAGGGATGGGTCCCTGACTTGTAAACCTGACTCCTTATATTATTTGTTGTTATTGTTTTTAATATTGTATTTTAACTGGTTATCTGTTTAATTCTGTTTTAAGGAGATGGGAGGGCGGGACTATGGGATAATGGATTATTTTAAACTTTGTTCTGTTTTAATATTGTTGTACCCCGCCCCGATTGCCATGCAGAGGGGCGGGCTATAAATAAAAATTTATTATTATTATTATTTATTACCATACTTTACAATACCAGCTACACATGCATAGGTCCTTTGCATTTTGGTCAATGTATTATGCAGATATAGTTTCATTGGCCTTAACTGAAATGAGGCCACAGTTACACTGGGCAGAATTTGCACTAGGCACAGCTGAATTGAGAAGAAACATATTTTCTGATTCCCTGTAGGCTGATTTTCAAATTGTTTTGTGAACACAATATACAATGTGTTTTATAAGAATAGGCTCCACTTGGTTTATTATGGGCCTTTACAGACTGCCAGAAACAATGCAGCTTGAGGCCACTTTAACTGTCCTGGCTCAGGGCTAAGGAGTCATGGGAATTGTAGTTTATTGTGGAACCAGAGCACTCTGACAGAGAAGGCTCAATATCCCAGAAAAAAATACAGTTCCCATGATTCTCTAGCACTGAGCCAGGACAGTTAAAGTAGCCTCAAGCTCCATTATTTCTGGCAGCCTGTAAAGGTCTTAAATTAACTTATTTCTTACAGATTTTATAAGTCAATATGAGGCATATGTGCACATACACTGTATGTCTTGCTTATAATTATGAATATATATATGCATCGTCCCCTTTTCCATTTTTAACAGCCATTGAAGAGGGCCATACATTGTTTCCTACCAGAAATGTGTTGAGCTATTTCTTGAAATAAACGCTTTTATTATACATTCAGAAATTCTGTCCCTACTTCTCATCAAGCATATTCATTATGTTTATTTCAAAACCTAATGACATAACCCAAAAAATTAGAAGTTAATTCATTTGCTCATGCTCTAATAACTTACAGGATAACCTTTGCCAGTGGACTTCTGTCTTCTTCATGGGGCTATAATCCATGCCAAGGATTAAATTGACATATCTGAGGCAATATGAACATAAGAATCAGTAGTGGAACAACTTGGTATCCCAGTACACTGTATCACTGAGTTCAAGCTGGGCTATTGTGGACCCAAAAACAACTTTAAAGGAAGATTAGAGTGAGAAACAGATGAATTAGGATACATGAACAAGTTTTAATATATCGCCAAAAGTATGAATTGGGGGCAATGCTTTCTTAGTTGGTTTTGAGTATGGCTAGATCTTTGGAAACATGCTGAACTAGAGCAGCTCCCCAAAGTTTCAGGCAACAAGCCCTATCCCTTCATAACCTTTATACAACTACTCCTTTGAAAGCTTAAGTGTTACACCAAACACACAGGATTTTGGAAACAAGTGTGGTGAAATACCTGCCTAAATCCAGCAGCTCTTGTTAGCCCCATCTAAAGTAAAGCAATTGAATCAGTGGAATTTATAGGCGTGTTGACTAACCTTGTTCTTTTTGATCCAGTGATTCCACTCTAGTTGGAACTAACAATTTGATTTATAACTTGGATAAGTTAGGGTGACCAGACATCCTCCTTTTCCAGGACATGCCCTACATTTCCACCTTCTGTCTAGAAGGAATTTCAAAATGTCCTCCACTTTGAGCATGACTATAAGGCACGGATTTATATGATTGTTTTTAGCTTTTATTTTGTAATGCTCTCCATTTTTCTTAAATGTCTTCCATTTTGCGGTGTCCATACTTTGAGATAAAATTTCCTACTTGAATTATCCATGTACTGAAAAGCATGAACAAGGAGCCAGGGCATAGGTTAATATGATCTCTTGTTCCATCATCACCAGGAAGATATCTCATCTTGTACTCTGTTCTACAATTTGATTACTGCCATCTCATGATCAACAGAACTGAATACCTCTCCAAGACTCAATAGGATACAATTACCTTTATTGTCCTTTAAGTAAACATAATCATATGTATTCAAAATATACTATTTTTTACACACCTAAGACTGTTTTTATATGCAGACTTTATTAATTTGTTAAAATTAATATTAATAAAAATATACATTAATAAAATAGCGGCTAAGATTAATTCTTGAAGAACACATCATTTAAGTCTTTTTAAAGTCACCATGTGGGGTTAAAGAGCTTTACTGATTCAATATGTCATCACTGATGAAAGAATTTAGTATGTATATCTGTGGAGGTGAAAGGAGGACTTTGGCACACAGGCGCCAGAATCAATAGCTGAATGTAATTATCCCTGGAAAGATGAGCAGTATGCATTTTTAAAAATCTGCTTCTGGAAAGTTTAGAATAGTGTACACATTAGACTGTGAACAGTCTGATGATTTACAGAAAATTAGTCTCTTTTATACTTCTGAAGACATTACAAGACGCCCTTAAGATGACTAGAAATTTGATGCTGATCAAGGCAATGACTTTGTATTGTCTATATTGGGTTACTGGTAAACCTGTGCATAGCTGAGCCTGGACAACTCAAAGATCTACCACTAAAAGATTTGTAAGTGAAAATAGGCTTCAGCTGATTGGGAGCGGATAAAAGAAGGAACAGCCGGAAGGGGTAAGCACTGGGAACAGGAAGCCTGTGTGCCAGTTGTAGGAGAAATTAAACTAAAGGGTGTGTACAGAGAATCCATGGCCTAAATCCTATTGTCTGTCCTAACTAAGGTAGATCAATTGAATAAATGGGATTGACCTACTCGACTATAAGTCAACTTCATGTATAAGTCAAAGGCAGGTTATGGATTTTGACATGACCAGTGGATATGTTGAGGGTAAAACTTAGAGGCACGAACAAAGGATCAAAAGGATGAAGTAATAGAAAACAATGCTAAAAAACTTAAAATATTTCAGCAAGCATATTTGTGCTCATACTAAAAGTTGGATTGATGCAAGAATAGAGGGGGGTCAGTGATTCTAGAGAGATTATGCTCTTGCCCTTCACCAGGTGATGATTCCTTTTTAAAATAAAAGTTAAAGTTCAATAGTTACATTGACCCATGGATGAATCAACTCAGTTTTTTTGGGGTCAATTTTTTTTGACTAAAATTTCTAGACTTATACATGAGTATATACAGTATACGTTAGCTCACCATTCAACAACTGATTGAGTGGGTCTATTGTTCTTGGTACTAATCAATAGGATGCCAGCCAAGGTCTGAAACAGCAAATAGGTTGGGGACCAACTTGGGTGACTGTTCTCACCCTTTTGCCCTCCAAATATTTCATACCTTCCAATATTTCATGGATAAAAATTTGGACAATCAACATCAGAGTGTGATCAAGGGGCTGTACAGATGGTCCAAAGGAGCGGCTTGATGCCGTCCTTTTACTTGCCAGCATCCGCACACTGCAGCCCCGATCCAGCGTTTTCCTGCCCCCAAAAGAAGCAGAAAACTGCCGCTCCTTTGGGGAGTGGAAAAAAGCTGCCCTTGCCACTGTGGCAGCATTTTTTTCTGTGTTTCTTCGGCACAGTGTGTTTAAACACTGCGCCTCAGAAATGCTGTGGATGCGCTCACTGTTTGGTTGGCTAGGCAGCTTCCTGGAGGCTTGGGGGTGGAATCGGGGTGGGCGGCGGTTGGCCACCACACCCCTACTCCACCCCAATGTCGCTGTTTGTATAGCCCCCAATATGGCAAAAGTTAAGTATGAGGAAGGACACACAACCCGGGAGAGACTTTAGCAGCTTGCTTTTGTCTAAGCCTACTGGGAAGGGCAAGATTATGTTCCCCTCCTTACTGAGTTAAAATGAATGAAAACTGCTTTTGTATTTTGAAAACAGTTTGCAGCAACTGAAGTAAGCTGAAGACAATAGAGGAAAATGAGAGGAGGAGAGAGAAATGGGGTCATTTCAAAAGCAGCTGAAAAAGTGGGATGATAGAGAATTAATCAGGACTGTCCCTGCCAAAGCATAACACTTGGAGGCTATGATATTTTAAATTTTACCTTTCAGGATCTCTGATCATGTTGGCTGGTGCTTCTAGGCTTCTGTGAAGTGACGCCCCAAACATCTGGACCAATAATTGATTTGGGAGTAATTTTATGATCAGGGCCAATTATGACATTATAAGATTCATATGGTTTTGGAGTATGCAGATGAAGTAATATCAAAAATAGTACAATGTTACAGATTTTACACCAGATCTTGACCCAAATACATCTAAAGAGTTGCACTGCAATTCAAATTTCAAGTAGCAAGGAAGGACAGCATTCCTCTTTGGTTCTATGTGTATGGTGCTCTGAACTAGGAATTAACCATAGATTCGGGGGGTGGGGGCACAAAGTGGTTTTTGCAAGAATTCACTATTTCTGAATCCCAAATAATGGGGGCAATCATTGGAAGGGTTGTGAAGTACTGTAATACAGAACAGAACAATAAATGTTTTATGCAGTAGATCTGCTGCCAAGATGCCTTTCTTCATGAAGTAGCATTTAAAGAGTTGTGCCTGATTTTAGAAGTACTGAAATGCCCATAAGTATGATGGCATGTATATGGATGACAGGGCTGTATATTGCAAAGACTCTTGGATACATGGTCTCAAGTCTTTTTGCCACAGGATGCATCTCTACTCAGTTTGCACTCGGTGAACAGGAATGGCATTGCAAGGCAGTTTGGGTTTTTACTATTTTCTGTAAAATTAAGTAAAATTAAAATAGATTTTTTAAATAATAGTAAAAGTAAAAAAAAAGTAGAAATTCACTTTGTATCATTCTCTAAAAGGATATATGTTTTAGGGGGAAAGGGGCAAACCTTTTATTTATCTCCCCTTACTAATCTACTCCAATGACTGTTTTTTTCTTTGTGGTATACCATTTTTCCACAAGAATAGAAGCAAGAGAGAAACAGTAGCAACATAGAAATGATTTTAAATAGAAAGAAGTATGTCACTATATCCTGGAAAAACTTTGTACAGAAATAGGTCAAACTACAGTGGATGAAGAGACATGTATCCTCTTCTGTCTTCAGTATGTTAAGAATTAATGTCTGACAGAATTAACTAGGAGACAAAATCAGTGAAACAAATTCTTTGCAGTTAATGAACTGTCCTTTTATTTCTAGCCTTGTTGTAAAAAAGTAAAAACAAAAAGAAGAAGAAAAAGAAGAAAAAGAAGTAGCAGTATTAAAAAGATCTATTACTTCCACAATAATGAACCTATGGGATAACATAAATTGCATGTCAGTAATTTTGAGAGAAAATGTGTATCAAAATTTTGATTTGTATAGTGAGTGGCAGAAGATAAATTTTGAAGATTGGCAAATGAATAATAAGCGAATTCATGTTCCAGGCCCAGAGGAAGTACAACAAGGGAATTAAAGAATCTTGCAGGTATCACCTCAGAGCCTCTGTCTATATCTCAAAATTTTTGGAGGAGATACTGCACAATATTAGAGACTTTTTTTTTATTAAACATAAACACAATCCATTCATCTATCTAAAAACAACATACATAACGGCAAAGCTACAAATCTAACTAAACAACAAACCAAAAACAAACAATACTAACATTACTGACTTCCCACCCCCAAATGATGGTTTATAATCTGTCCAGAGTTAGATACCATCTGTACATTATCTTATAAAGGTTTTCTCTCAAATCATAGATAATCAAATAAAATCATAGTCTGTGTCCACATTTTCCCATTGTTCCATTTGATTTGGGGAACCAATATTTTGAGCCCATTTCACCATACAATCGTTAATCTATCTCCCTTTCAAATCTCAACAATTGTTTATACATTTTAGCAATCAAATGTTCATCATCAGTACATAATTGAATCTCAAACTCAGATTTCATTGTTTCTGGCCCTTGTATTTTTTGTCCATTTTAAATCTTTTAAATAATAATCTTTGAAATAATCTTTCAAATATTTGAAACAATTTCAAAAAATTGTCTATAAGAAAACCAGTTTAATACATATCCTTCAGATTATCTGAGTGCCACAGTTCAAGGAGAATACTGAAAAGAGGGGGAGGGTAACTAGAAGAACTTCACAAGGGAAAAAGGTTCCCCCCATTTCCCCCCTTCCCCCAAAAATGAAAAACTACCTGCATCTACCTACATAAACTTTGTGGATCATTTCAACTTTGTGATGTGATGCTTTCATGAATCTTCTAATGAAGATAGATTCTCATCTATCAATCTTATTTTACTATTAAATTGCTATAGCCTGAATACACAAAATAATTTAATAATATAATAGATAAATATTATATTTGTCTTTGAGAACTTGTCCACATGGTAAATTGAAGGGTTTCAACCTCTGGTGTTATCCAATCATTGGACAGATGTTCCTAGTGATAGCCATGTAGGGTGCCATGAGTGTTGGAAAGTAGTTTTGAATGATGAATTGTGAGAAGAATCTGGTCACTCTTTAGTTAGTAGTTATCTGTCAATCTATAATAATAAAAGATAGTATGTGTCTGTCTCCACCATAACTCAAATACTGTAAAACCTAGACATTGAAACTTGGCTTACATAGTAAGGGGATCCTACATAAGTGTGTGTGCATGTATGTATATGTGCTTTCAAGTTGCCTGTCAACTTATAGCAAACCCATGAATTTAATTGGGTTTTCTTAGGCAAGGAATATTCAGAGATGGGTTTGCCAGTTCCTTCCTCTGAAATATAGCCTACAGCACCTGGTATTCATTGGCAGTTTTCCATCCAAGTGGTAACCAAGACTGACCCTGCTCAACTTCCAAGTTCAGACAGGATCTGGTACCTTTGTGGTATGTTGGCCACACGTTGTGTATCTCAGGGTTATACTTTTTGAAAATGGAATTAGTTTTAGTGTGTTAAAATCTCACTAGTCTTCAGTACTAACTTTATTCACTAGGTGGTAGACCTCACTAACCTTTCCTAGAGATTAAACTGGGGCAAGATCTGGGGTAATAATTTCTCCACAGGACCCCTAGACAGCTTCACTTGGTGGTTTCTGGGGACTTCCAATTCTTCAGGGAGTTGAGAGAGAGAAGGGGTAGGAGATATTGAATGCTGCTTTTGCTCTGTAAGGGGATGTGGTGAAGGTGAGCAGAGGAGAAGGCAGAATGAAAGAACGCTACAGTAGACTGAGAGGAAGACAAACAAGAATTTTAACAGGAGGGGAAAACAAAGTAATAGCAGCAAAATTGCTCAGTGGGGTTGCATTATAAGGAGGTTCTTCTAACTCTTGTGAGGCTGGATATTTCCAGTAGTACAAGACTAATGCTAACTGGACATCCCAATTAATTAAATGTAAATTCTGATAAAATTTCTGCCACTTTCTGGTTCCATATTCAGTCCCAGAGATTAGAAATTTTGTGAAGTCGAAGGCTTTCACAGCCAACATCCATGATTTTTTGTTGGTTTTTCGGGCTATGTGGCCATGTTTTAGAAGATTTTATTCCTGAAGTTTTGTCAGCATCTCAGGCTGGGATCTTCAAAGAATAAAGGTTTACAAGCAGATAAAGGTTTCAACCTTCAAATAAAGGTTTACAAGCAGAACAGAATTTCTAATGTTTTGTTGTGGGTTTTTTGAGCCATGTGGCCATGTTCTAGAAGATTTTATTCCTGACATTTCGCCAGCATCTCTGGCTAGAATCTTCAGTGAATGCTGACATGGAAGTGATTGGGATATATATATATATATATATATATATATATATATATATAATTTTGTGTGTGTGTGTGTGTGTGTGTGACCCTTGGTTGAGAGAAGGTGATTTACATGTTAATCTTTGTGTTGTTCTGTTGTTGAATGGCAAGGTCTCAGTGTGGGAGGATATGCAAGGAGGCATTGTGTCTATTTAATTAGTGATACATTGTCTGCTGGGAAAACTCTTGACCCTGAGTAGTTTTCCCGTGGCTTCCCTGTGGATTCTGACCCAATAGTTGTTGGCATGGTCCAAAATTTCAGTGTTTTTGAATAGCATGTTATAATAATAATAATAATAATAATAATAATTTATTTATATTTCCCGCCTCTCCCTACGGATCGAGGCGGGAGTACAAAGATAAAATGTACAAAATGTACAGTAGTACAATCAATGAAAAAAGAAAAACATAACAATAAAACCACAACAGTAATAAAAAGAACAATACTAAACAATAAACCCAACAGTAAAAACAATAAAATAACAGCAATAATTAAAACAATAATAAAATTACAATATAGGTCTATGCCGTGAGTGATATAATCTTTTTCACCAGGGAGGTCCTTATAAGATGGTCATGTCTAATCTTATGTTCAGTTAGGGAGGTTAGGTGGATAGGCCTGCCGGAAGAGCTCCATCTTAAGTGCCTTCTTAAAGGCCTCTAGCGTGGAAATAAGACGAATCTCCTCCGGCGGGCCATTCCATAACTTGGGGCCGCAGCCGTAAATGATCTTTGGGAAGTAGATATTAGTTTAGTTTTACAGTAATTTAGTAAATTCTTCCCTGATGTTCTGAGAGTGTGGGACGGATTGTGTGGGGAGAGGCGTTCCTTCAAGTAACTCAGACCCAAGCCATGTAGGGCTTTATAGGTGATGACCAACACTTTGTATTGCGCCCAGAAGCTAATTGGCAGCCAGTGAAGAGCTTTTAATACTGGTGTAATCTGGTCCGCTCTAGATGTTCCGGTGACCAGTCTGGCTGCTGCATTTTGGACCAGTTGAAGCTTCCGAACTTGGAATAAAGGTAGCCCCATGTAGAGCGCGTTACAGAAGTCCAAACGAGAGATTACCAGGGCAAGTACTACTGCTTCAAGGTCCCTCTGGTCCAGGTAGGGGCACAGTTGGCGAATCAGCCGAAGCTGGTTCCAAGCACTCCTGGCCGTCGCATCTACTTGAGATGACAACTGCAGGGATGAGTCCAGGAGTACTCCCAAACTGCGTACTTTGTCCTTTAGGGGAAGTGTGACCCCATCCAGGACTGGATGACAAAACTCCCTTCCTGGACCGGGGGTACCTATCGCTAGTACCTCTGTTTTCTCTGGATTCAGCTTGAGTTTGTTTTCCCTCATCCAGCCCATTACCGACCCAAGGCAGGCATCCAGAGGAGAGATGCCATCCTTAGTCACCGCAGCAGTTGGAGACATAGAGAAATAGAGTTGGCTGTCATCAGCATATTGATAACCCCGAGCCCCATATCTCCGGATGATCTTTCCCAGCGGCTTCATGTACATGTTAAACAGCATGGGGGACAGTATGGCACCCTGTGGGACGCCAAATGTCAGCTCGTTTTCAGAGGAGCAACTGTCCCCCAGCCTCACCATCTGGGATCTGCCCGAGAGGTAGGACCAGAGCCACTGGAGCGCAGTGCCCCCAATACCTAACTCCCTCAGGCGTCCCAGAAGGATACTATGGTCTATGGCAGGGGTAGGCAACCTTTTTTGGTCCTGGGCTGGTCCCCCGAAGTCCTCGTCTCTGCTGGGCCGAGGGAGGGGAATGGCAGTGCGTGCACACACGTGTGTGCATGCACCCCTGTTGTGTGCGACCCCCCGCACGCACTGCCGCCACCGCCGCCACTGCCGCTGCCGCCGCACACGCGGCCACCATTTTGAAAATCAAAATGGCAGCTGTGACTCGTTTGCGCATGTGCAATTGCGGCCGTCATTTTGATTTTCCAAATGGCGGCCGCACGGAGGAGAAAACGCGCTGCAGTGGCGGCGTGTGGCGGCGGCAGGGATCGGCCTGGGCTGGTAAGTCCAGCGACATGGGCTGGAACCGGCCCGGGGGCCGTAGGTTGCCGACCCCTGGTCTATGGTATCAAATGTCGCTGAGATGTCCAAGAGCACACCAACAGGGTCACACTTCCCCTGTCGATACCCAGACGGAGGTCATCGACTAAGGCGATCATGGCAGTCTCAACTCAACTCAAGACTGCCTGAAGTTGGAAGGCGACTGCCCTCTCGATCACCTTGCCCAGAAATGGTAATAAAGAGACCGGTCTATAGTTGGTTCTTACCAGGGGGTCAAGGGAAGGCCTTTTCAGGAGCGGTTTAATTACCGCTCGTTTTAAGCTTGGTGGAAATTTGCCCTCCCTGAGAGATGTATTAATTATGCACTGCAGCAACGATTTTACTGCATCTCCTCCCTGGGCGGTCAGCCATGATGGGCAAGGATCGAGAGGGCACGTCGTCTTCCTAACACTTCCAAGAAGCTTGTCCACTTCATCGGTATTTACAAACTTAAATCAATCCAGTTTAATACAGTCCACAGAGTCCCTGGACATCTCTCTTATTGGTTCTGTTATAATGCTGGCATCTAAATCGACCCTTATCTGAGAGATTTTATCTATAAAAAAGTCATTAAAAGCGTCACAGCAGGCTTTAGTTGGTTCCAATAGTAAGTTCAGGGTGGGAGGCAATTGTGTTAATTCTTTTACCACCCTGAACAGCTCTGCTAGACGGGACTTTGCCCAGGATGGTTCTGCTACAGCTGTTTTTTCTGGCTGACCCAGTCTGCAGTGTCTCTCCTGTTCCTTGATTCGTGTTTGAACACTGTGTTTGGTGGTCCTTATGTAGACTTGTCTGCAGCTTCATGGTATGTGGTAAACTCCTGTTGCTGTGAGAGGGTCTCTCCTGTCATTCGCTGAGTGAAGCATTTGCTGGATTTTCTTGGTTAGTTTGTCGACCATTTGGAGGTTGTGTTTCCTCACCAATTTCCCTATCCTATCTGTGACTCCTTTGATGTATGATAAAAATACCTTCCCTTTAGGTGGTTGCTTGTCTTCACTGCTATAAGTTTTTCTGGATCTGGTAGCCCTTCTGATGTTTGAGTAAAGAGCCCAGTCTAGGTGCTTCAATTCATCTTCCAGGAAGTGGGGTTCACAGATCCTTTTAGCCTGGTCTACCATTATTTTTATTGTGCTTCTTTTTTGTCCTGGGTGATGGTTGGAATCTTGTGTAGGTATCTGTCTGTGTGTGTAGGTTTTCTGTACACTGTGTGGCCTAAATGTTGGTTTGGTTTGCGGATGACCAGGATATCCAAGAATGGCAATGTTCCTTCCTTTTCTTTTTCCACCCAGGATCAGGGGTTTTCCCAGCAGACAATGGATCACTAATTAAATAGACACAATGCCTCCTTGCATATTCTCCCACCCTGAGGACTTGCCGTTCAACAACAGAACAACACACAGATTAACATGTAAATCACCTTCTCTCAACCAAGGGTCTCTCTCTCTCTCTCTCACACACACACACACACAATTATTCCAATCACTTCCATGTCAGCATTCACTGAAGATTCCAACCAGAGACGCTGGCGAAATGTCAGGAATAAAATCTTCTAGAACACGGCCACATGGCTCAAAAAACCCACAACAAAACATTAGAAATTCTATTCTGCTTGTAAATCTTTACTTGAAGGGCACAGAAAAATCTGTCATTTCACCATCCTTTAACAAATTTACGTTATAATATAGAGGCCAAGCTGAGGGCATCAAAGTATTCCAAAGAGTGTCAGCAATGAAGTCCTCAAGACTTTTTTTTAACAAAGAAGTTAGGACATTAATTAGGGCTACTATGATCTGTTGAATATGAGGACACTTAATTATTTGGAGTCTTATCAAACTTTAATGTAGACGATGAAGACACCGAACTAAGATTTTCTATACATTAGTAGAGCCATTAAATAATATGGTGACTGTAGTAAAAAACAAAAAACAAAAAACCAGCAGAAGACTAGGACTTGGGAAGACAGCTAGGAAGAAGCTAGAGTAGATCTTCAAATGTAAAGATATATACAGTAATTGATTACTTAGGTCAGGATTATCCACAACATAACATTTCCAATTTGTGTATGATTCTGAAAGTTATTGAAGAAAGCTGATAGGAAGAGAATCAACTCATTTGAAATGTGGTGCTGGAGGAGAAATCTATGTATACCACGGACTGCCAAAAAGACAAATAAATGGGTCTTAGATCAAATCAAGCCTGGATTTTCATTGGAAGCCAAAATGACTAAACTGAGATTATGGGCTCATCCAGATTGCTTAAAAAGACCAGGAAACCCCAGAGTTTGATCCTGTTCTTTCTGTTTCATTTTGCGATCCATACAGATTTTGTTTATCCCAGAATATTTTCTGTCAGCATCTGATATGCTCAGACATTTTCTATCAGCTCCCCAGCTTGGTTTATTTTAGCCCAGTATGAAATCAGAAAGAACAGGAGTAAGATCTGGAAGTTTTCAATCATTTTGGATGCACCGTATCTTACTTATCATATCACAAGATGATATGACTGGTTGGAAAAGACAATAATGTTTGGTAAGGGAAAAAGCAATAGGAAAAGAGGAAGACCGCATTGCAGGTGGATAGACCCAATCAAGGCAGTCATGGCTCTGAAGAGACCTGCAAGACCTGAACAGGGCTATTGATAATAGGGTGACTAGGGTCCAAAACACATGCAGAAATAATCCAGTTTGAGACCACACAATGCTAGGGAATTCTGGAAATTGTAATTTTGTGAGACATTTAGCCTTCTGTCAGAGATTCTGGTGACATGATAAACTACAGTTCCTGGGTTCTCTAGCACTAAGCCAGGGCAGTTAAAACGGTCTCAAACTGGATTATTTCTGCAGTGTGTTTTGGACCTAGGAGGTCTCTCATTCATAGGGTAGTCATAACTTGAATTCAACTTGATGACAATTAACGACAATTATTTGGAGAAAGAGGGTAGTGAGATATCATGTTAGTTTAAATCAGAAGTGGTATGTCATTGTGCTGCAGAGATGAATAAAAGTTAGATCTTATAACTTTCAAGAAAACATTCATAAATCATCAGGGAGGGTAAGTGAGGTGGGAATAAGGCAAACGTTGTCTGACTGCAACACCATCATTCTTCACTGTTGGCTATGCCACCTTGATCTGCTGAGCATTTCAGCCTAACAACATTTGGAGAGCAGCATACTTCCCACCCTTGCTCCAAGGGAAAGAAGTCACATTTCTCATGCTTGCCATTTTGAACAATGGCTATATGACAAAGTCCAAAACACACTGCAGAAACAATCCAGTTTGATACCGCATTAACTGCCCTGGCTCAGTGCTAAGGAATCCTGGGAATTGTGGTTTATTGTAGCACTAGAGCTGTCTCTCTGACAGAGAAGGATAAATGTCTCACAGGCTCCCAGAATTCCTTAGCATTGAACCAGGGCAATTAAAGTGGTCTCAAACTAGATTATTTCTGCAGTCTGTTTTGGACCAAAATCCACAAAAAGGGATACCTTTATTGGGCCAAATGGATGGAAAAAATACATGTTGCAATCTTTCAAAGCTTCAGGCTTCGAAAGCTTGTAACATGTATTGTTTGAATTTGGCTTACCCAATAAAGGTATCCCTGTTTTGTGGATTTTGGATGTTATTATACTTTTTTGCTACATGGCCAGCATGGCCATCCATGGGTATATGTTTAATGCCTACATGAATTTTTCTTCCTCGAAAAAACAAGATGTGTGTAAGGACTCAATTCATCCATGGCCATGAACTGATAAAAACAAATCTGAAATGCAGTGGGAAATTTGATGTTATTGTAGCACTTCAGCAAGGCTATCTAGTAGATGTTCCAGTATTAATTAACATTAACAAAGACACTTCTGGACTGGGTTGTTTTGGAGAAGATCTCAGGAGCTAAAAAAAAAAAAGTATTTACTCAGTGGTGAGAGAACATACAATCTCTTTTTTAAAAGGGTGCTCTTTTCTCTTTTCTTGATGGGGAAAGAGAAGCGGCGCTGGCCAAGTCCGAATATGTATGTACATAATATTAGAATTCAAAGATATAGCCATGTTAGTCTGTAGAATCAGTATGTAGATCTTGTAGCACTTTTGAGATGAACTGAAAGAAAGAATTTGGCAGCATGAGCTGTCGCAGACTGGTCTACTTCCTCAGATGCATTTATGTAATGTAATGCCCAAATGCAATATAATGTCCAAATGTATGTAGAGAGATCTTGTAGCACCTTTGAGACCAGCTGAAAGGAAGAAGGTGGCAGCATGAGCTTTCGTAGACTTAAGTCTACTTCCTCAGAGGCATTTGGTGGAGTAGTAGTAATAATAATAGAAAGTAGAATCAGTATGAAGAGAGATCTTGTAGTGCCGATGAGACTGAAATAAATAAGTTGGCAGCATGAGATTTCCTAACGTCAAGTTCCTCAGATGCTTTTGGTCTGAGGAAGTAGACTTAATTCTAGGAAAGCTTGGGTGCCAACTTCTTTCTTTCAAGGCGCTACAAGATCTTCCTACATACTTAGGTATAGTATTTATTTATTGTATTTATTGTATTTATATACCCCGCTCTTTAGGAATGCTCTCAGAGCGGCTAATGCCATCCGGGAAAGCGGCGTGTGTGTGGAAATCCTCTTGTGAGGGAAAAACAACCTGTTGCCTGGACTGCGACGGGACAAGAGCCAACGAGAGGAAGAAATAATTTTCAAAATGGGGGACTCATGAAGGGGACTCCTTCATGGGGGGCGGGCGGGGAAGAGATACTTTCTTCCTCTCTCTCACATACACACACAGCCCTCCATTTGCCCCCTCAGGCCGTTCCCCACAGAGACACATTGTTGTGGTGTGTTGCTCGGCGTGTGTATGTGAGTTTCTGTCGGTGTGTTTGTGCCTCTCCTCTCTCGGTGGCGCTGCTGAGGCTAAGCGGGGGCCTTTGGGCGCCTTCTCCTTCTCCTTCTTCTTCTCTCCCGCTCCCTTTATTTCTTTCTCTCTCCCTCAACGGCCGGGAGGGCAGGAGAGCGAGCGAGAGAGAACATGGCGGCGGCTGAGGCGGTGGGGCGGGACGCTCTACCTGAGCACTGGTCCTATGGCGTCTGTAGGGACGGCCGGGTCTTCTTCATCGAGTAAGGCCAGTAGGAGGGAGGTTGAGGAAGGGGTGGCGGTGGTTGTGGCGGTGGTTGGCGCTTAATCCCCTCTCCTTCCCTCCATTGCTCCCCACTTTCCCCTTCCCCTCCGCGGGGCGCTGCTGCTGCTACTACTACTACTACCACCACCACCACTACTACTACTAACAGGTGCATGTTTGCCGCTTCTCCTCCTTCCTCAGCGACCTGAGCCGCTCGACCACTTGGCTTCATCCTCGCACCGGGGAACCCGTCAACTCCGGACACATGATCCGCTCAGGTGGGTGAAAACACCCCCCAAAATCCCCCAAATTTGGGGCACCTCTGCCTATCCACGCGTGCCCCCCTTCCGTCCCTCCCACGCGTGTTTCTTCCCCCGCACTGTTTATGTTCTCCTTTCTCTCTGGAAAGAGAGGATCACGACCTTTGTGTGACTGGGATTTGCGCTCGCTTGGCTCCAGGATATAAAGATTTCCCTTCCCTCCTCCTTCTCCTCCTTTCTTTCTCTTTCTTTGCCACTTTCTTCCCGCCCGCCCGCTTCCCTTCTTCTTTCTGCTCCCCTCTTTCTTTCTTTCTTTCTTTCTTTCTTTCTTTCTTTCTTTCAGATCTTCCTCGTGGATGGGAGGAGGGATTCTCAGAAGAAGGAGCCAGTTACTTCATTGAGTGAGTATAATTCCTCTTTCCACACACACTCTTGCTTGTTTTTCTCCCCCCTTCAGGGAAGGTGGATGGAAAAGGTGGCAGAAAGAAATCAGCTTTTTTCCCCCCAGGAGAAAAACATGCATGTTCTTGTTTGTTTCTTTTAAAGGAAGAAAGAACCACCTGATTTTCACTAAAGGGATCTGACCTCCTTTTTTAAAAGCGATGTGGGGTTTTGGCTGGATGCATCTAAAGTGGGGCAGAGGCTCTCATGAGTGGGAGCATGAATTCCGGCACTTTTATTGTTATTGTTACTGTTTAAATGGTTTTTAATAAGAGCACCACCCAAAAGATTGCTTCTTCCCGCTTCTTCCCTGCGCTTCAACGACTTCTCTTGCATTCCTTGGCACAAGCAACAGGTTTCACCTTTGTGTCTGTTTACGTTGCTTCTGGATTCTTTTATGTTGTTTTTATATAGTTTTAAATAATTGTTTAATAATAGCACCATCTGAAAGGTTGCTTCTTCCCTATGCTTCAATGACTAGTTTTGCATTCACTGGCACAAGCAGCAAGTTTCACCTTTGTGTCTGTTTACATTACTTCTGGATTCTTTTGTGTTATTTTATTTTTAAATTGTTTTTAATAATTTTTTAATAATAGCACCCGAAAGGTTGTTCCTTCCCTGTGCTTCAACGACTTCTGTTGCATTCACTGGCACAAGCAACAAGCTTCACCTTTCTGTCTGTTTACATTGCATCTGGATTCTTTTGTGTTGTTTTTTTTAAAATAGTTTTTAATAATAGCACCTGATAGGTTGCTTCTTCCCAGTGCTTTGGCGACATCTCTTGCATTCCCTGGTACAAGCAACAAGTTTCACCTTTGTGTCTGTTTACATTGCTTCTGGATTCTTTTGTGTTATTTTTTTTTAAATGGTACTTAATGAAAGCACCTGAAAGGTTGCTTCTCCCCTGTGCTTTGGCGACTTCTCTTGCATTCCCTGGCACAAGCAACAAGTTTCACCTTTGCGTCTGTTTACATTGCTTCTGGATTTTCGTGCTATAGTGAGAGAGGTTGACTGAATGTCAGCCAAACTTGGCTGTGCGTCTTACTAACACACTGGCTGGAACCTGTTGCCTGCTGCTGAATGAATGGCAGCAATGAGGCTGCTGCAAGGCAAGGAAATGGCATTTAATGTGCAAAAGATGGTCATGTCCTGTGTTTAGAGCAAGTTAAACAGTAACAATGCCATAAATTATAAGGTGGGCCACTGAGTATACAGTTAGCCTTCCATATCCACAGATGTAAGCATCCGTGGCTTGAAAATATTTTAAAAATATATAAATTCCAAAAAGCAAACCTTGATTTTGTATAAGGGGCACAGTTTTTCCTGTGTGTTTAATGGGACTGTCTTGTACGTAAAGTGTTTAAAGCAAGTTGAACAGTTGC
Organism: Phrynosoma blainvillii; assembly: GCA_026167975.1. Taxonomy (NCBI): domain Eukaryota; kingdom Metazoa; phylum Chordata; class Lepidosauria; order Squamata; family Phrynosomatidae; genus Phrynosoma; species Phrynosoma blainvillii. Next base: position 331,551,424 of record JANUYF010000001.1, read on the forward strand.
AACTCCATTAAATGATTTAGTTGGCCACTGGGTATATTTACATGAGGGATACTGAAGGTAGAAATAGCTTTGCAAAAAGCAACGGTAAGATTACAGTTCAAGCACTGGAATGTATAATGGTTCTGACAGTGGCATGTTTTGTTTTGTGGGAAAACATAGAAATAGATTGTGTCTTCCTAATTTTGTAGCTTTTCTGTGGCAAAAGGGGAAGTCATTGTCTTCAAGTGCAGAAATATTTATGACACATAATGTTTTCCTATTTTGTATCTTTTGAACATCTCTCACTATTGCATTTTCAAAAAGGCAGGAATGTTGATCTAGAGCCAAAAGTAACTAATAGCCTGTTCAGCCATTACAAGGTTGGTTCCCTATAATGCTTTTGGTCTTTTAATTCGTTCTTTTCCACTCTGTCTGAAACATTTATTTGCTGGGTTTAGAGATGAGAAGGGTGGATTTGTAGATTAGTTGGATACTAAAAAGTTGAGGAGGAGTAACAAATTGTTTCATAGCATCAGCTGAAGGGAAGAATTCCTGCCCTGAGCCTTTAAATTTGAATGGTTAGAATATCACTGCAACAAATACTTTGAAAGGTATAAGTGGTGCAGAATTACAATAGCTTGGTGCACCTGTTCAGTACGCAGTATTACATTTTAAAAGACACTATCAATTCCTGTGAGCTTAAAAGAAGATAGTTTGGGGCCATTTAAAAGATAGCTTGAATGTCCCAAACAATGGAAACAGTTTTAGTATGTGGAATAAAGAATGATGGATTGGCATACCAGGAATGTGACTATTTAAAAAGGTGGCTGCCATTGTGCTTTGAAGAGCTTTTCTTATTTTCTTGTTCAGAGCGATATATTCTCAGGCATTGTGCCTTTTAACAAATTCCACTGATTTCTGTGCTTGATTCCTCAGTTACTGAAAGTGAAGGCAGTTTCTCTAGGAGTTCTGTGATGGTACTCCCCCCTCCCCCATTATATAAAGAATGCTCTGGAATTTAGTACAATGTAAATCAGGGGCCGGTAACCTACGGCCCCCAGGCCAGTTCTGGCCCAGGCCCCTGTGCTTACTGGCCCAGGCGGACCCCTGCCTCTGCCGCCGCCGTGCGTTTTGGTCGCCGTGCGGCTGCGCGCGCCACGACTGCCATTTTGTTTTCCAAAATGGTGGTCGTGATGCGTTTGTGCATGCGCAGGAGTACTGTGCATGCGCAAACGTGTCACGGATGCCATTTTGGAGAACAAAATGGCGGCCGCGACATGTGCGGAGGTGGCTGTGGCAGCACGTGGGGGGTTGCGCGCAGTAGCGGGGGTCGTGCGTGCAGCCATTCCCCCCCGGGCCCACCAGAAGGGATGACTTCGGGGGATCGGCCCCTGGCTCAAAAAGGTTGCCTACCCCTGATGTAAATGGTTTCTTCCCTCATTCATTCCCTACCACCTTATTATTTTTTTTTTATGTTACTGGTTTATTTTACATTTTTTGTTGCCTAAGAGGATGGTCATTTTAGTATTAAAGATTAATCTCCTTCACTTTGCCTTCCTGATTTGAAATTTGAAATTAATAAACCAGCATATTTAAAGCTTTTTAAAGATTGTGAACATTTTCTCCAGGTATGAAGGTGTGATTTCTTCTGAAACTTTTCTGATTTTTAGTCCTGTCTTGGGAGGTGTGATTTTGGGTAAAAAGCGTATTTGTGTTGTTCCTCTAAATCTGCTGCATTTTATATTAGATGGCATACAAATACCGTATTATCTCCAGGAGTTTAAATACGTAAATAAAAATACAACTAAACATTAAAGGAATTTATAATAAAGGCTTTCACTGAAGATCGGGAAAGTGTTGCAATTACTCATCCCCCTCTCCTATGGGAGAATGCCCCCCCCACCACAACCTGTGGTGCCATTTGGAAACTGGCCTTGAAGGCTTTCCCAGTCCTCTAGAGTGGGTTTTTGGAAGGCTGCTGTGGGAATGGGAAGTGTAATTCACTGAATCATAGGTTATCTAGTAATAATAAATAATATTTAAGTGTTTACCAGCTGCAATCCCATACTCATGTACTTGAAAGGAAGTCCAATTGAATCCAGTGGGATTTATTCTGAGTACATATGCATGGGTTTGTACTCCCAGTTTTATCCCATTGAATACCGCTGGCTTATATATCACTCCATCAGTGCATCTGAAGAAGTGGGCTGATATCCATGAAGGTGCATGCTAAAATAAACCAATTAGTCTTAAAGTTTCTGATAACTGCTAATTTACTGTGCTACTTTCAGTGTTACTGCTGAAATTCTGAATGTTTCACTAGCAGAATATGAAAATTGTCCAAACAGTATCACTTCTGGGGCCCTTCAGTGCCTTCTGTACCTACATAATGCCCCCCTGACCATAAAACTTGGAAAATGAGAGTTCTTTTGGCTGTCTTCTGAAATCTGGCTGTTTTCTAGCTTCCTGCCTATAGACAGCTTGTCACATGCAGATGTCTTTTTGCGTAGGATCACCCTTTTTTCTTGCACACTGGAAGCTAGCAAGTCACAAGTATGGAGCAATAACATGCATCAACTCTGAAGAAATCCCAGCTGGCCTCAGGTGAATTGGCTTTGTATTGACTCAGTGTTATGGCTGGACACATTAATTTTCATGAACTGATGCAAAAAGTTGTTCCATCGTCAGGTTCTCATGTCTCAGTACCCCAAATTCAAACACAACAGGAGCCCAAAAGATGTAAATGGTAAGAAGGAAAAGTTGATGTCAAGAGGATTCCACTTTATTATGCAGTTTCCTTCAAGTCTCCAAACTTAAATTAAAAACCTGCACCTTCACAAATCCATAAACCTATATTTCTAGAAAGATTGATATGAGCTTCTTATACTAATGTTCAGTTCAATTAAAATTCAGTAAATACCAGAAAATTGTAAGCTCATAGAATTGAAAATACTGAGTAGCCTTCAGCTGGCAAATCGCTGCAACGTTTCCTTGATTTCAGAAGGTTTAACAATGTAGAGTTGTAGTTTTTTGTGACCTGTGTGTCCTCACACATAAATTCTGGATTAAAGGACAACCTTCTGCTGCAAGAAATAATATACTGCTAAAGGTTGTGAGAGCATATCCAGTTGCGCATCCAAATGGCTGAGTTTAATTGCAAAACTATGGAGCTCCAGCCATTTGAATGTGCAACTGGATATGCTTATGCATTTTTATGTTGGCAATTCTATACATTATTTCCAAGGGACAAAACAAATGCGTTAATACTTTCTTTTCTTGGTCAGACAGGAAATGTTTACACTATGTTGCATATTTGAAACTTGGAAGCTAACATTTGCATAACTACAGGTAATCTGCTGTGATTATATTCCTTATTTAATATAAACAAAACAAACAACACTTGTGGCATCCAAACAACATATATTAGAAAACATGGTTATACCATTTACAAGGGAAATGAAATGTGGTGTGTTGTTTGAACTATAGTGGCTGAGACACTGGGCTTCAAATGTTAAACATGTATTGCTTCTCTGTATCAGTCTGTAGTTATAATACAGCTTTACAGTCTCTTGATATAGGCTTCCCATCTCATGCAAAGGAATAATTATAAGCAAATAACAGTACAGTATTAGGAGATGAGTATGTTCACTTGCTCTCTAAACAAACTTGGAAAATTTTAATTGATTTTATGGAGTGATGATATGGGTTGATAGCTGGTAGTATGAGGAAAGGAAGCATGGTAGCTTTTATTTTATATATATATATATATATATATCCTACTCCTTTGAATGTAACTGTTTGTGAAGCACTTACAGAACTTCTCAAAAATTTAGAGTTTGGATAATTTGAATATGTGCGCTTTGCAAGAACTGAACGTTTACATATTACATATTAATATTTTAAAATGTGGCATTCTTAACAGCTGTACTGTTGGAAGTGTATTGGTAGTCTCAACTTGCCAGTCTAAAGTAAATGCAAGGCCTATACAGACTGCCAGAAATAATCCAGTTTGAGGCCACTTTAACTGCCCTGGCTCAGTGCTAGGAAATCATGGGAATTGTAGTTTTTTCTGACACATTGAGCCTTCTTTGTCAGAGAGCTCTGATGCCACAATAAACTACAGTTCCCATGATACCTTTACCCTGAACCAGGACAGTTAAAGCGGTCTTAAACTGGATTATTCTGACAGTCTGTATAGGCCCACAGATAACTTTACACTGTGTTTTAAATTCAGATGTATCATGTGCTGTGAAAATAAATAACAATGTTGAAATCTTTTGCACATTTCAGTAAAAAAATGTTATAGTCTCTGATGTTAAAAACCCCCACCAGGATTTGTTTGTATCTTCAAACAGTATTCTTATTGTAGCTTCATGTTTAAAATTAATGTTAATTTTTTTCTGCTGATGGTTGTTATTTTTTATTTGCTGTTATGTAGTGTTAGCTTTCTGATTTGTTTCAGTGGATACATTTTGTTGTTTTGTTATTTATTTTTCTGGTGTACACAAGTTGGAACAGAAGCTCAGTATTTTTTAATTTATCTACAGAGTATATAATCTTCCAATTGTAAACAGGATTAAGTTCCATTCATTGTAGGGAGTGTTACTTTTGCATACGAGGCTGATAATCAGGAAGTAAAAGTGTTCAGTTTCTCATTGTCCTGTTCAATCTGTGACCCTCTAGAATTTCTGGAGTCCATGTCTTATGAGACCCAGCCAGTTTAGCCAATAGTGTGAAGTGAGGTGAGTTATATTTCCGTGACATCTGGATGCTCAAAAGTTCTCTACTCCTTGTTTAAATCAAGCACAGCTAGCAGCCACTAGCTCTATGTAGCTGCTGACTCAGTCTTGGGGCTCAGCAAACAGTAGTTTTGTGGGTACTTCAAGGGGAAGCCTGGACAGCTGTGCTGCTTTGTATATAAGGCTGATGAACATGGATGGTGACAGAGTTGTTGCAGTAACCTGCAACATCTGTGCCATCTTCCTTTCCTTGCCAGAGAGTTGCTGTCCTATATCTGCAGCAAGTGCAAGCTGGTTGCCCTGTTGGAGGAGAAGGTACAGCAGCTGGAGTCCTGTGGATCTATACTTTGACCTATCAGGGAAGATGAAGCTTTTTTGGAAAGAGTGGAACATACTTTTCTAGAATTTGACTCTTCTGGAAGGGCAAGAAATAGGGTATGCCTCTAGGGAGGGTAACAGTTCTAAAACACAAGAGAAGATATTTATTTATTTATTTATTTGGAGTATATATATCCTGTTCAGCCACAAAGGCTCTCAGAATGGTTTATAAATGGTTAATTAGACAGTTCCCTGCCCTCAGGCTTACAATCTAAAAAGACATGACACAAAAGGAAAAGGGAATGGCAGTGGGGAAGGGTAATAAGTCCAGCAGTTCTTCGCTCCCTCTGAGACCTGGACCATGGCAGATGGACTGGAGGGAGGGCTCTCTTTCTTAATCTAGGCTAGGTCCAATGGAGCTGGCCTGCCTCTCTTCCTCTGAGGCCGAGGTGGTAATGTAGGTAACAGACCCTTGCCCCTGTCCAGCAAAAGGACAAACCTTTTACTTGGTTATACTTGGTTATATATTTTTACTTGGTTATACAAATATTTGGAGGAATGTGACACATAGAAGCAGAATTATCAAGTACCACACAATCAATTCAAAGCTCTCACCTTAATTGGTGATTATGAGGCAAAGGAACAGGAACAAGAGTCTCGCAGCTCTGAAGTCATAGAAATAACCTTGGAAGGCTCTTTGGATAGAAGAGTTACTGGAAGAGGAGAAAGAGACCTATGGTGGTAGTAAGCGATTCCTGTTTAAAGAAAGAAAGAAAGAAAGAAGCAGTAGTGTGTGGGTATTGAGAGGCATATAGTCTTCCAGCGATGAACACCCATGACGTAACATAGATGCTAACAAGACTTGTCCATGTTAGAAGAAATGATTCTGTAAGATACAGTCTTCAACATGTTGCAAGATCTCTGCTGATGCATGGAAACACATAGAGCCTGCACAGACTGCCAGAAATAATCCATTTTGAGACCACTTTAACTGTCCTGGCTGAGTGCTAGGGAATCATGCGAACTGTAGTTTATTGTAGCACCAGAGCTCTCTGACAAGAAGGCTCAATGTCTCAGAAAAAAATTACAATTCCCATGATTCCCTAGCATTGAGCCAGGACAGTTAAAGTGGCCTCAAACTGGATTATTTCTGGCAGTCTGTTCAGGCCCATAGTCTTCTTTTGTTGGGGGGGACGGGACTGAAGCAAAATAGCTCATGAGCAGTTGTGCCCTTTTGTTGTGATCTGTTAGCATTTTACCATCCTGGTTGAGCAGCTGTCTCACCGTTTTCTCCTTCAAACATATCCTGGAGAGAGATGACTACTGTAGTCATCCTGGAGAGATGTGACTAGCGGGATGTCTCAGGGTTCTGTCCTGTGCCTGATGTGTGTCTGATTTACAGATGGGGGGAAGGTAGCTAATATCTCAGAGGACAGGAACAGAATTCAAAATGACCTTGACAGATTGGAGAGCTGGGCCAAAACTAAGAAGAGAAAAAAAAATGTAAGGTACTACATCTAGTCAGGAAAAACAATACGTACAAATATTTATTAGATGACACCTGGCTTGAAAGTAGTGCAGACAAAAAGAATCTAGGGGTCTTAATAGTATTGTTCCAGAAAATGTGGATGTGCTTCTCTAAAATGCAGAATCTTTTCACATAAAATCTGTTCTGTATTATTTGTGACTGTAAATCTTAATTCCTGTGGAATTAAAGTATCAAAATATGTGGAAGTTTTAAAGCCTGGGCATGCTTTAATTTGTTTTCCTAAAAGGAAGATTTGGGGGTATTTCTTCCACTGCTTATGCTTTGTGGTATTAAATTGTAATCCAAAGCCTACATCCAGTTGTTAGTGTCAATGAGAGTTGACCTACTGAATCACTGGTATTTGTATAAGTATTGACTCAGTGGATCTACTTTGACCGGAACTAGCAGATTTAGGCCTTCCTGTACATTTAGCTTTATTATTATTATTATTATTATTATTATTTAAAAAACCCTATTGTTGGGTTAAAAGGAATCTTTGATTGACTTATTTTTTGTATAGAATACAATAAACTAGATTGTGTTTTTACAAAACACAGTAAAATAAGACAGTGGATATGCTATTGAAATACTTTAAATTCCATTTTAATTGTATTTATGCTGGTGTTTGAGTATAATACAGCTTTCATTTAGATTTGGAGATTCCTTTTTAGGTCCCCTGTTTTGACAGAGAAATATCTGTGCTTCCAAGACAAGTGATCTCGGAAAATGTGTATTGAATTTTTGCTTCTTACTATTGTAAGAATAATTTAACCAGGGCGTGTGTGCTTTGGTTTGGATTGCTCTTGTAAAATAGGATGCACTTAGATTCAATCAAGATGCCCTAAACCTCCACCATTGCAGCTGACCATGCTAGTCCCATTTTTGCAAGATGTGTAGGCCTATACTATGGAAGAAAGACAGGAAATTCCTGTCACAAAAGTAGAATTCTATCTATGTAACAATTTTTTTCTTTCCTGCCTCTCATTTGGTGAGCAATTGTGTTGTTTGTATCAGATCAGTGGCCATACAGTGACCACAGACATTTGCCTAATGGAAGTCTGATAGTAGGACTTCTTGTTGCCATGTGCTTTCAAGTCATTTCTGACTTATGGTGACCCTAGGTCAGCTCTATCATAGGGTTTTCTTGGTAAGATTTGTTCAGAGGCTGAGCATGACTTGCCCAAGTAGGTGTCTATGGATGAGTGAGGTTTCAAACTCTAGTCTCCCAGAGCCCTTGTTCATCACTCAAACCACTATTGGCTCTTCATTAGCACTTTTAGTGTTTAGTGAATAATGTAATGCTATATATCTTATGTATATAAAATATAAAATACAGAGTGAGAGATGTAGAAAGATACATGGGTTTGACTCTTAAATTATTCTAATAAGACCATTGATATTGTTTAGTTTTCTTACTTAATTTTTAAAAAAATGTTGAACGGACTTCCTATAATGCTATGTTTTGGCTGCTTCCCTCCATAAAATGGTATATTGCCACTATGGAAAAATGTGAGTCCTAGCATTATAATTTTACATGATTTTCTAAAAACAGAACTATATGTTTAGACAAAAATGTTATTTGAAGGAACTTACTGATATAATAAATACAGTTTAATATTGAAATCTGTCTGTATTCAGGTAAGATTATTTGAGTTTATTGACCTAATGCTGTTGCTTGTCTTTGATAATACTTTTGTTGGCACACTTACATCTATAGCTAAGCAAACTTGATGTTTTTGGTTTTGTTATGTTACAGAAAGCACTTAATTTTTGGGCTTCATGAATAGTGTGGTGTAGCATTCCTGATTTGATATTGATCTCTGTTCATGGCATACTGTTGGTTAAGATGTAATGTCTATGTGGAAAATAATGCTTTAAACTGCGTGTGGTACATTGTCTCTGATGACCTGTTACTGTTAAGTGTTTTATTATCATAAGGCTTTCTTTCCGGAAGAAATAAGAATCATCCTGTAGTTCTTGAACTATTTTTAGAAAAGTTTATTCTGTCACTCGAAGGCTCTACTTTCAACCTGTACTTTAGTTGAAAGCTTTATTTAATGCTTTGGAAAATACTGATCTGAAAAGTAACACGGTACATTTAGTTTGAACCTCCAGGTGTAGAATCGGCAGCCAATAATTTAAAATTTTGTCTTTCATTTTTCATCTTCTTCATTTCAATAATTGTTTTCATCTTCATGGTAGAGCAACATATCTAGACAGAACAATAATCATAACTATGAAAAATTGAGTTAAATAGAATTTCCAAGTTAATAGGAAGTGGAAGGAAAAATATTTTTTTTCAGATATGTGGTTCATGGGAAAGAACTCTTTGCACTCTAATATTAAGAGTCTATTAAAATAGCAATTAAATATATGTTTAATCATGAAGACTGAAATTCTGGAAATTTGGAAAATCCCATATTAACTCAATTGATTGGCTGTTAAAAGAAAAATGAATTGTCCATATTACAATCTTCATTTGGGTTGAGGTAATCTGCAAGCCATGAGTTGCAGATGTATTAGGATATGTTTCCTGATGCATTGTGAATTTTGAACTTTGAGACTCCCATCTTCAGTAACAGTTTAAGGACAAATTGAAAATTTGTAAGTGGAAGAATTCTGTTCCTACACAATACAGGTCTGGTGATATATCATTTTTTATCAATATGTGCTGGTAATATAATCTAGATTTTCATTCTTAGAAGTCTCCTGTCTCTCCGCAGCCTTTCTGGGTCTGTCAGAGCTGTGGGACAGGCAGCAAAGGGAAGTTACTTTCTTTACCACCTGGCCAGCAGAGCCACCAGATGTGAAAGGCAGCCCTTTCCCATCAGTGGCTACTGGTGGGAGTGAGCTGCTGTTGCTACTCTGCAGCATTTCTCACTCTGGCAGAGCTGCTGGCTGGGTGGCAAAGGAAGACTACTCTCTTAACTGCCTGGCTAGCAGAACTGCCAGTCCCAGAAGACATCCTAGTCTCACCAGCACTGCTGGTGGGAATGGACTGCTCCTGTCACACCGCAGCCTTTTCTGGGACTGGTGGAGCTGCTGGCCAGGTGATAAAGAGAGTCACTATGAAAGTGGTCCTATTGTATGCAACTACCTATCCTTGTGATTCTCAACTCTGGAGGCTATGAAAGGTAATAATGTGCAAGACCTGATGTCACCAATGAACTCTTTCTAATATTACTCCTCGTTTAATAACTTTGCACTCAGAAACAAGCGCATGCATTACATCAAGTATAAACATTGTGTTGAAATTCTGTATTTATTGAAAGAAAAATGTTCTAATTTCAACATTGTTATTTCCTTATAAAATGTTAAAATATGACTTTACATAAATGTGTGAATAAAATTACACACACTAAAAACCAAAATATTTTTATTCATATACATATACAGTCAGCCCTTTGTATCCACATTTTTTTTATCTATGGATTCAAGCATCCACAGTTTGAAAATATTTTAAAAAAGATAACTTTCAAAAAGCAACCTTTATTTTGCCATTTTATGCAAGGGGCACCATCTTACTGTGCTATTGTATTTATGGGACTTGAGCATCCATGGATTTTGGTATCCATAGAATCACAGAATCATAGAGTTGGAAGAAATCACAAGAGCCATCCAGTCCAACCCCATACCATGCAGGAACTCAAAATCAAAGCATCCCTGACAGATGGCCATCCAGCCTCTATTTTAAGACCTCCAAAGAAGGAGACTCCACCACTCTCCAAGGGAGTGTGTTCCACTGTTGAATAGCTCTCACTGTCAGGAAGTTTCTCATAATGTTGAGCTGGAATCTCTTTTCCTGTAGCTTGCAGCCATTGTTTCAGGTCCTATTCTCTGGAGCAGCAGAAAACAAACTTACTCCATCCTCAGTATGACACAGGGCTATCATATTACCTCTTAACTGTCTCTTCACCAGGCTAAACATACCCAGCTCCCTAAGTCTCTCCTCATAGGGCATGGTTGGATCCACAGGGAGTCCTGGAACCAAACCCCAGTGGATACTGTAGGCCCACTGTACTACGTTGAGTGTTGTTGATGCAACAGTATGAGAACCACTGGCCTACAGTGTTTTTCATCTAAACTATGAATATCTGAGTGACTGGGTGCTTTTGATTTGGACATAGAAAGAACCAGAAGGAGAGGCAGAGAACTGAAATGGGCACAAGGGGAGAGGAGAGAAGGGACATAGTTCCTTCCTATTGGTTGTTTGATGTGAAATGAGTCAATATGCAGTAAATAGAGGAAAACCACAAGATCTCTGTGAAGATATGATTATTTCTGTTACTGCGAAACGCTTGTAGGAACAGGAATATTTTCCTGTGACTGTTCAAGAAGGGGGATACCTTTACCTTTTCAGTGGAATGCTGTGACTGGCTTGTGTGGCAGTTTGAAGAAAGCTGCTCCTACAGTCATGACAGATTCCATTGCTAGTGCAATTTCTGTAGTGAACTTGTCCGGAGCAGTGTGTGTTTGATGAGTTTAACTTCAGGATATTTGACAATGTTAATCCAACTACAAGTACTGTTATACTTGACCTTTGCTTTTCCAATGGTGGGTCCATCTAGCCTGGTTTATGCAAATTACTTTGAGAAAAGCAAACAACAAACAAAAGCAGCTTATTTATATACCGCTTCGTATCACGCTATGGGATGTCTAAGCGGTTTACAACTGTGAGCTGATTGCCCCCCAACAATCTGGGTACTCATTTTAGCGACCTCGGAAGGATGCAGGCCTGAGTCGAGCCTCAGCCCTGGCTGGTATTGAACTCGCAACCTTGTGGTCTATGAGTGAGTGGCTGCAGTACAGGCATTTAACCACTGCGCCACCAGGGCTGCAGAGTGGTGCATGTCTCTATTAAAGGAGATCAGAGTCCTCTTATTGCAATGATAGATGGAATAGAGTGAAATAAATGATTACTTATCATGTTGTTATTTAAGGCCTGAAAAGGACTGCAACACTGGAAGATATTGTATATGTATGTCACATGGACTGCCCACTTTTATCCATTATGGATGGAATGACATGTGTACACAGTTTACACATCATCTCTGCACAATTTAAGTAATACACAGGTGATGTGTAAAGAATGACACTTGTATAAGTTTAAGTCTAAAAGATTTCTGCTTTCTGAGTTTGTGATGGCTGTTATTTCAGCAGGTGGTACCTAACTGCTTTTATTCAGGGGTCTCTCTCATTTGCTACGAGCAGAACTTGTCAGTTCTATGTAGCACCTCCAATTTGAATTGAAAATTGTATCTCCTTTTGGCAAACTAATAATTAGATGTGCTTGGCAAAAGTAAGAGCCTGGGACAGGTTGATTGCGAAAGCAGCTTCCATTATGGATATGGTGGTTCTATAGATTTGGTCCTGATTCTGTTAATATTGATGAATTATCCTGGAGCAGAGATGGAGAACGTGTGGCCCTTGAGATGTTGTTAGGCTGCAACTCCCATGACACATGGCCAGCATAACCAAAGGTGAAGGATTATGCAACAGTGTATGAAGATCAACATGTCCGTCATTCTTGCCTCAGGAGTATAGTAATGTCCTATGCTCCTTGAGTACTGTTGGTTCTCTGATCAGCTTTCACTTCTGCTTTTCTTCTTCTGGTATATATTTTTGAGTATAATTCAGGATGCATGTTTAGTCTTGCTCTATGAATTATTTGTGATTAGGCATTCACTAAATTTACTGATGATGTAGATAGAATTGGTTAAATTATATTATATGGACAGTCAAGAGGGAATACCAAAACAAAGCAAATGTGGCTAACAAAAAATTTCCCAGAGGCTCCAGAGTTAGTGGTGAATATTCAAATTATCACCAGATATAGTTGGACTTTATTTTAAAACTTTATAGCTTTCAATTTCTTAATAAATATTGATACGGTTAGGAGCTGAGTAACTTGATATATGCTCTTTAATCAGAATAGTTGGAGAACTATGAAACTAGTTTTATTCTGTTCCTGTCATTTGTTTTTCAACATGCTTCTGTAGAAGTTAATTACGTGTTAGCAAAGTATTTATTCCTCAAATATATTGTTCTTTTCTACTCCACAAAAATGTGTTATTTCTAGACTTTAGAAGTAGGACTGTATGCTTGTTTGACAGAGTGAGTGATTTAAGCAGGAAGGAAAATGTCTTCCTGCAGAAGTGTGAGCAGTTGCTAAGGGATGGTTTCAGCTTTTCCTAAAGTCCCCAGCCAATTTTTATATACAACCTCTTTTGTTTGAGTGGCAATTCAGCTTCCCCTTTCTACTCCAACCACCTGCAATATTTCTATCTTGTGTAATATAGCCAGCATTGCTTTTCTGGTAGATGAGGATGCTGATAATAAAGTAACTAAGTTATGGAGATCTTCCTTGGATTTCCTTCTTTGGACAGATACCATTTTTCCATTGGACCTGTGCCTGCTCTATCTGCATGATAACTTTCCTGAATGAAAAACTGTTTTGATCCATCAAGCAATTATAAGTTATCACTTGGAGATATCACTCCCTCCCCCCAACCAGCTGCTAAATAAATGGGAAGGAGAAAAGAGTGGTTCTGTTCAATCATCTCAACAAATATATGAATGCAGCTATAGGTGCCCAGCCTATCTTCTCAGATCTCTGGATTTTAATCCTGTCATGGTGTACAACATTCTTCCTGATGTCCCGCAACATTAGACAATCCAGAAATAGAAACTTATCTTGTGTATGGAAAGTCCCCTCCAAATTTGTCTTGTTATTCTTTTTTTTAATGCTGCCCTGAACTCGGGTTTTGTTCGTTGTTAGAAAATGTCCTTTGAGCCACTGCCTGTTTGAAGTACTGAAACATGAGTCAGATCTCAGATGTAATGCACATCTAACCTTTATGTCTGCTAACAACAAAGTTTTGCAAGATCAGGTTTGATCTTACAGTTACAGTGGTAATAATGGTTTCTTGTAAGTGTTTTAAACTAAGAATGGGCAAAATGTGACCCATGGATCACATACATACCCTGAACTCCACTTTTCTGGCCTCTGAAAACCCTTGAAATCCTCCTTAATAGTCTGAAACCCCAAATTGTAAACTTTCCCCAGGTGATTTTCAGGCAATTTCCTGTCTGAAAATTACACCAAACATGTCCAAATAAACATAGTCATTTACTACCTTCCCTCAAATCCACTACAACTTGAAAACTGGCCTTCAGAGAGAGCTATGGAGGCAGAGGCAACACTCTTTAGCTTAGAGACGGGCAAGAAGTGGTGAAAAATTGTGTATAGCCAACATTGTTACTATCTTCCCCCTTTCACTCTAGTACCATGGTAAAAAATATGAATTATTTTGCTTAGTAAGTATCCAGAAGGATCCTTGCATAGATTGTCACAAGAGCTTTTGTTTTGTTTTGTTAAAGTGGGTAAGATGGGGATGATGAAGATAAATGTTAGTGGCCAATATACCTAGCTGCAGTTTAGTTCTCCAGGATAGCAGGTTGGTATGTAATTATTGTATACAATTTTGATATGGTTGCAATGGAACTGTTTAAGTAATGTCTCAATCACTAGATATCTATGTGGACAAAACTGTCAGCCAAACACAGCACTGAAGTGGAAGAACTGCTGTAGCAACTCGTTCTGACAGGATATTCCACCATTGTATTTCCCGGATGATGTTCATTCATTTGTTGAATGTTTTGAATGGTGATTATGCTTGCTGCTCAGAGATTCTGAATGCAGTTGGAAAAATATTTCAAATTCTTAGCTTCTAGCAAGAATTTTTAGGAGGTGGATGGAAGTCTGGCACAGGCTGAACAAAAAAGCAGTCTCTAATATGAGCCTGAGGTCTACTGGTGTATTAGTTACATTTATTCCACTAGTCTAGTCTTTAGACAGACTTGTTACAGTTAAAAGCATCATCAGATAAATAACAAAAGACTGTCCATAATATAGGTGCTGTCTGAGAAATGTCGCTAGACTGTGCGAGTTGCTAGAAGTTTTCTCTTTCCCCATTCTTTCCTGCTCATGTCGCTTTCGTCTTTTTCACTTTTGATCCTCTGTGGAGTGCAGATGCCAACATTAATGAACTTGGGTATTAACTACTGATCCCATTTGGAAATTTTGTTTCTTCTTCATGGTCTCTGTGAACCACACAAATGGGTTATCCTTTGCTTGCACAGTTCATCTTTGGCACATAAGCATTTTGACAGTGGCTCTGCCCACTCTCTGAGCGACTTACCAACAAATTCTTCAGTTTATTGGACTTCATCACAGTTGAGTCAGCTATATGAAACCTATCACCTTTACAATACGTACCATGCTCTGTGAGATGTGATTTTATTACAATCCTATAACAGCCATAGGAGATATTAAAACATATTTTTCTAAGCTAGAAAATAGAATATGTGACTGAGATTAATTAGTGTGATTTCATCTATTTTTCTACTTAAATATCTAGAATCATACTTGCTCTTGACAAAAGTATGTCATGATATGCTGTTACAGTTAACATTCACATTTGTTAATGTTTTTAGTCAGTCCATATGATGCTAAAAAGTTTGTTGCAGTCACCTTAGTAATTCAAATGCTTGTTTTTAATAGTATTCCCATTAAAAACTGTTGTCATGTTTCAGTATGAAAATATGTTTTCTGTTACTGAAGATGTAGGCTTCTTCTTTTTTTTTTTTGCACTCTCTTATCATCTGACAATAATGACTTTTTATGCCATAATCAAACAGTTTTGTGATTTGCTATTTACTGGCCAGACAGCTCTGGTGCTCAGACTCTTCCTTTAAAAATCTATTTTATTGATTTTTGAAAAAGGTGCAAACAAGAATAATAAAGAAGTTTTCAAAGACTTGACATATGATGGGTAAAAAGTTAAGATGAAATGGAGTGTTCAACAGATGAAGTTGGTAAATGATATTTTCTACAGTAATAATCCTAGAATATTTGCAAAATAAATTTCCTTTTAATCAACTTTGGTTAGTCTTAAAGGTACTACAAGATTCCATACTAACACAGTTATGTCTTTGAATTCAACTTTGATTATAGTTAATATTTTGGAGTTATATGAAGTCAACAGCACTAAATAATGTTATTTTGAAAAATTGGAGAATCTTATTTATCCCAAGAAAAATGCCCAGTCACACCACCTGTGATGACCTAGAAACAAATCCCATTGAGCTCAGTGAGACTTCTGGTAGAAATGTGATCATCTCAGCATAAAAAAGATCTAGACTCCCCCCCCCCTTTAAAAAAAGTTTTACACTGGTGATTTCATTGGTATAAATTATTTATTATATAAAGAACAGTACAGTCAGCCCTCCATATCCACAGATTTTTTGATCCACAGATTCAACCATCAATGCCTTGAAAATATATTAAAAATACGTACATTCCAAAAACCAACCAACCAACCAACCTTGATTTTGTCATTTTATATAAGGAATGCCATTTTACTTGTCACTGTATTTAAGGGGACTTGAACAATCATGGATTTTGGTATCCACGTGGTGTCATGGAACCAAATCTCAGCAGATACTGAGTATGAACGATTAAGATCTCTTATGAACAGATATAAAATTTGGAGCTGATACATTATCATTATCACGAGCACCACTTACTTTTCTTTTATGTGGCAGCCCAATGGGTATTGCTATCCCCCCACTGCCCCAATATGTGATGTGCCAAACCACTTTTAATTTTATCTATGGGTTTACTCCCCAAACTTGGTTTCTTTATTTCTTAGTAGCGTGGAAAATCAATCCAGGTTCAGACAAGCTTATAATTAAATAACAATAAAACTTTGTTTGAATGATGGTTAACAATGTTTCATTTGTTATGATGTTGCATTCACTTGTTATTGTTATACTTTGTTACACACTCTTTAACTTTAGAGAAAACTAGATACTATTCTTTAGGACCCTCACACCATCCTTAATTATGGTTATCCTTTTAACTTTATTTCTATGATAGCCTTCAAGCTTACTGGATCTCAAAAACTCCCTCACTTGGAATTCTATCCTAGAGCTAAGTCCCTTCTTTCTGAACTTTAGCCCTCACAGTTCTGACTCCTGGACTCTTAGACAACTGCACCTGGACTGACTCCAGCTGTCAGCAACGGAAGAATTTAAAGTGTTAGTCTGTAGAATTAATATATAGAGAAATTTTTGTAGCACCTTTGAGACTACTGGAAAAAAATGTTTGTAGCATTAGCTTTCGTAGACTTTAGTCTACTTCTTCAGATGCTTATGTTGGAGTGGAAACCAGGGACAGACAGAAATGCAGGAGTTTAACTGATGAAAACTGAAAAGGAATGATGGCTACTGCAGAACCAGTCAGTATGAGTAGAACCCATGAGCTCTATGTGATATGTAGTTTTGCAAAGGTCTCCCCACACATAGGTCCCCAGGAACAACATCCCATTGTCAGCAATGGAATTCTTTATCACCTACAGCCCACAATTCTATTGGTTGTCTTTTGGGAGCAAGTCTGTACTCTACATTTAAGTAATAGGAAATAGGGTTAATTGAAGAGAGAGAAATCTCTCTTTGGAGAGTAGGTATTATGTGTGTCCTGCAGGATAATTCTTGCCGCAGACTGGAAAAATTTAGGATACTAAGATATAAGGAAGAAGGGCAAGAAAACACTTTGCAGTTAAGATTTGTAGATCTTCTATGAGATGTGTCAAGGATTTGGTTTCCTGTCACATTAGAACATCATTATGACAGGACAGCTCTCGCAGACAGACAGACAGACACACACACAAACACACATGCCTTTCCATGTGATTTTAAAAGCTGATAGTGTATTTAGTACTTTTGTTTCAGAAGTTAGCATAATTTTGTAAGCATAGTGATAGTACAGACCCTTATGGAGACATATTGGGTGGCAGGGAGAAGGTGAAGAAAAATGTATGCACCTAATGATGACATTTATTGTAGTGCCCACACCTTTTGGAAAAAGGGAATCTTGACATTTGCCAAGTATGTTTATAATGGGTGGATGGAAAATTGCATTGCTTTCCACAGAAGAAAATGCTTATATCTTTTCATTTGGAGCATGTAGTAATTGCTTCCCAGGATTTAACAATGTTGTCTTTATGGAGAAAGATGTGGGTTGAAATAGAGTGCTGTCTTGCTTCTCTATTGGTCTTGCTTCTGTAATGGGCTCCCTGTCTTACCTCCTGTGACCTCACTGTGGTGTTTTTCTACTTTTTACCCCTCATGGATGTCATAAATTTTTGTAACTTATTGTAATCTACTCAGTTTGTGCATAAATTGGGGTAGAGATCTTGTGAGAGACCAATTAAGACTCATTATGTGTGCCTCATAAAGTCCATTCATCCAACTGGGCTGCATCAACAGGAGTGGGGGAAAAACAGGGAGGATGCTGTGAGGTGGAACAGTCCCCAAGATACTGTAGGAATGCATAATAGAAAACTTTGTTGGGAGCAGATAAAAACATTCTGCATTCATGACCAGTGAAACAGTATATTGGGAAAGTACCATCCGGTTGGTGGGGAGGAAAAGTAGAGTATTGATATGGCATTAGTTATGATTGTAAGCATAAAAGCTACAATCAGAAGTTCATAACTAGTTGCTTTTTGAAACAGAGAAGGACTGAAATATGAGACTGGGAGTCTGAAGAGAGAATATTTCA
Organism: Phrynosoma blainvillii; assembly: GCA_026167975.1. NCBI lineage: Eukaryota > Metazoa > Chordata > Lepidosauria > Squamata > Phrynosomatidae > Phrynosoma > Phrynosoma blainvillii. Next base: position 331,569,614 of record JANUYF010000001.1, read on the forward strand.
CTTTTATGAAGAAATATCCAAAAGGAAATGGAAAATCCAAAAGGATAATTGAAAATAGTTTCTGCATCAAATCTCTAATACACAAGGTAGTGTACATACTGCTATGTGTGAGTTTTTAAAAAAGGAATTAGAGTATTCTTGTCCTTTTTGGTATCTGAGTTTAATAATTATTGAATATATTAATCATCAGTTTTGCTTGTATGCTGCAATGTGAATTATATCAGTAATTTTTTTGTGTCAGATTCTCTAAAGGAAAACAGAACAATTGTAGTAAAAGGAAAATCTTCTGATAGTGGCATTTGTATTGGCAATGGCTGAGAAAAGTATATGAAATTTAGCTCAATATAAAGCAATCTGATAAAATGTTGCTGAATTGTTCTTGGAGATAGTTTTGCCCTACTCAGAATGTCTATTTTGTTCCTTTTGATGCCCTGTGTAGCTGTTCTTACAGACCTCAGTTACTAAATGTTGAAAGCCATTTTTAAAATAACAGTGTTGAATGATACATTTAGGCTTTTGCTTTTCTTCCCTTTATCAACTGAAAATGTGGTCTGGGAAATAGGAAATTCTGAGTAATAGTTTTTCAATAACTGTTATAAGAGATAGCATCCTCAAGCGAAAAGGTGAACCTGTTAACCCTTGTAACTTTTAATAAAGTGAGTACACAGTTTCACAAACTACTATTAACATTTAACCTGTTTGTGTGGCTTACCTAATCCTTGTAAATCATTTGTATAAACACTAGTATTGTTTGCATGCTTTAACAACATGGTCATATCACTTTTACATTGAGGCAGAGTTACCACTATGATGTCTGTGTAGTCATCTTTAATGAAAAGCCAAAGCATTTTGTAGAAACAGTAACATAATTGTGTTTCCGGAGTGGAGAGTATGAACTCTGGATTTATGGGAAATGTCTGTATATGTGAACATTTCTGGAAACACTCCTGGTTATCATTGTATACATAGTTTTATGTCTATATTCTGCAGTATGTTGAACATAGTTTAAGAGAAGCTGAATTTTTCTCATACTTTCAAAGAAAATATATAGGTCACGTTATATATATATATATATATAGGTCTGGGGACAAATTTGTTTTGAAATATTAACATAGATAGTTTTTTTTTCACTGAAATATTATAAATGGTGTGATTTTAGAAAAGGAAAAATCCCATCCCCCCATATGGGACTTTTGCTCTACCACCTAACTTTCAAAGGTTGTGGAATGCTTTGAAACAGTATCCAATATGTCAGCATGAGAATTTGCTGGAGAGTAAATTTGGGCTCCCACTGAACACAGAACACAGTAACTTACTGTTGGCATTTTAGATCTAAGCTTTTGGGTTTATTTCTTTTATTAGATGCTGCTTTGAAACTCAATTAGGTCTTGATTATTTACTGATTCCATACATTATAAAGTCTTTAAAATGTGTGAGTGGTTTTCTTTGTTTACTTTTGATGCCTTGGGTAAAAACAACATCAACAACAATAATAATAAGAAACTCAGAGAAGTTATCTGAAGCAGCCCTCTTTCTTGGTGGTGCCCAACTCTACAGGGTGTTTAACACTCCTTGAGGGGAAAATTTCTACCCATTCAGCCTCCTCCTCAAATTGTCCTGAAGGATTTATTGCAAACATTTTATTTTAACTAATTTTTCAAAACAGTGTTTTCCTTTTGTAAAATATGTGAACAAAATGATTAGTGCTGTCTGGTCTAGGGAAGGTGCTTGAATGTGATGGATTTCAGGATCATAGTGTTAAAGGAATAGTATTAAATTTATTTTTGATGCACTTTTTTTGTTATATCTTTGAATTGAAAAGTGTCAGAAAAATTCCAGTGCAGAAGCTATTGGTGAAAAGGTTATATATTGTTTTTCTGACAAGGACACTAGGGATGTATTTAGAATCTTAAAATAATTGTTTGGTAGCAAGTGCCATCCATCTTCTTCTGTTTTCAAACAATACTTGATAGTATTGGCGTTTTTGTACTGTCTGATCTTTTCTGGAGTTTTTCATAGTCTCTGCTCATCATTGTAGCTTAGAACATCTATAAAAACATACAGTAATTCAGAATTTCGCATATTGAGTTCCGGAATGATGGCATACACAAGTTAAGCAAAGTGGTACTACTAGTAATGAGCATACTAATGTAAATAATATTCATGCAGTGCACAAGTGAATGCTAAGAATATTTTGAAACACTCCTGTTTGACCACAATTACAGTATTTGTTCCTTAATCCTTCCCACAAATGAGGAGGGGGATTGCGGACTCTGAGAAGGTGCAAGAAACAGCTGTTGGGCAGTATGTGACCACACTTTCTACACTTCAGGGTAGAATGGCTTTTATGTTTCCATGCATATTTCAGATGCAAGCTCATCAGTAGAGGAGAGGTTTATGTATTTGCTTTTACTAATCTGTACTTTGGACAGTGATATGGATTTTCCATACATTTTTGAATTGGAAATCTTCTAGAAAGTGGCCTAAAGAAGAGTATGATCCCATTTAATATGTTTATCTGCCTTGCATTTACTTTTTAAAAGTTTTTAATATTACATTAGTACCCATAAGTATTTGAACGGAATATTTGATACGGGGAAGTCCTATTTAGGAGACTTGTAAGCTGCAATTGTAGTAGTAAAATAGCGTATTTGGCAATGGTTATCACACAACATAACCTCCAACCCATAGCTGCTGTGCCTTCAGATATGGTTACGGCATCCCTTTTCACTGATGAGGGAAGTCTGTCAATAAGATCCCAATCATGTGGCAATCCCATTAATCCTTATGTGTGAAACACCACTGCCACGGTAGTTGTAATAATAGCAGTCAATGGTGCTCTGGTGGCACAATGGTTAAATTCTGGTACTGGAGCCACTCTCAGCCACAGCCCTTTCATAGGTCAGTAAAATTAGTGCCCAGCTTGTTGGGGGCAACTGGCTTACATGTTATAAACCACTTAGGAGTGTTAATTCACTGATAAGCGGTATAGAAACGTACTTGTTATTGTTATTGCTATAATGTGATATCACAGTCTCCTCCTCTCCCCCATCCCCAATCACGATGCCCAAGCAGCCTGATTTCCTTTATTTTTTTTGCCTGTTTTTTCTTCTTTAAAACTTAAATAACATTACCATGAGTCTAGAGTTGCATTAAAAAAACAAAAAAATTAAAAATAAAATAAAAAATAAATACAAAACCCGAAAGACATGCATGGTAGGGGAAAGGGCAGTGAGGCAGGATTAAGAGTGAGTATGGAAGAGAGTGTGATGACAGAAACAGCCCCAGTTGTGTGATTGATAAGATGTGTGATAGTGGCTGTTTGCAAACTGGTATGTTTACATTTTCTTTAACTAGTGCAATTGTGCTGAGAATGGGACTTGCGCGATAATGTCCTTAGGGCAGGAGTAGATGGCAGGGAAAAGCAGTTTGATCCTGCATTTTCCGAAAGTGGGCTGAAAACCTGCTGTCTGCATGGCCCACTCCCAAGGTGGGCCGAACCCCCACGGCCAGTCTGCACTGTTATTTTTTGTCATCTCCCCACCATGGCACACTCACCATTCCACCAACACACTGCCTGCAACCTTGAATTACCTCCCACATCCTGCACAGATGCCATTCTGTTGGATAGCTGCCCCTTTGATCAACCACACAGTTGCACATGCAATGTACCACTGGTACAGGGCATTGGTGCATCAGTGTGTGAATGATACATTGCCAAAGCACAATCATGGAGGCTCCCCCTTCACCCCCCTGTTGGACTCTGGTTTGTGTATGTTGTAATGACATCCATTGGAGTTGCACTTTCAGTTTTTGCTTTGCTGCAGCCCCACGCTGGCACTGGGCTGTTTATATGTCAGTATGAAAATGTGTATTTTCCACATTAAGGCAGAGTATCGGGGCTTCTTTTTGTTCCAGTTTTTAGCCCTGGAGTGTGACTTTGTTCTGCTTTCTACCCCCCACTTTCACCTTGAGTGTTGTCTAAATGCTCTGCTTTCAAAGTGCCTGGAAGCTGCTTTATTGTGCCCATGTGTTTCACCCCTTAGTATGGTTTAAAAACTAGTCTATATTCAGTTATTATTAGAACAGATTCATTGAATCAATTGTTGAATGATAAATTACTACTTGGATAATGCTATTGATTCGGTGGGATTGCACTAGTAATGTATTTGTATTTCAGCATATAATGAAAATTGCTTACATGAAATCTCAAATTGAAATCTTTATGTGAAAATTATTTTTATTAGAATACTTTTTTAAAATATGTACTTCCGTGGTTTGTTTATATTGAAAGGGGAAAAGGCATTGAAAACTGGGAACACACTAATTTTGACACACACAGTGATATGCTGTGGTTATCCACTCATCTGCTTCCAATCATTTCCCCCTTTTTATACATTACAGTATTGTGAATACTTCAGAGTTAGCAAATTGCCTTGATTTTTCTTTATAGACAACGCTGTGTAAAATATATCAATTTAAGGTCTGGAAAAGGGAGATTCCACAGAATTTAATATTTTTATTTGAATTTAACATAGACACTCAATAATAATAGGTTGGTATCATTAATTGAAGACAGAGCTCTACATACCAGCCCTGTGGTGACCTGTTGCTCATTTATAAGTTGGTATGCAGCGTATTTAGATTAGTACAATGGAAGCTCTGTTGAAATGTTGAAGCTTTAGCAGAGTAAAGTCTTTTAATGTAAGATGCTGGGCCCACAATGTTTGCGCAGTGTGCAAGATCTTCTAATATTATTTCTTCCCCTTAAACAAATGTTATGCAAATAGGGGAGTGAGAAGTTGCCTTCTTGAACATAAACCTACACATGGAGTTTTCTTTAATAGATGAGTTACATTTCATGGCCAAGGAGTAGTGAATATCCATACTTTGGGTGACCATTTTCCCTCTCAACTTATTACAAGAGCCTTTTAGATCTGACCATAGGACTAGCTTGTCCTTATCAACATGCATTTACTTTGCCAGAATTTTATTTTTGTATTTTATTGTCCTTAGAGAAGCCCTTTTTACCTTTTATAGATGCCTTTGCTCATGGATTCAGATTGCTGGAAGGGAAACATGCTAACATTTTCTTCTATTGTGTGGTATACATATTGTCCCTGTGTGTCTACTATAATTTGTTGTTGTTAATTGCTGCCAGGTTGGCTTTGACCAATGGTGAATCTATGAATGAGGGATCACTAAGACACTATCTTCTTAACTTAAGAGATGTGTTGGAGGTCTTGCACACCCAGGATTGAGACTCCTTGATTGAATTTATCCACCTTCAGTGTGGTCTTTTTTTTTTCCTGTTGTCTTCCACTTTGCCAAGCATTATTATCTTTTCTGATGAGTCATGTCATCTCATAATATGTTAATAATAATAATAATAATAATAATAATAATAATAATAATAATAATAATAATAATTTTTTATTTATTTATAACAATGTACCGAAGCTTCAGTTTAGGCATTTTAGCTTCTAGGGAGAGGTCAGGCTTGATTTGCTCTGAGGGTTCTGTTGTAATGTCAGCTGTAAGCTTTTTGAAAGAAGGTTACACTCCTGACAGTGTTTTTCCAATTTAAAAACATAACCAAAGTGAATTCCTTCTTCAGAAATTGTGCATGATTTAACCTGAAAGTTGACTTTGTGCTTCCAGCAGTGCAACAGCATGTTGTTGTCCCCACATTTCTTCTGCCTTCTTTCCCCATTAAACTTTGTTCTGCTCTCTGACTTGTTGTGATCAGCATGTCTAGTTTTGATCCCAGAATCTGTTCATATATATTCTACTTAAGATTTATTATCATGAAAGAATATGGGCCAGCTTGCTTTTCACTGGATTGTGTTAGGCCACAGAACATTGCTTGTGGTTATGTTCAGTATAGTGGATAAAAGGTTATTCAGATCAAGAGTATAGTAATAGTTATGATGCTGAATATATTTGTGTGACACAGAGAGAGAGAGAGAGAGATGAAAATCAACAGGACTTAATTCCATTCTTTTCAGGTTTGGGGTGCCAAAACACTAACAAAGTATTTGTATGCCAAATTTTTTCACCTTTTTCATACAGTTTCTGCTTGGCAGAACACTTAAATGTTTTTCTCTCAACAGGCTCTTTTGTGAATCTAGCTTTTTAATCACTTGCTATTCATTTTTTAAAAATCTGGCAGTGATTTTATAGAAGTTACTTTATGTTCTGACTGGTAAATGAGTTTTTTTAAAAAAAAACAAAACCCAAGAGGGACACATGAGCTTTTACTTGGAAATTTTGAGGTCTCCCACTGGTTAAATATTTTTGGTTCATGTGCTTTTGAATAAGCGGATATGATTATTTTGAATGTTTTTGATGTTCTGTCCTAAACTGTCAGAATTGATGTGAATGGGACAACAACATTTGTGTTGTGGAGTACTTGTGTTCAGCCACGCCATTCTGTCTCCCTTTGCATCTTTGTGTTGTATCACCAGTGCCCCAATCATTTAATGTTTCTTGTTCCAAAATCAAGACCCAGCAAAATGCAATGAAAACCACCCAGGATCATGGATTTTCCCAGCAGACAATGGATCACTAATTAAATAGACACAAATCCTCCTTGCATATTCTCCCACCCTGAGGCCTTGCCATTCAACCACAGAACAATACACAGATTAACATGTAAATCATTCTTCCCAACCTGGGTCACACAGTAAGTGTGTGTGTGTGTGTGTGTGTGTGTATATCCCACTCATCTCCATGTCAGCATTCTCTGAAGATTCTAGCCACAGACGCTGGCAAAACGTCAGGAACAAACTGTTCTAAGAATATGGCCACATGGCCTGAAAAACTGACAAAAAACTATGATAAGACTGTTTGAGTGTTGTTTGTTTTGCTCCTTTGCTCCTGGTATCCTTTTCTAAAGATTTGTTGCATATCTGAACCCTCAGGATTGCTCGGTCTGCTGATAGCTGTGTGGGTGCTGTTTTGGCTGCAAAGCCATTAGTACAGGAAAACTATATATATGGTTATGATTCAGTATGTGTGGGAATGCTTTTATAATGAGACTTTCCTTGGCAAATGTCAAATGCTTTGTTTTATGTAAATAAGAAATAGAGCAACTATTCAAACTTACTGTTTGTAGGAAGATGTGAATTCAACTTGGGACCTCAAATTTTGTTTCATGTGCCACTAGTGACATCTAATTTAAATTTGGTATCATTATGAGGAATATTTTGAAAATCTTTCTGGTGACTGGGCAAACAGTATATTACATTACCTGGGCATATCTCAGTTAACAAGCGTTCTGTGCAGTCATGCTGGCCACATGATCACAGAGTAGTCTATGACAATGCGCGCTCTTCAGCTTAGTAACAAAGATGAGCATCACCCCCTATGGTTGGACACGACAATCTTGTCAATGGGGAATACCTTTACCTTTACCCTTACTGATTGGGGAACGTTTTTGGTATTTACAAGTAGCTGTGGGCAGCAGCCAGGGCTATTTAAAATTTAAATGGTTTCACACCGGCCAGCCAGGAAAATTTAAAATGGAAATGGCACATGCGCAAAATGATCATTTCCTATATTACATCGACTCAATTGCTAATATGTCCAGAAAGCAATCATGCAATTCTAGCACTGTTGACTTGCATTTTCACACGATTGCATAAAAGTGTGAAAATATAGAGCACTATAGCACTTTTTATTTTCATTACCGCGATTGCTGCTGCATTGGCCCTAGTGTGGTAATGTCCTACCATCAAATAAATTACATGATACGGAATTTTTGGTGATTACTGTATAGACTCGTCCAGAAGTTGACATCATGTATATATTGAGGGCAGATTTTTGGTCCAAAATTATGGATTTTGATTTGATCCATGGGTAAGTTGAAGATAGAACTTAGCAAGGGGCTCCTGACTCCATTGCACAGAGAAGTGAAAGTGCCAGTGCCTCAGGGGCCAACCATGCTTAGCAGCCCCCACCATCATTTTCCCATGCAGGCATTCAAAAAAGCCTGTTGCCACTCTATTCAGAGAAGTACTTTAACCTTTATCAAAAAAGTAATCATCCCCTTCTCTGAGTAAGACTAATGTGATGCCAAGCACAGTTCCTCAGCTACATGCTTCCATTTTTTCAGTTTACTTTGAGGCATGCCAAAAGAGGGGGGACTTGCCCTCTAGAAAGGGAGGAAAGGAGAGAGAGAGGGGGAATGAGGGTTGGGGCCCTCTGGTGGTCAAGAGACCAGCCAAGTGAATGATGACCCCCTCTATCCCTGGCTCAGGAGGCAAAGAAGGCCTGGAGAAGACAGGTGGCAGTGATGGCACCCCCACCCCCGAAGCATTCAGGGTCCTGTGGTTGCAGCGGCACCCTCTTCCTGGTTGTGGTCTCAGGTAGGAATGCCATGGACATGAAGCCAGTGGGCAGGGGGTGGGTGGGCAAGGCCTTTTCCTGCTACCAGAGTCTGTCTGACACTTCCAAACTGTTTGCCCCTGGAAGGTCTCCTGTGAACTCACTGCAGGGAAACAGGGAATAAGGGAAGCCAGAGGAGGAGGAGATGTTTCCTTTTTTTGGATAAAAGTTAGGGTAGTCAGGATTCATTAGAGTGGCAAGAGGACTTTTTGAATGCATGAGATTTTCAGATTTTTCCTGCTCTTGCCATAGTTAAGTCTGTGGAGAGCCTTCTATAGAAGTGTCAATACCCCCCCCCCCCAATCTATCCATAGCAGTAGCCTTTTGGGATTTCCCTACCATGGCAGAGAGTGTGTGGTTTTTTTCAGTGCTGCTGCTTCTTTTTCTAATTAATTTTTTAATTGAGTTTTTACAATAAAATACATAACGTTTGTAGAACAACAATAACAACAACAATTAACTACAAGGGCCAAGGTATGTATCTGATGAGTAGTTATTCTGCAGCAGAATAAAAACATTAGTTAGTCTGTCTTGTCAAGGTGTTGAGTGTCTGTCCAAAGATCTAGCTGTGAAGTTCGAGGTTGGATCCGGTGGGAGTGATGATTAACATACTCAATAAAGATCATCCAATCTTCTTAAAATGTGTCAGTCCTTTTGTGGCCAATGCGAAACCTTGCTGTAGCAGACAGTTTTTCCATCAACCACATATCTCAAATTCTAGACCACCAGTTCTCAATGGAGAGGTCACCTGATTTCCAACATTTCACTACTTCTAATCTGGCAGCAGTATTTCCTGTGTTTCAAGTTAGAATTACTTTTAACAAGTATAGAAAGCAAAATTGGACAGAAATTTACAATTTGATCAGTGATATGTGAAATTTGATAGAATTTTCTCACTTTAGGACATTCAATCCACATATGCATATAGGAGTCTCTAGATTTAAAACCCCTCCAGCAATCTGGGGAGAGCGTTTTAACCATTTTAGACAGCGTTACAGGTGTGAGATGCCACCTATGGATGGTTTTCAAAGTATTCTCCCTCACAGATGCTGAACAGGATTTGTATGGAGGTGAAGACCAAACATGAGCCCATGCAGTGTCTGAAATAATGGTTTTCAATTATTCTTGCCCAAATGAGTGCATATATAACAAGAAGAAGGGCCCTCCCTCCATCCACCCTTATCGAGGAAGAGAAGGCAGGCCATCTCCATCGGGCCTAGCCTGAACAAGAAGAAGGGCCCTCCCTCCATCCATCATCATTGAGAGAGAGAAGGCAGGCCAGATCCATTGGACCTAGCCTGGAAAGAAGGGCCCTCCCTCCTTCTTTTAAGGGGGGGTTAATTGTTATCATTGTTATTGCTGTTTAATATGCTTTTAAACTGTATCTCATAATATGCTTTGTTTCTTATATTATGTAAGCCGCCTTGATTGCCTTGGCAAAAGGCGGGGTATAAGAATAAATGTATTATTATTATTATTTATTGGCCTTTCCCATACGTGTGTTCCAGGAGATGTTTGTAGATAGTTCCCACCATCCCTGTAGTATGAGAAGGAAAATTGAAACAAAAGTTTTCAAAAAAGGAGAGATTCTCCTGCTGAGGCTAGGTGTGATGCAAAAGAAGCAATTTTGTGTACTTGAAACCAGGTAATGTTAGTTTGTTGTAGGGAAGTTTTTGGTGGTGGGCTTTGGTAATCCACCAGAGAACAGATCTAAGGTGCAGTACAGTCCACGTCTTCTCAGTAACCTTATTAGTGGGAATTGATCATCTAAGTGAGAAAGAGGATGGAAAAAAGGGGTTTAATGGGAGAAGGGTCCGTAGCTAGTGTGTGTTTCCATTTATGCCAGATGAGTAGGGAGCTAGGTAACCTACTAATTTTCTGTTTTGAAATTTTAGTATAAAGGCAAGTAAATTTAGTGGACTTCATATTATAAATTCTAGATTTACCCATCTGTTGTCCTTAATTAATTGAATAGTTAGGGTGAAATGTTTGTTTGGACTGATTTCTTTTATTACAGAAAGCTCCTCTAAGTTTTTGACATACAGAGAATGTTACATTAAACAAAACAAAAATGTAGCTATTTGCTCCAAACATTGCAGATACCTCCGTTGGCTAAAAATATTACATTTTCTTAGTCACTCCAAATACTGCTCTGTCCATCAAATTATTTTCATTTTTCATTTTGAATGAAATACTTTCAGTTACCAGACAGTTATGCAGTTATGAAACAAAAACATGCACTCTTCATTTATCTGTAATGTTTTAAATTTTTTTAATTGTTCGAATTTGTAGTTTTAATCTTCATTTGATTTAATACTGTTTTAAGGAGGGGAGGGATTGTGTGTTGGGATATATTGTATGGTTTTATTGTTGTAAGCCGCCCTGATTGGGTCCCCAAAGGGCGGGATATAAATTATTATTATTATTATTTATATTATTATTATTATCTCATCTTTAATAATTAATTTTATAATGTGAAATGTGTTTTTGTAGAGGCAGGATGAGATGGATATGCAAAAGAGATCTAGTTGGCTACTTTGAGAACAGAAGGATTTACTAGATAGATCTTCATTAGGGTCACCAATTGTGATCAATAACTATGTCAGCTATGTCAAGAAAATACCCATATAACCAAATATAATGTGTGAATGGCCTTGGAAGTGAAAATTAAGCCAAGGAGCAGTTTACTGTTAATGAAATTGTCCTTTCAGTTTTGCAAGTGCAGATTAGATTAGATTTCAGCCAAGGGGTGGGTTTTCACTGCCTAATCACATGTCTAATCAAGGCAATGGAATGTAAGTGATGCTCCCACTTAGCTAAATTGGTTTCACTAAACTGATTTGTTGCTGTTTTGAAATGAATTGTATGTGGGTTTTCCCACAACTGTGACAGTCGTGGTATTTAGATTGGAATGCAGTTCTTGGTTCCTATGCCGTGTTCAGGAATCGAAACAAAGGGAGGTTAGAAAACTATATGCACAGGCATATCCCTAGGGTTTTTTTTACTTATTGTAGGTTGAGAGCTATATAAGCTTCAGTTTGAATTGAACTATAATCCTAAAACTGAATTTGTTGTCACTGGGAGGTCTTAATGAAGACCAAGTTAGAAGCCTAGTCCTCTTTTTGATTCTATAACAGTCCCATTATATGGAAAGAGATTTTTTTAGCCAACTCCAGAAATTAAATTCTATAACAGTCCCATTATATGGAAAGACATTTTTGGCCAACTCCAGATTTTTTTAGCCAACTCCAGTTGAAAGATTGAATGGTATTACAGGTTTTAAAATCTTAAATAGAATTATTGTGAACAACTAAGATTTTTTATTTGCCTTCAAGTTGTTCTGATTTATGACATCTCCAAGGCAAACGTATCATGGGGTTGACTTGGCAAGATTAGTTCAGAGAAGGTTTGTCTTTGCCCTCCTCTGAGACTGAGAGAATATGACTTGGCCAAGGTCATCCAGCGAGTTTCCATGGCTGAGAGATTATTTGAACCCTGGTCTCCAGAGCTTTAGTCCAGTGCTCAAACCACTACATCAGCTGGCTCTTAGGATTTTATATGTATGTAATTATAAACATGTGTTATTTCTAAATTTTAAATTTTAATTACTGTTTACTTCTAGTATAGCCTCTGAAGAAGGCCATTCAGTATCATAAAGGCCAAAACACTTTGGGCTCTTTACAAAACAGCAAGGAACTCCATAATCGTAAAACCCTTTAAATTAATAAAATACAACCATCAATAAGCACTTGGAAACTTGTTTTTTCTTTTGCTTGTGGGTCCTAATATGTGCTTTCCAGTGCTGGTTTATGATTTTGTTTGAACTAATCACAGTTAGAAAAAGGAAGCTGGTTTATTTAGAATCTGAAATAGTTTTCCTTTACATGCAAAGAAGAATGTGGAGAGGTGAGAAAGAAGTGCACGTTTCCAAGGCTTCTCTAGCCTCTAACTAATTCTCAGAATGCAAAGCGAATAATTTAATATTTTATTTGAGCTGAGCTGCTCTACAGGATGTACAAATATATAGCATTGTTTAACTGAGAGGGTAAGGTAGGATCTTACTATTCATTTCTTATGTTCTAAGGGCCTTTGCAGACTGCCAGAAATAGTGCACATTAAATTGAGGCACTGCCCTGGCTCAGTGCTAGGGAATCATGGGAACTGTAATTTATTGTGGCACCAGAGCTCTCTGACAGAGAAGGCTCAATGTCCCAGAAAAAAATACAATTCCCATGACTCCCTAGCACTGAGCCAGGGCAGTGCCTCAATTTAATGTGCACTATTTCTGGCAGTCTGCAAAGGCTCTTACTATACCTTATGCTCTTACTATTCATTCCATATCCTGCCCTTTCTGTTGTGTCACTTTCATCCCAGCCCCACCATTGTTAAGTTTTGCAAAGACAAGATCTAGTTCAGATCTCGTCCTCGCAAAACTTAACAATGGTGGAGCTAGGATGAAAGTGACACAACAGAAAAGGCAGGATAAAACAGCATCTGAACTAGAGAGACATATGTTTGAGAACCATGTCTTATCAGGGTTCTAAAGCCTGTGGAAAGCCTGTGTGCATAGAGCAGGCTTCCTTCTTTATCTTGTAATACATGGAGATGGGCAGGGTAGGCTGATTTACTAGAGATCCCAACAGAGTGGAGTCTGTCAGTAGTATATTACTCCTCTCCTCACATTTCTCACAGGATTTAAAGGAAAATTTTGTTGTCAATAGTACAGTTGGTTCCTGGAAATGAGTTAATAAACATATGTCTTAGCATTTGCAACAGACTTGGAAACCATGTCCTATGAGGAGAGACTTAAGGATCTGGGTATGTTAAGCCTGGAGAAAAAAAGATTAAGAGGTGGTATGATAACCCTGTTTAAACATTTTCTTCCAACTATGATTCTAAGATTCAGTTGCTGCTGAGGAACTGTGCATCTTAATCTCAAGTGTGGTTCTGCACACTTAAGATCAGAGATGAGTAAGGATGAGTTTGGCTTGTACTTTGCTCTCAGACCTTTCTAAAAATTTTAGTAGCTCCCATTAACACCTCTGCTTTCCCCAAATTATCCAGTTGACTCCCCCACAGCCATTCACCCTTCAGTCTTTGTTTCTCGCTTAAAGCCTATGAAGACATTAATCACAGGAAAAAATTATTTCAATTTTTTGCTTAGTCTGTGAGAGTAGCATGTTTTCAGTTGAGTGAAAACACTGTCTAGGATAACTGTTATAACTGAGAATGGCAACCAGCAAGGCTTGGCATTGGAAGGTTATATGGGAGCAAGTAATAACCTTTTAATACTAAAGCCTGCCCCTGAACTGAGTATCTGTGACTTCATGTTACTTCAGTGCAAAACATAACCATTGAACTTTGCTTTTGTGGGGATAAATATTTATTTATGCTGCGTCTCCATCAGATGGCCTATACCTCTGGATGTAGGATTGTGTCCAAGTTCATATTTCATTGAATGTGTCATTTATTGGATCCTCTAGGATCAAAATAAAACACAGCACATTGTCAATTATTTTTTATTTATTAATTTCTGTGTAATATTTCCAGAGACTGACATGTTAATGATAAAAAGAAAAATGAGGGTGGGGGAAATGAAGGAATCCAGCAGTAGCATAAGACTGGCTGGTTTATTTCAGTATGAGCTTTTGTGGATAAATAAAATAAAGAAATATCCATCCACTTCTTCAAGTGCATGTATATGTTATGAACATACCAATCAATAGGCCTTTCCTAGAAGGCGAAAACCTTGAATCTGGCTTTATAGGCTGCTCCATGTTTGCCAGTTTCTACACTGGTATTACTGGTGGGTACCATAAGTGTGTCTACTGATTGTGAGAGAGAAGACCATGGATGCTCGATTTTGCTATGTTGCTGATACAGTCTCTTTGCATTGGGAAACTCTAGTTAGTTACAGCTATCTATTTATCTTTTCATTCAAATGTTATTTTGCCTATCTGGAAGTAATGTCCATGTAGCAAATTGTTTGGTGTGTAGCAGTCCTGATGGATCTGTAACTGCTGGGTTAACTGTTCAATTTCATGCAACTCATGGCTAGTATAAATGTTACACCCTCCCTCAAGAAAACATTAAGTATTTCCACAAAGCTGCTATGATTTGTATTGAATGTATTATTTTAATGCAGACATTTGAGCTACAACTGTAGATACAGAAAACCACTAAAGAAAGTATAGGTTTATTTATTTGAAATCACATGTTAATATTAGTAAGATCAATCTAATTTTTGTATGTGAACTTGATGTTCTGTTACACTGTAATGTCAGTGACAAGAATGAAGAGTCACAAATATTACAGGGGAAATTCTGTATTCATGAATCATTGTCAGATGACTGTTTTCACAGTGGACCTTGGCCCTTTACTCTGCACTCACACAGAGAGAATTGCTAACATTAAACAAAGTAACTAAGGAAACATTTATCTGGCCAGAAAATCTTACACACCCTGGGTGCTTTCAGATCTCTGTGCAGATGGCACACATGCCAGAGTAGTATCCGTTTTGAACACTGAAACAAATTGAATTTCCAAATATAATTAAATTACTATAGTGGGGTGGCTGCAATCTCAGGACTTCTACAGAGCATGGCCCAGATCATGTCTCAACAAATGAGGGGCATGTATGGAGAAAAGGAGCAGCGTTTTCAGATGAGGAAGTAATCAGCTGCTGCTCCTTGAAAAGCCACCTGGAGTATGGAAGAATCAGTAGCTGCTGCATAGAGAAAGGGGCTGGGGGAGGGGCATTAGACGGTGGGGGGAAATTTAAAGAGAGAGGGATGCTGGAGAGGAAAGACCAACAAGAGAGCTGGAGCCCAGGGAAAGAGAAGAATGAGAAGGAAGCCAGAACTGCTCTGGTGATTTGAAAGGTAAAAGGGAGCCAGTATGGCTTAGTGGTTTGAGCATTGGACTATGACTCTGGGGACCAGGGTTTGAATTCTGGCTCAGCCATGAAACCTACTGGGTGACCTTGGGAAAGTCACACTCTGAGTCTCTGAGGATGGCAATAGCAACCCCCCCTGAAGAAACTTGCCAAAAAATTGCATGATAGGGTCACCATAAGTCGGAAATGACTTGAAAGCACAACAGCAACAAGTGGAGGAAAAGGGCTAGAAAGCGGAGCAGACAGTAAAGAGAGGGCAAAGGGAGGGAGACTGACCCCCTCTTCAGACCAGGGCGTCGGGGACGCCCTGGTCCGGAGCGCCGGCGGAGCTCAGCCTCCACACCGCGGCGCTCCTCCAGCGACTCTAAAAGGAGCACCAAATTGGTGCTCCTTTTAGATATCAGGGAAAGTGCGCCCTAAAAGCGGCGGGAGCACTTTCCCTGACTCAAACGCCATGGCGCGTCCGGTCGCTGCGGCGTGAGCTCATCCCCGGAGCGCCGGCCGTGTGGAGGGCCGGGGACTCCGAGGGCGACCTCAGGAAGAGGAAGGGGCGCCGCTCGTGCGGCTGCCCCTCCTCTTCCGGGCCCGGAAGACGGCTCAATTAGCCGTCTGCCGAGGCCCTGAGAGAGCAGAACAAGAGAATGGCAGGGAAAGAGTGGAGGAAGAACAAGGGTTGGAGCTGAAAAGATGCTTTAGGATATTTAGGCAGCTCAGTATTACATCCTTCCATTTGCTTCTTACGGTTTAAAAGTACAGTCATAACAGAAGTTTCTCATTTCCTCATGGCTGCACTGGAGGAGAGAAGAGGGAAATACATAGCCTAAAGCTCATGTAAGCTTATTCCCATTCACAGTAAGCCATGGTTGAAAACACTGAATATAATGAATCACAACAAACTCTTGTTATTGTGAATGATGTGTGAACACAGCCAGTATCAAGGATCTCTTCTTAATAAGCAGCTGTATATGTTTTCATTGTTCTGTCAGGCATGCTGACAGAGTTGTGTTCAAGAGAAATTGCAGTTTTCTCTTTATCTCGTGCCTAAACAGCAGACTTTTTGTATTAGTTTTCCTTTGTTATCAGTGAGCTTCCACAGTACTAAGAAATTATTTTTGAAACCCATTAAGCACACTTTCACAATGCTAACCAAGCTGATATACTCCCAGAATATTTTAGGTGTGCAGAATAAATGTTCACTTTGCTCTTCATTTCTACCAAATTTATAAAGGCCAATCCCTTCTTTTGTCTCTGCCTTAAGTGTACAATGTTTCTACAAATTCATATTCACTTTTGAAATTAGGAGAGAAGCTGCTGATCTTGTTTTCAGTATTGTATTTGATTCCTTCCTTTAAACATTTTGAAACTAGCAAGTATGGACAGTGAAAACTACTAAAGGCTATACTGCATGTGGTACTCAATCAATCAAAACTGATTCAGACTCCTGTTTGTCATCTTTGAAGTCAAGGCTATGTGATAAAGGTAATCTTTACCACAATCGATGTGGTACTGTGTTTTATTTAATCACAAGTTTTAAGCAACTGTTGTAAAATATGTTACAAATCATTTCAAATTTTAGAATAGCAGTCTCCATTTCCAGTTAAAATTCAGGATGGTTTATGCTGCCATCATAAAATCTATCTATAAAATACCATTAACTACTATAAAATCTATAAAATACCATTAACTACTACTACTTTTTAAAAACAACAACAACAACTGAACTTAAGTTGTAACTTAGTTTGGCTATTATTGGTGTTTCTATATAGTACAGTAAATGTTTTTAAAATTCATGTTGTAAGTCAGCTATAGAGGAGAGCTCCAAAACAAAACAATATACTTAAAATGGCTTCTAGTCATTTGAAAGTTAAAGGAGAAGTATAGTCAACATAAGTCAGGAGCAACATGCAGGCACACAACAATAAATAACAATAAAAGTTGCAGGAGAACAACAGTACTGTGTTATGACAGCTTCACTGACTACTAGTATATTTCTGAGCACAATTTGAAGACTTGGTTCATATATAAAGACGTATATGACTTGATCTATCTGACCCCATAGGATGTTGCCAAGGATTTCAGATCTCTGGGGAAGCCTATTCTCAGTCCTGCCACCTCTTTTCAATTACAAAAGAGGATCCTATCCTGAGGCTTTTTGACAACTGAGTGCCTGCTGAGGATGTAGTTTTTAGGGAAGGTGGTGTATTTATTTATTTTTCTAATGTGTTTTTAAAATTGTTTTAAATGTAGAGATTTTTAAAATTTTGATATATTAAATTCTGTTCAAATATAATTTACTGTGTTTTGTATTTTTATTTTTAAATCATGTTATGAGAAGCCTTACGTCTTGGCTCTGAGAGAAAGACAGGTACCAATTGTGTAGACTTCATAAATATATGGTTTCTTTTTTCTGTGAAAGACTTTTATTATAAAGGCCTCAAAACAACAACATCTACAATAAAGGTGATAACCCCCTTCCCTGATATGTGGTAAAATTCTAAGATCGCTCAGGATCTTAAGAGCTTCTGCCTTATTTTGGGGACCATCTTTTAATTTAGTTTGCCTTGCTATAGTCCACCTTGTTCAGGGTTGTCCTCTGAGTCTCTGTGAGTTATTAGTGCTACCAATGGGATAGGGCCAGGGAGGTCAACTTCCAAAATTTTCATTCCGCCAGCATGATATTGCGTCACACTAAGGCACCCTAAATGTTTTCTGAGATTGCTCATGATAACTATTTCTGCTGCATAAAATGTAAAACAGCCTTAATGATTTCACTGTAGAGGCTTGATGTCTTTGAACAGTATTACTGATAGCTTTATCATAGTGGTGATAGTCCTCTAACCAAATTATAAATGGCTATACTACTGTACCTTTTGCTATGACGAAATGTTTTCATGAACAACTCATGAAGCTCAGACATATGTGTTTTACCCATGGTTCCAGACAGATTCTTGAACTTAAAATGAGTTATAATTGATTCAGACATCCGGATGTTCAAATGCTATAGTTCTGTTACACAATTGTATCAGCTCTCTAGGTGCCTGGACAATCACTTGCTTTGGTGGAGAAGAATACCTTGCTCATAAATGTGTGTTAATTTGTGTTGTTTCAGTCCCATTAAAGTCAACTGAAGCTTAAATCCATTTATTCCTTTCACTATCACAAAATATTAACAGATGAATGTAATTGTTTTTCTTATGAAGCTTCTACTAATATTTTGCAAATCAGTGTTGAGCCAATTACCTTGATAATACTTGGTGGCTTCAATAAATATACCATACTACCATATGCTTCATTTCTCCCCATTCACATTTTTAATTTAGTCCCTCTTCAAAGATAAGTCTTTTAAATCTTCTTTAGAGTTTTTAATCTCTCCATATGGAAGTTCAAGATTCTTTTAACCTACGAAGCATGCTTTCATGTTGATTGCAATCTTATCATTTTCCTTACATTATTTAAAATTAGATTATTAAAGTGGAAATTCAGCAATGAAAAGGGCAGATCAGATTATACAATGTGGTGTGTACTTTAAAATGCTATTATTAATATATTTTAATGTTTTGTTTGCAATAAAAGCTCATTTAAATAGTAATCAGTTTCTGAGCTGACTGGTTATATTTTCATTAGTGTACAACATCAATTATTACTTTTCTTTCTAAAACTGAGTGAACCCTGATGGTTTTAAAATGAAAACAAGTATTAACTACCATTTGAAGTTTCATTTTCTAAGTGTGTTACCTGTAGACATCTTTAGCAAACTAATTACAACTCAAATTGCTATTGCAGACCTTACTCAGCCATGGAAATCCATTGGATGGCTTTAGCCAAATCATACTCTCTTGTCCTTAGAGAAATGCAGTGGCAAACTCCTGTAGAAAAATCTTGCGAATAAAACATTGATAGGGTTGCCATAAGTTGGATTTGACTTGAAGACAGATAACAATAAAATGAATATAGAAAATTTGGATGTTTGCTGTAAATATGGATGAATTGCAAAAATCTGGTTTTTGACACGTTCATGATGTAAACAAATATATGGAATATTACTAATAAGATGATGCCTTGACCGAGATGTTTTATCTCTTTAGTGACAATTGGAAAAATAAATGTCTTACTACTGAAAATAATATTTTTGACTTTCACCCCAGGTCTCAGAGAAGATATTGAATACAGTATTACTACCCAGCAGTGTTAGTATATTGGTTCCAATATTTTGGTGTTTGCCATGGAAAGTAGAATAATTAAGAATTGATGTTCCATTGTCAGATTAGATGCATTAGAAGAGGCAAAATTGTGGGAAGCTTGAATAATAGTAAAGCTATGCCATAAAAATAATAGTTCTGGATATTTAAAGGTTAGAATTATAATAAAATTGTACTTGTTTTCAGAGAGTTGAAAAGTTTACCTCATTGAATCAGATCCAGTCTTACTGAATTTTGCATTTTACTTTTCAAGGTCCAAATTCTACCTATAACTCTGTGTATAAACATTATACAGAGAGGTAATAGTAGTCTTTCCATTTTTATCAGTGTTCATTTATCTAAAATGGTATTCAAAATATTTCACCAGAAAGCAATATCAGTGTCTTTCTTACTCATCTTGAGAAGAGAATTATGTCAGCAAAACAAAGGTTTGTTATTTGCAGTTCGTAAAATGCTGAAGAAAGTAGGTCATTAGAAGTAACTGTAATGATTCCAACTGGGTAAGAGCTTTTAAATTCAAGAGCAGGGATAGGCAACCTTTCCCCTTTAAGGGCTGAGGGACTTCAGCTCCCAGAAGCCTCAGCCAGGTTGGCCAATAGTCCCATGTTGGCTAATAACTCCTGGGATTCTGGAAACTGAAGTCCCTCGGCCCTTAAAGGGGAAAGGTTGCCTACCCCTGTTCAAGAGCATGGGGTAGATGTTACTTGTGTGAATTTTTATTGTAGACTTGTTGAAATATTAGACTATTTGTAATAGAATTATTGAAAAACCTCTGGCCTACCAATCCTAATTCTAATCCTAATTGTTGACAAGGAATCAGACTAGAGCCTCCTCTTCCAGAAGCTCCTGTAATAGCCCCCAAAGTCCTTGCTTCTTGGGAAGTCCTCTCTTCTTTTGAAAGGAGAGGAGTCCCATTTGTTTCAAGATACTGGAGATAATAGTGGGAAGTCCCCTGTGTTTTCAAGGAGATCCCTGCTACTGTATTTGAGTGCCAACCAGAAGTATCAGCCCTCATTGTTAGCCTTAAAGGAATCTTATAGGAATTCAAAGAATTAAGTAGGTCCGCATATAATGTGAGGAATCTGTTCTCGGACCCTTTGTGTATAATAATTTTTGCATTTCTTTTGGAACCTTGTTTTTCTTTGGCTGCATCTGCACTGCAGAAATAATGCAGTTTGATACACTTTAACTGCCATGGTTCAATGCGATAAAATCCTGGGATTTATAGTTTGTTGTGGCACCAGAGCTCTCTCACAGAGAAGGCTAAATATCTCACAAAACTATAAATCCTGGGATTCCATAGCATCAAGCCATGGCAGTTAAAGTGGTATCAAACTGCATTATTTCTGCAGTGCAGATGCAGCCTTTCGCTCCTCTGGATTCCTAGCATCGCTACTCTTGCTCTTTGGAGCACTTCTTAAACAACATGCCCACTTCTTGACCACGATCACTTCGCCAGTACAGGCAGGTAGCATATAGCTGATCAACACTGAACATGAGGTAACATGAGCAGCGCCAGATATTGCAAGTAGCATGAGCAGCACAAGATAGTGTGAGACTGTGCCAAGCAGTATGACTCAAACTATATAATATGCAAATCTATTGCAGTACAGGACAGTGATGCCACTCTTTGGGATGTCACCCAGTGCAGGAGCAGGCCTTCTGGGGATGGGGCCAAAAGGGCTCTCCCAACTTCTCTGCCATGCACCATTCACCATTCTACTCACAATTAGAATAGCGTGAGACAGGGAGGTTGTGTGTGTTGGGCATGCTAGGCAAGGAAGTGGGGGTTGCTCAGCTGGGTGTCACCCCTCTTCTGGGTTGTCCCTCACCTGCTAGTGATGTTACTGCAGTAGGACCCTATTTAATGGAAGTTTGTAGTACACGATTTCAGTTGTGCACAACTGGGGAAAAAAAGTGTTATCTTTAGGCATTTCTACGTCTTCCAGCACAGATCTATGGTCAACTTCAGGCAGAAACATACCATAGAATTGCTCTGGCAGATTTAGAAAATGACAGTAGAGAACACTTCATTGTTTATTTCAGGTAAGAAAAGTATGGTTTCAGATTATACAGGAAAATCATATTATGCAAAGAGTTCTGGAAGAGATTCCTCTTGTAAAATGCAGACTATTTTCATGGCACAGATTATCATATGCGTGAAGTGCTTTCTATAATTCAGGTATATATGGAGTGCTAATAGGTGGGAGTACGATTATAGTTGTTGATATATGCCTTCAAGTTGTTGCCGATATTTGAACCCGTTCTCCAGAGTTATAGTCCAGTGCTCAGATTACTACATCATGCTGGCTCTCTGGGATTATAGACAGATGTAAATTAAATGAAGAAAGTTCGAACAGCATAATCACATTAACACTCTTTGTCTTGTCTCTCTTATATCTCTCTTTGAAATTTCTTTGCTCTACAACAGCTATTTTATGATTGGTGACAGAGTTCCCCAGGGTCTGGATAGTTCTTTCACTATTTTTTCATATTGCCATTTCTCTCTCCATGTATTCTTTTGTGTGGAGGTTGGCCTGTTTGGCTTATGTAGAAAGTAGAATAACATTATTGACAGGTTATGTTACGTTACATTGGGAGGTGGACAAGTCAGTGAACTGCTAATGTTATTGTTGGCATGATTAGGTCCTGTAATGCTGTGAACAGAGTAGGTCTGAAGACAGAATTGCACCTGGGTTTATAGTACAGTTGGTCCCTTTGTTTGTTGCTAATATGTAGTTCTTTAAGATGGTGAACCTTGTCTGTCAACAAGCATATGTTTACTATCCAAGACCTCTGAAAGGGAAGTGTTTATTAATCAGGATGAGGTTTAGTTCACCAATTTTGCATTTCTTTTGTTTCATTTGGCAGCTGTAGCCTGTAGCATAAGTGGTATTCTGTTGTTTCCTCTTCCAAGTCTCTCCTGTGGGTACCTGTTTTGCATTTAAGATTCCCCCCCCCACTTCATTATGTGTGAGTACTGTAGTTTGAATAATGTAAATCCTTAAATTGTGAATCTCAGTACAGTAAGCTGTGATATGCAAGTGATATGTAGGTATGTGGTTGTAGACAATGGATTTTGTGATGGATTCGGGGTGGAACCTAGAAATATATAAGTATATTGGTTTGTAGGTTTTCAGTACGTGTGGTGCTCCTGTATCCATTGGATAGTGAATCATAGAATCATAGAGTTGGAGGAGACCACAAGGGCCATCCAGTCCAACCCCCTGCCATGTAGGTACTCCCAATCAAAGCATCCCTGACAGATGGCCATCCAGCCTCTGCTTAAAGACCTCCAAGGAAGGAGACTCCACCACACTCCGAGGAACAGTAACACCCAGAAAGTGAATCATTTCTGTAGTCTGGTCTAGGCTAAAATTGATGGTGGTCTTATTGAAGTCCTGATAGTATTTCTCAAGTGATTCATGCCCATGAGTTGAGATGATAAAGATGTATTTAAGTATGATTCAAATGTAGGAGATGCTTCATGAGACAGAAGTTGAGAAAGTGTTTTTCCAGGTCAGCCATGAATATGTTAGCATACTGTGAGGCCACAGAAGTACCCATGACAATACTATTGATACAGATTATCTTCATAGTTGAAGTAATGGTGGCTAGCACTAATAATAATAATAATAATAATAATAATAATAATAATAATAATAATTTATTTATATCCTGCCTCTCTGTAAAAACAACCGAGGCAGCTTACAAGATGAAACAAACAATCCCTTCCCCCAATAGCCTCCCCCCTTAAAATGCAATTAAACAAACAAAATATAAAAACATAATTAAAAATTAAAAATAATTTAAAATGGCGAAACGAAAATCAGGGACAGGCTTAACTGTTTTCGGTGGCCGGTTACCTACGCAGGAAAGGCCTGTCGGAAGAGATCCGTCTTAACAGCTTTTAAAAAGCTGTTTAGGGTGGTCAAATGACGGATCTCATCTGGCAGGCCGTTCCAAAGTCTGGGAGCGATAGCTGAAAAGGTCCTTTGGGCAGTTGCAGATAATCTAGTTTTCATAGGTTGCAATAAATTCTTCCCAGAGGACCTTAGTGCATGGGGTGGATTATAGAGAAGGAAGTGGTCCCAAAGGTAGTTTGGACCCAAGCCATTTAGGGCTTTAAAGGTAATAACCAACACCTTGTACTGTGCCTGGAAACTGATAGGCAGCCAGTGAAGCGATCTTAGGATAGGTGTTATATGATCTCTTCTGGTTTTACCTGAGACCAGCCTGGCTGCCATATTCTGTACCAACTGAAGTTTCCAAACTAGGCACAAGGGTAGCCTCATGTAGAGTGCATTGCAGAAATCGAGACGAGAAGTTACCAGCGCATGTACCATGGTTTCGAGGTCCCTAACCTCCAGGAAAGGGCGCAGTTGGTGTATGACCTGGTTTGTCATCTGAAGCAACAGATCTAGGAGCACCCCCAGACTGCAAACACAATCATTTGAGGAGAGTGAGACCCCATCTAGGACTGGGGATTGTATCCCAATACCTGGGTTCGAAGCCATTACCGTTAGTACCTCTGTTTTGTCTGGATTCAGTTTCAATCTGTTTTTCCTCATCCAGTCCATTACTGCTTTAAAACATTCATTGAGAGGGAGATGCCATCTGAAGTCAAAGCTGTAGACCTAGATATAGAGAAATATATCTGGGTGTCGTCAGCATACTGATAACATCCCGGCCCATTTCTCCAGATGATCTGTCCCAGCGGCTTCATATGTATGTTGAATAGCATCGGAAACAGGATGGCGCCCTGAGGGACGCCACAATTAAACTCCTTTTTTCCTGAGCAACTGTCCCCGAGCATCACCCTCTGGAATCTGCCTGAGAGAAAGGAACGGAACCATTGCAATGCAATGCCTCCAATTCCTAATTCTCTCAGGCGTTTCAAGAGGATGTCATGATCTATCATGTCAAAGGCCCCTGAGAGGCGCAGTAGCACCAACAGGGTCACACTACCCCATCAATGCCCAGACGAAGGTCATCAGCCAAGGCAACCATGGCAGTCTCCACTCCATATCCTGTCCTAAAGCCAATTTGAAATGGATCCAGATAATCGATTTCCTCCAAGACAATTTGGAGCTGAAGAGCAACAGCCCTCTCGATCACCTTGTTCAAAAAAAGGTAACAAAGAGACTGGCCTATAGCTGTTCATGTCCAGAGGGTCAAGGGAAGGTTTTTTCAGAAGCGGCTTAACCACCGCTTCCTTCAAAGAAGATGGAACATGACCTTCCCAATGGGATGCATTGATGATGTCCCTCAGGAACATCCTCAAGATATCTCCCCCCTGGATGGCCAGCCACGAAGGGCAAGGATCCAGAGGGCAGTTGTCTTCCTCACTCTACCAAGGAGTTTGTCCACGTCATCAGTACTCACTGGTTGAAACTGATCCAGTATAATCTCATAAGCGGAGTTGCTGGATACCTCATCTGTCGATGCTACTATAACACCGGCATCCAAGTCGGCTCTTATTTGAGAGATTTTATCTGCAAAGAAGTTGTTAAACATGTCACAGCAGGCCGTTGTCGGGTTAAGTAATGGGTTCTGCACAGGTGGAACCTGTGCTAGTTCCCTTACCACTCTAAACAGGTCTGCTGGATGAGACTCTGCAGACGCAATATGTACAGAGAAGAAAGCTTTCTTTGCTGCACGTATTGCTTCCCTATAGGAGCAAAGAAATTTCCTATGACGCGTTCTATCAGATAAGAGTTGAGTTTTCTGCCAGACACACTCTAGTCATTGTCCAATCCTTCATTCATCTTCATGAGTTTTTCTGTATACCATGGTTGATGATTAGAAGCAGGTTGGAAAGGGGAGCAATCGTGTCAATAGCCGTGGCAAGATTGGTATTCCAGGTATTAACCAAAGCTTTGACAGAATCACCGGCGTTACCAACCATTAAACCCTCAAAGGCTTTCTGGAATCCATCATCATCTGGAGGGAGAGAAGGCAGGCCGGCTCCATCGGGCCTAGCCTGAAAAGAAGAAGGCCCTCCCTCCATCCACCATCATTTGGAGGGAGAGAAGGCAGGCCAGCTCCATCAGGCCTAACCTGAAAATAAGAAGGCCCTACCTCCATCCACCATCCTCAGGAGGGAGAGAAGGCAGAAAGTGTGCTGTTTTAATCTTATTATGTTTATTTTAATATTGTATTTATTCTTTTAAGGAGGGGTATTGTATTACTGTTATTGTTGTAATGCATGTTTTTAATCTGTATCTTATATTTGTAAGCCGCCTTGATTGCTTAGGCAAAAGGTAGGATATAAAAAATAAATTATTATTATTATCCAGTTGGTTCCATTAGCCTTTGAGGGTGGACCATTCTAATGGGTCCTCCACCCCTGACAGGATGGGCAGTGGTACTAAGTTCAGCCTTGATCAGGAAATGATCCGTCCATGACAATGCGGAGGTTTTTATTACTCCCGTCCACGGATATTCCTGTTCCGTTCTGAAGACCACATCAAGGGTATGGCCCACACAATGAGTGAGCCTGATGACCAATTGAGACAGGCCCACGTTTGTCATGGACTCCATGAACTCCCGAGCAAGGTAAGGTTCTGTGGAATGGTTGGTGCTCTCCAATCCATTCTGGGAAACAGAGTAAATTGAAGGCGGGATAGCTTTCAGACATTGATCCCACCTTCCTTTGTAACCCTGTTCCTGCCATACTTTCCTTTCCCCCACACAACCTGGATTTTTGCTCCTAGATCACAACCGGCCACAGATGCCTGACCCTTAATACAAACAGCCCTCCAAGTCCCTTCAAGTTGCTGCTGCGCATTACCTGAAAATGCTGTTACATTCAATGCTATTAATCACTGTAGAAAATATGGCTGCTTTCTGAATTTGGAGTTCTAATCTTATCTTGTTTACTTGTCAGATTATGAAAGTAATTGTCTTAAACTAGTTGACTCATACAGTTTTCATAAATGACATGTCAAATTCATTTGGCTTATAGAAGCCTGAGAATGGGAATGGGAGATCAAGTAATTTTTCATTATTTGGTAGCTGCTTTTATGAAGACATAAGTCATTCTGTATCTTTCAGAGGTTTGTTGTGGAAAACAAGAAAATTTTTTTAGAAAACAGAATTCTGTTTAGCTTTAAACAATTTCTCATTATCAGCACCTTCGGGCCTAGTGTAAGAAGAAGAGCCCTCCCTCCATTACCATCCAGTGTCATCTGGGGGAGAGACACTAGGCCAAGCACCACCCAGCCTAGAATAGGAAAGAATGATGAGATTCGAATGTATCTGCTTTAATGTTTGTTTTGATGTTTTGAAATGCTGTACGCCCCCCCAATTGCCTAGCAGAGGGGCGGGATATAAATAAAAATTATTATTATTATTATTATTATTATTATTATTATTATTATTATTATCAGTATGAAAAGCTTTTCGAACAATCCTAGAATACTTGTGAATCACATTAATAAATCATAGTGACAACACAGAAGGAAGCATTTAAATGTTTGTATTGGTGAGATTATTAAGAATTTTCCAATTGGGTGTCAAATTATACAGATAAAAATACAGTATTAAGAGGGGAATGCTGTTTGGTGCACAGCAGTGTAAAAATCTAATAATTAAAACTAAAGGTCTACTACATACGGATCTCAAGTAAAATTTTCTGTTGTTAATGGGAGATGAAATTTTATTACCTGTCTTTTATTGCTCTTTGTCACTTGTCCTCATATGGCCAATAATGAGAAAGGTCTCTGCCTGCATTGAAATCCCCAAATACCATTTTAACTGACAATATATCAGACAGAGTGTAGGCCCGTGATTCTGACATCGTCACCATTTCCCCCCTGTATGATTTTTAACATTTTTGCTTGATGATGAAGCCAGTGAAGCTTTGGAAGCTTGCATAATGTATTTTATGCTTTGGCATTGGCCCAAAAAAGATATTGCCGCATGCAAAGTTTGTATCGTGTTGTATTTTACACCTTGTGTATACACTTGATGCAAGTGTGAATTACTGTTTTTGCTGCTTAGTGTCAGAATAAGTCTTAGAAAAAGTCAAAAGACATTGTACTATGTGCACATCTTTCTCTGTTTAGTGGAAACCCTTTCAGATAATATGCTTAGAGGTTTCATTTTAGTATTATTCATGTTTTTCTGTTTTGTATAAATCGGGGTCACTGAATAATTTGTCTTTTTTTCTTCATTGCTCCATTCTGAAGGAACCTTATTGCAACATGGTACCAAAGGTAGTGAGGTGCAGTGAACTGAAGCCTGCAATAATATCCAGGAAATAATCTTGCAAATTAGGCCACAGATGTTACTAGTCCACTTGTCTAAAATCTGCCTTGAATCCCATTTTAGGAGAAAGGTGGGATATAAATCCAATAAGCCTCCACATTTGTGGCTTTGACTTTGGTGGATTTGATTATTCACAGATTTTATTAAAATGCTCTCTCTAGGAATATCTAGGTCCTCCAGTGCAACTCTATGGACAACTTTAACCAAAAGTTAATTGTTTCTCATTATGTCTTCTCAAGCCAATTTGTTTATGAGATCACAGATTTCTAACAGTGTGAAACTATATCCTCCTTTAAACTTTGAGCCAATAGTTTCATTACCTCTTTCAAAGGCAACATTTGAAACATTTTTGGTGGCCTTTAGGATTCACAGAGCAAGTTCCTATAATTTAAAATATTTTTCCAATCATATTTTCTGGTTCAGTGTATCTGCACCACCTAGTGCAGTATCTGATTTCATATCTACCACATGAGTGTAAACCTCACATTGAAGATAACTAGTTTCAACAAATCAATAAATAAGCATTTGTTGTTTTTGATTCATTTAATCAAAACCTCTCCAACACACCGTTATTACTTTGTTGCCCAAAGACTATCTTATGACATGTCTTCTATAGCATAGCTAAAGATAACTATAGATGGAAATGCTCATGGTAGAACTTTTAACCTTGCTTTACAAGATGTTCCAGCAGCAGTGGTTTTTCTGCTGACCCAGTTTTTGTTTATGCCAAAGCTTGTCTTCATCTATCTTCATCTTCTTCATCTATTACATAAGTAAAATCTTATGCACTCATACCATCTATAATGTCAGCTGCTTCCCATATTAATTTTCAACAGTTTATCCTTGCAATAACAGGTGTCTTAGTGTGTGCAGTTTGGCTAACAATACTTTTTTTTTTGATCAAACAAAATTTGTGTTTCTTTTCAGTTAACAGATTTAAGTGCACTTCCAAATCCTTCTTCATAATATGTTTTCCCCCAATATAACATGATTTACTGTAAAAATCTTAATATATATATATATATATATATATATATATATATATAAGTTAAAGAACAGTATAACTGAATTCTGTGAACTCCAAAACATATATTGAGATAGCAGAATGATGTTTCTAGTGTTCCATAAGCCAAAGTTGGTATAGTAATGTTTTTAGAGCAGCTGTTTGAAAGATCTAGGTCAGTGGTTCTCAAACAGTGGGGCAGGATCCCTGGGAGGAGGAGCAAGAGTGGCTCAAGGGAGAGGTGTGTGAGACTTGGAGGCCATGATCCCTCCTCCTTTTCTCAAACCTTTTATGTTTAAAATGTACACATGTTTTGAGTTAAATACTGAATTTGTTTAAATAAAACTGTTCTATTTTGAATTGTGTTATTTCCTTATAAAATGTTAAAATAAGAATAGATATGAATAGAAATAAAAATATCCACACTAAAAAGGAAAAGAAAATACACACACCAAACATCAAGTGTGGCCTGCGTGTTGTCTTCAGATAGATATAAAAGGGGTCACAAGGATAAAAAGTTTGAGAACCACTGATCTAGGAAATAATTATCAAATCACCAAAACTATTATGCTGCCTGTAAAAGTTTTTCTGGTTCTCTGATACATATAGTAGATGGTTTTGTTGATACCAGAACAGAATAAAAACTTTTACCAGACATCATTATGTGGGACTAGGTTATAACTGGTAAATTATACTGTGGTTGTACTGAAAGAGTAATAACATGTGGATTGTAGAAACATCTTGAATGTGGTTTTGAGGAGATAGTGTTGGGTTAAATTATATTTAGTATTTTCAGTTATAGTAGTACAGGTACTAGCCAATATACTTATCAGATTTATGAGAGTGGAATCAGTGGCAGCAATGATGAATTGTTTTGAGGGTGACAAATGAATTAAGTGAACTGGAATTAGATTCAGATCTTCGTGAATTGGGGATACAGCCTGGTAACTGACAATAGGATTTTTCTGTGGGATTTTGTACTTTTGAGATAGCTATACATCTTAAATAAAATTTATTTCTATTTTGAGGATTCATTGGAACTTTGCAGATTTGTTAGTAATATTCCAGTAGAAAAAGGTGTTATTTGAGGTAATAGATTCTCTGTGTGTTTACTTTGTATTGCTGCTTTAGAAACAGATTGAACAATGGCATATGCATAGCATGAGCAATTAGATGTCTCTTATGAAATATTTTTGGAATACAATCACTTCTGGGTTATGTTCCAAGGTTGTTAACAGTTTTATCTTTGTGGAATGTGACACAGTCCTTGCTGAATGCTCTTCAGCATCTCATATTGGAGCATGTAAGTGCAAAACTGAATATTCGTTTCTGAAATAATATGTGAAGGTGAAGGAACATTAAAAAACAGTTTTATGTTAATGCAAGTAACTTAAGTAAAAACATGCACTGGTAAATTATTAATGTGGTTGCTCAGGACAAAGTGTTCTTCATCTGTGTTTCTATTTTCATGTTTTAATATATAGTTTTCACAGTTTATGTTATTTTTTCTTTCAACAGTCATCAGTGTCATTTTTCATTAAATAGTATAAATACATTATTCTTATTTTGATAAATATATTTATAAAAGAGATTGTTGTTGTTGTTGTTGTTGTGTTCGATGTTCAAGTCGTTTCTGATTTGATGGCATCCCTAAGGTGAACCTAGTACAGGGTTTTCTTGGCAAGGTTTATTTGGAGGGGGTTAGCTTTTGTCTTCCTTTGAGATTGAGAGAAAGTGACTTGCCCAAGGTCAACCAGTGAGTTTCCATGGCTGAGCGGGGATTAAAATCCTGTTCTCACATAGGCATAGTCCAACTGTGGTGCTAAGAAAATGTTTCATATACTTGAAACCCCCTGTTCTCAGACACATGAAAATGTTGAGATTTCTCTAATTTATTGTTCTCTTTTTGTTGAAGGTGATTATATGCTGCACTTCTGGAAACAGTGGCTAAACAGAATTACAATATCCATATTATCTATCTGTCTATAATATATCTATAATCTATCTATGATTGAAAATATGTTTTTAAAATGCAATTTATATGCAGTTTTAAAAGGCATAAATGTTTAAAATATTTTCATGAAATTGACGAAGCAAAAAAAAAAAAAAGTGCTCAAAATGGTACTAAGGGGGGAAGCACACGAGTGCTTCCAGGACGCTGCCGGACGGAGCGCTGCGAGACCGCAGCCTCCGCACCGCGGCGCTCCTGCGGCGTCCCTGAAAGGAGCGCAAAAATAGCGCTCCATTCATAAGTCAGGGAAAGTGCGCCCTAAACGTGTAGGGCGCACTTTCCCTGACTTATCCACCGCAGCGTGTCCGGACGCTGCGGCGGGAGGTTGCCCTCGGCGCGCCGGCCGTACGGAGGGCCGGCAGCACCGAGGGCAACCTCAGGAAGAGGAAGGAGCGCCGCGCGTGTGGCTGCTCCTCCTCTTCCGGGCCTCCAAGACGACTCTATTAGTTGTCTGCCGAGGCCCTAAGTCATAATTAAATAGCTGAAAGATACATAAAATTTAACATATGTAATATGTATCATGTTATTGTTCAGTTCTGTGAATTTCTGAAGTACTTTATTTGTATCCCGGTTTTCTTTCAAGGAGCTTCTAGTGAAACACATAATGCTACTCATTTTCTGTCTTAACAATCACATGATATGCATTACCCCAGTGTCACATCCAGTTTTTCACTCCAGTTCTTGGTCAAGATACCCTTATCATGCAGGGAGTGATAATCTTTTCTGGCGCAAGGGTTGAATTGCCTTGTTAAGAACCTGTGTTAGGCCATGTGCCAGTACTGGGTCAGAGCCCAAAGAGAGAGAGGCTAAAAGCAAAGTGGTTAGGACCTTCTTCTCTCAGAATGCATGTTGTAGTCACACATATTCACACACCCTCCCATTCCTGCATGTTATTGTGCTGCATTGACACATGCCCAGCCCACCTTGAACCTGGGTTTTCATGGACCTAGCTCTACATAAAATTACATTGGACCTAGAACAGTGTTTGGTCCATCAAAAATTTATATTTTGGGTGCATTGAATATCATATGACTTTTTTTAAAAGCAATTTTCTACTTCAAGTAAATGCTGGTGATGTAATACTAAAGATTCTTCTTTGTGGAATATGATGTGGGTGTGTTTAGGGGTATTTGGTTGGATGTGTTACCATGTATTCATTTTATATTAGAAAAATCTTTAGTATTTAGAATTTCACACATTCATTCAAACTATATTCCTGTGACCTGGGCTTCATCCGCATTGCAGAAATAATCCACATTAACACCACTTTAACTGCCATGGCTCAAGGCTATAGAATTCTGGGAGTAGTAGTTTGTTGTGGGAATTGTTTTTCTGGGAATGGTAGTTGTCTTTTTGTGACAGTCAAAGAACACAGATTCCAACAACACTGCCCCTCAGTTAGACTCAATGGCTGCATCTGCACTTCAGAAATAATATGGCTTGACTCCACTCTCATGCCACAACAAATGACTATTCCCAGAATTTCACAGCCTTCAGCCATGGCAATTAAAGTGGTGTCAAACTGGATTATTATGGAGTCTAATTGAGGGGAAATGTTGCTGGAACCTGTGTACTTTGACTGTTGCCAAAAAACCCCCTACAATCCAAGATTGGAAAGATAAATATTCACTAGCTCTGGTCAGAAGCTCTTGCTGCTTTATTTCTTCATGAATATTTATTTTATGGATGCCAACTCCAAAAAAAAATATTTTTTTTTAGAAATATTGGCAGCTTCTATCAATGTATATGCTTGATGCACATTCATATCCTGTATACTTCCATTTCTCTTTTTCTTTCTTCCCTTTCTCCCTGCTTTCCTTTCTGGTTCTTTTGTTTGTAGTAATTCTTTTAAAATCCAGTTTTAAAAGAACACATTAATCATGACATGAAACTACCCAAATATCACTAAGGACTCAAAATTCACAGTAATGTCCCACACATTTGTGACTTTCTTGTTTTTCCATCTTCTTCTCATGATATAACTAAAAGACCTAATAACTAGAAGTTGTATGCTTATAGCCACCACATCCTGTTTTAAAAAATAGGGGCAGAGATTGTCCTTGTAATGGGTCAAAAATGAATGTGGGTAAACAAGAGATAAGCACAGTTATTATCTAGAAGTGAGTGGGTGATAGTGTAGACTTGTTGAAGCAGGAACAGAGATGGGGGTCCCAGAGGACTCAAAAGAAGGGATGGAAAGAAAAGAGATTGTATCTAGTCATCTAAGAGGTTCATCCACCCAATCCATCTCTGTCTGGACCCATATTTCCATAAATATTCCCATCATTCTGTCATCAGTTTGGAATTTTCTTATAGTGTCTGTTTTCATAATGCAGCATTGATGCAGAAATGCTATAAGAAATCTCAGCCTACATCTAATTTTATAGAAAAGTTATTGCAGAGCATTTTGATTGAGTGGATTTGTGTTAAAGTCTTCAAAAATAATCAAACCATTTTTAAATTCAGGCCAGTAGATGTATCATCCACACAACTGGGAAATAGTATGTGTATTTTAAAATGCTCAAAATGTTGCCTTTATTTTATTTTTAGGGGTTAATATTTTAGACTTTGTTTTATTTGAGATTTATTTTTCCCTGGGCTGAACATGACCTTCATTCTGTTCTTGCAGGTTGAAGCCAAGCAGTAGCTGTTCTTCAGATACTTTATCAGGAATGTTTCAGATTGTTTGTGGAAGTGATGGTAATTGAATGTCGGCCAGCAGTTTCCTTGCCTTAATAAGGAAAGTTAATTTTGGAAGCTCTCTTGTTATCACTCCAGGAGCTGTTATAAGCTATATCAGTTCCCTTTACAACATCTCAATGAGGGTCTTTAAATGAGATAAAATGGAAAGATTTGTTGACACCTATGTATTAATATTTATAAAATATTAAAAGTGTTTCACTACAAGCCTCATAGTGTAAACAGTAGGAAAATATATGTGACTTTATGGAAGGCCACCACTAATCTCTGAATCTAGTTCAGTTAGCTTGGACGTAATATTTGTCCACTCCAGTCACTGCCAGCCAGTTTCCATTGCTGCCTCTTTAGGGCTTCAATTATAAATAAATAACTAAAGGCATTTAATGTTTAGCTAAACGCCCACTTCCAAATTTCATCATCTTCCTCAGTTTTGTCTAGTCTATCATGATAAGAAAAACATAAATCAAAAGACTTCCTAACAATTTAGTGATAACTAGCTAAATGATCAAATAAACCTTGGCAGTACACAGGGAATTCTATTTTTTCCTTCCTGATATGAAAGGCATTGTTCACACTCAGTCCTTGCCTAAAAATAGAAGATACGTTCTTCTTCAGTAGTCATTATGACCCTTGCATCTAAGCTTATGCTCAGACAGAATTTATGTTGGAATATTCTAGAGCTGAACTTTTAGGTGGACAGTGCTCTTCTCCCCCCTCCCCCCAAAAGTGCACATGGCCTGATGGCCTAGAATTCTATGACAAAAGTTATGGCTCATGGGCTGTTGTTCAGTTTCCTTCATTTGTCACTGCAGTTTGTCTGAAGCATTGTCTTCTTCCTGCATTACACAGGAACCAAATTAAGACCAAGCTTGGCACCAGAGACATTGCCATTAAAAGGGCTCAGACTAGATTAGGGGTGATCAATACCTGTCAAAGCAAAACTTACAGTGCTGAAGGGAAGTGCTGTAATATTGGAGCTTCCTCCTCCAACCTGAAACTGGGCAAATCCCTGAAACTGGCACTCCAGAAAGGGCAAGCAAAGGAGAGACCAAGCTGAGATACAGAGCTTGTATTGAATAAAGAAAAAGAAAAACACAAACATAATGCTAAGAAAATATTACTGCAATGTCCAACTCAGTCAGGTGCCTCCGTATTGAAGGCTATCTTGACATCACTGATCTTGTTTTCAGTCGTGGGCTTGACTTTGCAGAAGATGCTTCTCGTTGTTAACATACTTGGCATTGAGAAACAATTAGTGCAAGAGGTGCCATTAATAGATCCTTTCGGGATAGATTCAGCCTTGATACCAACACACTGACACTGGAAACCAGATCGCTAACTTAGTACCACACATTCCTGTGGGGGAGTCAAATTTAATAGCACATTACTGGGATGACTAGTTTAGTTTAGATGACAGAAGAAACTAAGGGCCTTTGCAGACTGCCAGAAATAGTGCAAATTGAGTCCACTTTAACTGCCCTGACTCAGTGCTAGGGAATCATGGGAAATGTAGTTTATTGTGGAACCAGAGCTCTCTGACAGAGAAGGTTCAGTGTCTCAGAAAAAAATGCAATTCCTGTGATTTCCTAGCACTGAGCCAGGGCAGTTAAAGTGAACTCAATTTGCACTATTTCTAGCAGTCTGCAAAGGCCCTTAGTCACAAATTCTGCTACAAGACTCTGCCCAAGTGTCCGTGTGTAGAACGTTACAACCTCAACTGGCCTTACCACAGTCTTCATTACTTCATGCAGTTCCAAATGTGCCTTTCTCTATACCAATGTTAGTTCAGGCCATCAGTCCACTGCTGTAGAGGTCAGTATCCTAATATCTTCATATCTGCAAAGCAAAAGCAGCTTCATTTATATACCGCTTCATATCGTGCTATGGGATGTCTAAGCGGTTTACAGCTGTGAGCTGATTGCCCCCCAACAAGCTGGGTCCTCATTTTAGCGACCTTGAAAGGATGCAGGCCTGAGTTGAGCCTCAGCCCTGGCTGGTATTGAACTCGCAACCTTGTGGTCTTTGAGTGAGTGGCTGCAGTACAGGCATTTAACCATTGCGCCACCAGGGCTGAAGAAAAAGGCATCTATAGAAGTGTCAGACTGTCCAGAATACAATTTAGAATTTTCTTCCCCACAATCACCTTATCTACCCACTTTCTCATCAGTTCATGAAGTGGGTGACAATGCTCCTGTTTCCCCTACAGAAGACCTATAACAATATATAGATCATATACATCACATGGCAAAGTCTTTGGGATTGGAAATTAAGTTGCAACTACTTGCAGTGCTAGACCTACTTTTCCTGATGGTAGACACATGAAGATCTACCCTGGTAATGCTATCACTTGTGCCAATGTCTGAATTAATTAAACAGTCCTGAACAAGGCATTCATCTACACTAGTAGTATTATGCAAGGTGCATCCAGAAGGGTGGGTTTCCTGTTTGTACACCTAACATCAAAAAATGCCACTCTGTCAAATGATAGAGAAGGTAGACACCATGGGCACAATGGGAAGACATTTTTACTCTTATTCTGCATTAGGCATAAAGGTGGTGAACTACCAGGTCTGTATGTCAGGGTGCCAACAATTTCTTTAGCGGAAGATGGTGGCTTTCATCTTCTGTTTTCTTGAAGGTCATATCAATGTAGCTCATCTATTCCAGCAGGAAGCACATTGCTTGGCAGCTCAAAAAATTAGAGAAACCCACCATACAGTGATGGTGAAGTTAAAACAATAGTGGCATCAATCAACTTATGGCATTGTACAGCAGGTATCTTGGAAGATACCAGATATATACTCCCATTTGACATGAAAGTCTTTTTAATTCCAAAAGAGGTGACACCATGGATAATTTGTACAAGGTGAGGTCCATTGAGGGGAAAAAGGATTTTGTGTGCATGCCTGGTCCCAGTGACTTCAAAACCAATACTGGAGAAGCAGTCCAGGTTTTCTACACACTTCCCCAATCAGTATTCACACTCTTCATCTCAACAAATGGGCAATTTAAACAAACTCACTACTGTTCATCTTCCAAAAATCTGGAGGAAGCTCCAAACACCATCTTTCACCACTCCTATGATGTATCACACCATCTTAGATGCTCTCGTTGGCCTTTTGCCTTCTGGTTCAAAACATCTTCACCACTTGAATAGATGTGGCAGAACATCTCTAATGATAGCACAGTTTGACCACTTTATGTCTGGAGTATGCTATAGAATTTGGATTCCACCCTATGATTGGGATTTTGTAACCAACACATCCTTCTTTAATTCTGTCAGAAAAGATTCACACCTTACTAGGCAAGGGTGCTATAGAAAAACTTCCATCACAACGCAAAATTACAAGCTATCCCTACTTTACAGTTCTGAAGAGAAACAGAGGACTGTGTTTGACTTGACTTAAAAGGAATAAATTGTTTAATCTCAGGAAAGGATAGGTCATAGATGTGCAGGTTGTCTACCTTGATGTTCTGCACATTGTAAGTTTCTCAGGTTTACAGATAGGGATAATCTGTTTTAGCATAAATTCCTCTCCTTCAGTCTATCAACAAAACCAGGAGTATTCACAAAATGTATGGCTTTATTTATTTATTTATTTATTTTAGAATTCAAGGAATTGAAGTGTTTTCATACTTAGATGGCTGGCTCTTGATGGCATCCTCCACCTACAGGTTGATTAAAGACCTGAACTCCATGTTAACCCTATTACAAGATTTAAATCTCTGCATCAATCTAAAGAAATCAACCTTAACTCTAACTCAGGCTACCCCATTCATAAGAGCAATATTGGACTCCAAGGGACCGAGTTGTCCTGCCTTAGCCATGCAACTCAGGCCCAAAAGAAGATGTGCAGCCATACTTAGATTTCTGGGCTTGATTGTATCCACTACAGTAGTAGTACCACATGTTTTTCTCAATTTTTGGCAACTACAATATTGGTTATGAAGGACTTCGGACATAATTTGGCCTCTCAGTTCAAGAAGATTTGCATACCTTCCAGCATACAGAATATTTTACAGTGACGTGAAAAGATTTCACACCACTGCCAGTTCACCCTCTGCTACTTAAAACTGATAGTCAACATAGAAACATCTCAGATAAGTGGAGGGAACCATATAGACTTACAAGTGAGCAGTTGGTAGCCTTTGAAGGAAAAACAGCTGCACACTGATGTGCTCAAGTTGCTGGCAGTGTTCAGAGCATTTTGTGTTTTCAAAGAGCACAACTTAGTTCAGGTAGCACTGGCTAATAGCAAGGAGAC
The DNA here is from genome assembly GCA_026167975.1 of Phrynosoma blainvillii. Lineage (NCBI taxonomy): Eukaryota > Metazoa > Chordata > Lepidosauria > Squamata > Phrynosomatidae > Phrynosoma > Phrynosoma blainvillii. The sequence goes on from JANUYF010000001.1 coordinate 331,607,346, forward strand.
ATGCTGTCTATCAGTCTCTCGTATCTGATCATTCACCTGTCGAAATGGTGCATTTGCTGTGAGCTTCTTCCAGGAGCTGTTCGTTTGGTAGGAATACACAACACTCTAGCAGACTCTCTCACTTAGAATCAGTTGATCACTATCCCCAGAGGCATGTGCTCACTTCCATCTCCAATGCAAAATGGCATGGGTACTCTGGCCAAGTACATGATGTATTTTTTCACCACTGGTCAGGAAGTTTCCTGTACATTTTCTCTCCCCTCCCCCTTTCCTATTCAAACAAGACTGATAGTAAAGATTCTGGAGGAGAGATTGAATTGTATCCTAGCCCCATGGTGACTAGGAAAACAGTGGGTCACTAGTTCTCCAGCTCACAGGCCAAGATTATATCTGATTCAAATCCACACTGTTCCTACTGACTCATTCTCAGAGGAGAATGACACACACACACATGCACATATTCCATTTTACAGTATGAAAAATCTACCATTGACAGAGTAATTGTGGCAGGACAACAGGCTGGTGTGATAAACTCTTTAGTCATCTTCTGATTTCTTGACCTCAGTTTCCATTCTGATTAGTAATTGAGTGAAAGTATGGAATTTTTTAAACATTTCAATGTCTTCATTGTCTGCTTTAAAATTATGTAAAACAATCTGTGTTTGTTATTTTTGTTTTCTTAATGTTCAACTCTTAATCTGCTTTAGCACTTTCTTCCTTGACTTCTTCAGTAGTCTTTGCTATTTTCTGCTAGTAATATGGTGTAATTTACATATTTTGAATTTTTGATGTTCCTTCCTCCAATTTTCATGTCTCCTTCCTCCCAGTCTAATCCAGGTTTATGTATATGTTCCGTGTAGAACAAGGGTAGGCAACCTTTCCCCTTTAAGGGCCGAGGGACTTCAGCTCCCAGAAGCCTCAGCCATGTTGGCCAATAGTCCCATGTTGGCCAATAGCTCCAGGGATTCTGGGAGCTGAAGTCCCTTGGCCCTTAAAGGGGAAAGGTTGCCTACCCCTGGTCTGCACAATCAAAAACTATAATCAGTGAAGCCCAGGCTTATTTTCTCCTGAAATTATTTGGTGCATTCCATTATCCAGTGTATGTTTGCAGTATGATTCCTAGTGCCTCTTCCTTTCCTGAATCAGTCTGGGCTTCTGGCATTTCTCACTCCATATATGGCAAAATCTTTGTTGTCAAATTTTGAGCATCACCTTTCTTGCGTGGGAGATTAATGCAATAGTCCAATGGTTACTGCAATAGCTTGTGTTCCCTTTCTTGGGTATTGGATTGGATATGGAGTGTTTTCAATCTGTGGGCTGTTGTTTGTTTTCTACCCTTTTTTTGTCAGATTTCAGTTGGAATTTGAATGGAGTCTGTCTTGAAACAGCTCTATTGGTATGCCATCTGTTCCTGATAATTGAATTCTCCCATGTAACTTTGATATCAGCTTCTGGTTCCCTTTCTAAAACTTCCTTTCAAATGCCTGCATGAATGTTGGGACAATATTGCCAAATTTTGTTCTCCTCAGATTTGTTTCAGGGTTGTAGGTATGGTTTACCAAAACTGGAGTGATCAGAAATCATCTAAAACAAATAAGAGATTGATAAAAACATTGTTAAACTGAGTCCCATGTTTCTTAGAGAGCATGAGATACCTTCTGCAATCAAAAATATTACTAGGCTTTTCAGGGGAGGATATGGGGGCCTTACGGGCTGCATTTTGCTTTCCCCTTCCTTAAAGCATAAACTGAGTCTCTTATCTTTATTTCCCTTTCATCCTTATATATTTTGATCTTTGTGTTAGTATTTTGTTTGTTTCTTTTCACCATACATTAGATACTTCCCCAAGTCTTTAGGCTTACAGTCTCAAATGCATTTTTCTGAAGGAGTACAATCTGCTTTTAGGGAGGGGGGGAAATATTAATAAAAGATACCAGTTTTATCAAGAATTTTGCATAATTTTCCTCTAAATTATTCCAGTAGAGCTGAAGATACGTAAGATGGACCAAATGCATATTATTAGTCTGCTTATAGGTTTTTAAAAATGTTGTGTCTGTGCTCTTGGGTTGTAGATTGTAGTAAAAGTTTATTATATTTTAAGTATATTTTTGATTGCTTGGAACTGGAAATATATTAAAAATATAATAAACCTTTGCTACAAGATATGCAAGATGCACAAAACAGATTATCAGTTTGTTCGTCACAATGGTGCAGGTGTTTTGATAATGTTAATAACTCCAGTTCCAGTTCTTAGCTCTGCAGAGAAAATGTGTCCTTCATTTTATACCAGGGGTAGGCAACCTTTCCCCTTTAAGGGCCGAGGGACTTCATCTCCCAGAATCCCAGGAGCTATTGGCCAACATGGCGCTATTGGCCAACATGGCTGAGGCTTCTGGGAGCTGAAGTCCCTCGGCCCTTAAAGGGGAAAGGTTGCCTACCCCTGTTTTATACAGTCAACCCTTCATATCCATGGATTCTTTATCCCTGGATTTAACCATCCATGGCTCGAAAATATTTTAAAAAGACAAATTCCAGAAAACAAACGTTGATTTTGCTATATGGTATAAGGGACACCATTTCACTGTGCTGTTGTATTTAATGGGACTTGAGCACCCACAGATTTTGGTATCCATGGCAGGCGAGAACAGTCCTGGTACCAAACTGCAGCAGATACCAAGGGCCCACCATACTTTACTTATCAACTGGTTCTATTTTTCATATCTTTTCCTGAATGGAAGATAGGAACATCATTTTAGAAATCTGAGATGAAATAGTTACAAAGAGTTATTAAGTACTTTTTTCTGGACAGTGCTGAAACAATAAATTGTGTTCCTAAAATTATAAAAATACTTACATAGGCATGGGCCAATATATTAGGTACATGGATTTTGTGTACTATATTATATTACTAGAATTAATAGTGTCACATTTGAAAATTGTGAAAGTGAATTTCCCTTTTAAAATTGCCCTTAGCCACAATTACTTTAACAGACATGAACCAATTTCAGCTACAGAGCCATTTTATTACCAGAACTGGTGAGGTAGGTTTGAAATAAACCAGGACTTAAAAAATCAAGAGATCTTGATTTGTAACAGCATTGGATATCTTACAGACTATATAACCATTCCTGAATTAGAAAAGGCATTACAAAGCATATTGGAAATACAAAATTGGATCAGACCCCAAACCCATTTATTGGTAGTTTTATGTTTGTCATCTTAGGGCTGTCATTTTCGTTGCCCAGCTTTCTTCTCTTGCTAGAGAAATCTGTTGCGACTCTTAATAGTTTTGGTATGTTCTGTATTATTTCCTTCTTTATCATGTGGTTTCTGAGTTTGATTAATATTTTCTAAGACATGTTAAGAATATTTTAAATTTTTTATAGTTTTAAAATAATAATAAATTATTCTCCATTCTTGTCCTTAAATACCTAGAGTGGACCATAAAATAAAACATAATAAAATTCAGACTATGAGTACAATAAGTTGTAAAAATCACTACTGATCTGCTGAAAATCAGGCAGTATAGTACTAACACAAAGTTGTCAATGCCGAAGATTGTACTTTACAGATAGTGACATATAGTATCTTTTTTTAACCCCACCCTCATTTAAATCAAGGGCGGTCTTAGAATATGCAAGTTTCACTGGAGAAACAGGACAAGAATGTGTTGCTTAACCCTTTTTTGCCAAGTAGTTATGTACTTGTCTTTCCAGCTGCTTTTGGTGAGCACTTGAAAAATATAGCTGTCTGAACTACCATATACACCCCATTTCCCACAATGGCAAAAGGAATTGGGGATGATTTTGATCAACTGCAAAGGTAAAAGGTTGAAGCATCCCTGCCCATGCTATTCCTTATTCATAATTTGCAGTCCTGGAGGCTGCAGTTGGTTTAAAAACAGAAAATTTCAGATAAAAGATACAGCATGACAGCATGTAATCATTAGTTTTGGACATTTGAATATTTCGAGAGATGTTTAGGTTCAGACATCAGGAATTGTCTCTGTGGAGATAATTACTTGTGGAGTACCCTGTATGAACCTTGGTATAATAATACTGTTAACAGGATGAGTTTCATTGACCTAAAGCATTAAAGAGAAGTTATGGTACAAAGACTGTAAGGTAGCTTGAATTCTAGTTCTATTGAATTTTCCTGGGGGATTTTTAATGGAAGTCCACTGAATCCTGCCCATTATCATTTGCATAACAGATCAGCCTTCCACAATCTGATGGCCTCCAAGAGTGTCTGACAGTGGTCGAAAATACACTGCAGAAACAATCCAGTTTGATACCATTTTAAGTGCCCTGGCTCAGTGCTAGGGAATCCTCTGAATTGTAGCTTGTTATGGCACCAGAGCTCTCTGACAGAGAAGGCTAAATATTTCACAAAACTATAGTTCCCAGAATTCCTAACATTGAGCCAGGGTAGTTAAAGCAGTCTCAAACTGGATTATTTCTGCAGTCTATTTTAAAGCAATGCTATTCTGCTGGAATAATGGACGTAGTCCAGTGAATTTCAAGAGAACTAGGTTGCAGGAGGCTGTTATAGATGGTAATAACAGCACTTTTAGTTGACCCAGAGGAGCTTATGGAGCCAAGAAGGATAATAGAAATACTATATCTCCACTGGCCACTCTGATAGAAGGTAGGCTTCCATGTGTATTGGTTTCCAATCAGTCTTCATGTCCAGAGTCATACAGACCAATTACGGAGCTAGAACCTTGTGATTATAAAGTCATGAATGGTTGGTACTCATCAGATAAGGTTTTCAGCTGATAAGAAGGCTGGATTTATTAGGTGGAGGTGTTAAAAAGATGCCCTTGCCCATCAGTGGAGTGTGCAGTTCAAGCATTACTGTGAATTTGAATTTTCTGTGTAAATAAAGCTGGCAACTAAGATAAGCAAGTGATAATCTTCAACCCCTGCTCCCCAGCCTCAAGGCCTTTCGGTCATCAGTATTTCAATCTTGTCTGGAGTCATGTCCAGATCCTGGTAAGCAGTCAAACGAAGAATGCAAAGAATGTTCACCAAATTTTTGTCCTTGATAAGAAGGATCTGGTGAAAAGTGGAGGCTCAATGTCAAAAAATGGGAAACCAGTGCAAGATTTTCCACCTCCCCTTGCCAAGATCACCATGAATTCCTCAGAAAGCCACTTCACAAATGTACCCTCATTTTGTTTAGGTAAGCAAAATGCACAACCCAGCAAGCACAGAAAGACAGGGTTATTGATCAAAAAGCCAGTTCGGCAAGCCACAGGATTATTGCAAGGATCATAACTAGAGGTGCTTTCAAGACTTGAACGTGCTATACAAGTATTAAGTATAGTTAAGTATATAAATATTAAGTATAGTTAAGTTCAATCACTTTTTTAAATAACGGTTAATATTTAATGTTATTTAAATGTCCTTAATTGTGACTGAATGGATTAACACTGTTGTGAGAGTCAGCCTGGTGTAGTGGTTTGAGTGTTGAACTAAGACTCTGTAGGCCAGGGTTTGAATCCAGGCTCGGCCATGGAAATCCACTAGGTGACCTTGGGCAAATCACACTCTCTCAGCCTCAGGGGATGGCAGTGGCAAACCCCTCTGAAAAAGCTTGCCTTAGGGTCGCCATAAGTCACAAATGACTTGAAAGCAAAAAAATAACAACAACAACAATTGTAACTGAATGGATTAGCACTGTCATGAAACCCAACTTTCAGGCAAGCCCTAAGGAAAGTATCAAAGGTATCTAATCTATAGCTCTCAGTGTGACTCACCAGCTGATGGTTGAGAAACCAATTTAAGTTTTCATCCTTAGCATTGGCATGTAGCAGGAATGTGGAGTGATTTCAAATGAACTTGCTATATTCATCCTCTCTGTATCTGTATCTGCTTGATGTCTATATCTGCTTAAAAGATTATTCTTGACACTCAAAAACAATATATGTAATTTCATTTCTAAGGTAAATTTTCAAGGTCTGAAAATATCAGTGAATTTTCTTGAAATTAGCTTTCTGGTCATAGTCTAGGAAGATTAATTTTTAACCTTCTAAATAGCCTCAGGGCAAAACTGCTGTAGGGCATTTTTTACACGTTGATGTGATCTCTTTGATCAGAGTGAGGTATACATATTTTTTTTTTTAAAAAAAAATATAGATTTCTGCTTACCACCAAATGTTTTAAACAAGATATTGACGACTTCAAAATTAAAAGGTTTTTATATGCTTGGGAGATCCAGAATCATAGCAAGGATTCCTCAGTTGCCTGTTCCCCACCCTCATATTTTCAGTCAGTGTAAATGTGTGTGTGCCTTCAAATCGCCTGTCAACATATGGCAACTCCATTGATTTTATAGGGTTTTCTTAGGCAGAGAATATACAGTGGTGGTTTTGCCAGTTCCTTCCTCTGAAATATAGCCTACAGCCCCCAGTATTCATTGGTGGTCTCCCATCTAACCAGGGTAGACCCTGCTTACCTTCCAAAATCAGACAGAACCTAGTGTCTTTAGGTTATCTTGTCTGATTCCAATCCATGTACAGAGTACAGAGCATATATTTTTATAGCCCCCCGATTCCATTGCAAAACTCAGTTTCTGGCCACAGATTTTTCCCATTGTAGCAAAATCTTGTGAGAAGCAGAATGGTTCCAAAATTAAGAGTTTAATTAAGATTGCTAGATTATCACATGTGTTCTGTCAGAACACTAAATGCTGCAAAACATTCAAACCTTGGGTAGGAGGACAACCTAAGATTGGCGTTTCCAACTGTTTGGATGGCAGATCTGGATTTAAAAAAAAAATCAATAGTGTGTGAACAGAGAGAGACTGCTGTGTGGGTTCCATAAATTGATTGCTGTTAATGTGTTGAGTCACAGACTACTGGGAGTGCTGCTGCGTTCTTACTCTCTCTCACACACAGAAGGAGAGGGACGAAAACAGGAGTAATATCCTCCTCTGTGCAAATTAATAGAGTGATTTCTCAATTAACATACATGAGAGAGGAGCTTTACAGCTGGAAAAGTCATGGGCAGGAAGTCCTTACCACCCAAGGTATTTTCTGAGGGGACAGGCTCACATTTTCTCCCTTCTGTGCAGATGAACAGAGAAATTTGTCCATTGTCTTTCATAGGGCAGCAAAGCAGTGAGAGCCTAGTGGGTGCCTCAGCATGGTGTCACAGATGCAGTGCTGTTAATGTATGTAACGAGATGTAGCATTCTTAAGTTGTATTTTTCAGTGGCCATTCATGCCATCTTCTACCAGCTCTATTTATGTGAAAACTTTTTTTAGTGTTTATTTCACAGTTGCATTTCTCACTTGAACATATATAGTATTATCCACTATACACACCTATTGGCACTTGCACTGCTTAGATCAGGGGTTGCCAAGATTTTCAGACTTGGGGCCGGTCTCTGGTCCCCAGGTCTTCTGCTGGGCCGGCCGGGGGGGGGGGAATTCTGGAGTACTGCGCATGCAAAACAAAATGGCAGCCATGACTCGTTTGCGCATGTGCAGTACTCGGTGCATGCACAAACGAGTCACAGCCACCATTTGTTTTCCAAAATGGCAGCTGCGTCTTGTTCATGCATGCGCAGGAGTACTATGCATGTGCAACTGAGTTGTGGCCGCCATTTTGGAAAACAAAATGTTGACCACGGCGGTGCGGCAGCGGTGGGGGTTGGCAGGGGTCATCATTGGTGACGGTGGGGGCTGGTCCAGAGGCCTCGGAGGGCCGTAGGTTGCCGACCCCTGGCTTAGACCCTCCCTCAACTCTACATAGCTCTAGCTAGCTAGGATGAATACTGTCAGTGTTGCAAGGTATGGTTTGGAGCTGTATTTCTTTATATGTTAAATCTGGCATAGTTTGTATGCATGGCTCTGCTTATAGTTTATTAATTTGAAATGTTAAAATTTCATTGTCAATCAATAAAGCAGGAGAGCTGGGGTAGCTAATGCTTATACTTTCTAGTGATCATGGTTCATTTTTGTTCATTTTTTAAAAGAGGCAAACTACAAAAGAGCAAAGAAGGCTAATTCTGCATTTTGCACTCAATGTAACCTTTATTTTTTATATTCAGATGAATAGCTTCAGCAGGATTTTACATAAAATAAATAAGAATTTATAATAAAGAAAAATGTTTTAAAGAGCTCTAATATTAATGAGAAGTAATGTGATTGGCAGAAAAGCTTTCTCTCCTCTGTTCTGTAAAATGGAACATGCATACAGTTCAGCCTAGTGAAGTCTTGGTAATGGTCTGAATATGTAGAACCATATGGCAGATAGGAAAACACAAGTGGTGTTATTTGGAATAAATTGTCCTTTGGTTTTCCCCCCATCTTCTTTATAATTTCCTTTACAGAATTCAAGGTCATACATCTTTCTATTTCCAAGGGAATCCTTGTCATGGAGATAAAAATTATGTTTCACCTGCAGTCTTGATCTTCATTAGCTGATAGGAGGGATTTGCAGCATTGGCAATAAGTTCTGCTGGTTGCTGGCTGGCTGCCAAACCAGGCTGCTGTTTTAAGATACCAGGTCCTCGCTCTTTTCCTCTGCCTTGTTCTCTCTTTCTACATCGTTCCATGCCACATCTCTGCTAGAAGAATACTGTAAAAGCTTTTGTATACAGATGGAAGTAAAGCTGCTGTTACTTGCTTAGAAAATCATATAGATGTAATTCGGTGGCTTGTGCTATTGAGGAGGGATTCTTTTGCTGCTGAGAAAGAAGCAATCAGATATGCGGTCAGAATTTTAAGACCGGCTCCAAGTGCACTTGATTTTTTTGGTTGGCTGCTGAATGAAGCAGTACAGATGGATGAGTGTATTTTAATATCCCAGTTTTGACATATGCAACACGAAAGAAATGTGATTCTGTAACATGAAACCAATGGAGAGTAAGTCTGGATTTTCAAACTCTGTTTCTCAGCCAGAACATCCATTCTTCCAGGTGTCATGCAGGTATGTACATGTTTTGGTTCTTGTTCTGTTGATATATTTAGTTTTGCAAAACTGCACTACTGTTCCTGTTTCTCCAGTGGCGGTATGATCATTTGTCTGATAACTCTTTGGTTTGAAGATCAAAGGCAATATTTAACCATAAAAAAATTGATGTGCTTTTTTTGTGCTAATCTCTAGGCAGTCTTTTTAAAAAGATGTTATACTTACAGGCAGATGACCTTTCATGATAGGTATGAGGCTTCCTAATGGTTTAAACAGAGCTATTCTTTAAAGTGATTCTTTTATCATAGATTGTTTTCTAACAGTATGTGTTACATTATAAGGTGGGTTATTTTGTCATGCTGTGGCAAAGATGTGTGTGCTTCAGTGAACAGTGTTCTGTTCTATTAAAGCACTGTTTAGTCACAGAAAAATGATCCTGGTAAATCGATTTTGTGGGACTGACTTGATCATACTTTCAAAACTGTAAGACAAGATAGGCTTGAAATATTTACATGTAGAAAAAATGCTTATATGAAGAATGTTTCCTATCTCTTTTTGCATTTTTGTCTGCCTAAAAAGATATCAATATTGCCTTTTAAGAGGAGTTTCTCATGTAACTTTTCCAGGCATATTGTAACATGGTTTGAAGGTTCAAAGGCTTGTAAAATGACTTTTGATTTTTCAGATGACTGAATTGTTACGAAGAACAAACAGAAGTTAAACAAGTTTTATTCTCAGCTTTCACTAGCATTTTGTGTTTCTGGCACACCTTTCTAAAGGAATGCAGTCTTTGTTTACTGGCTCTGTATCTGAATCCTCTGCCTATTTCTGATGCAAAACTGAAAACTAAAGTGGAGGTAGTTTCTATATAATTACTCTTCTGTTTGAAATGTATTTGAGACAGAGAATATGAGAAAAGGTTAATGATTAATGTGTTCAAAATGCTAGAATGTGCCTTGAAATAGAAAGTAGAATATTTGCACATATTTGTTCTTAAGTCCCATTATGGTAAATAGCATTACTTTGTTAGGTTGCTAGTTCTATGCAAGTTGTTCCACAGTGCAGAGAACATCCATCACTCTTATAGCAAATGTAGGTATTCAGGTTCCTATCAGTTCATAATCCCATTTTTGGGAGAAAGGTGGGATAAAAATTCAATAAATAAATAAATCTAAAGTGAAAGAGGCCCATTTAAGAATATGGTAACATTTTCTATATACACAGGATCCTTTAGGTTGATTGTTTGTTTGTTTGACAATAAGAATTTCTAGCTCTAGGATTTATGCAATAATTTCACTGGAACCTATAGAGATAACACAACCCTGTGCCAGGATGTGAAAGTTCCTGGTTCATGTTAAATATCAAAGACAGGTACTGTTGCCTTTGTTGCTGTCTTTTGTTTTGAGGGATAAGAAAAGTTATTTCTGCACAGCTGTATTAAAATACTTTATTTCTTGTTTGTTTTTAAGCTTGCTCTAGGGAGGAAAAAAAAAGTGTGAAGAAACCTGGAATTCAGGCAGACTATATGAATCTATCCATTAAGACAGCAATCTTGTAAACCTTATCATGGAATAAGATTAGTTGAAAATATGGATACTGTTGGACTCTTAAGTGTATGACTGAAGAATATCTAAAACAAAGAATGTTAGGTATAAAATAGGATTGATGAATGTGCACCAAGTATTTTTTAAAAAATCCTTTACTTAACAGGGATGTTTCAAGAAGAAGTAATAGAATGATCATTTTCAGGGTTTTCTTCCAACCCTTACCCCAAGCACTACATATCACAGTTGAGGACGTCCTTTGGGAGAGAAGAAAATACGTCTTCTCATTATGTTCTTATTGAAAGAAGGTAGAAATAGGTTCTCATTGAAAATATGTTCTCATTGGAAAAAGGTAGAGAAATAAAATGCCTCCTTTATTCTCTCTTCTACTCCCTTGCCCCTTGTTGTGAAACTTGTCCACGAAAGAGGCCTGAGCTATACTCAAAGGCCTCTTGAAAAGGAACACTCCTCTTAAAACATGGGAATGCATTGCTGTGTTTTGTTTTAAGCCCTGCTTGTTAAAATCTGTTTTGCAAAACACTTATATTTTTTGTCATGTTCTATTGCACTTTTTTTTGCAGGGGAGCTTTCTGCACTCCAAATCCAAGTAGTAAATTTGATCATTTGGCTATTCTTAGGTTAATACCTTAGCTATCCTTAGGTTAATACCTGGATCTTCTTTCTAGGATGGAAGTGGAAATACAAATCCTGGTTTCATTGTATATAGCAGCGCTACTCAAACTCATGGTACCTGGACTGGTAACCAGTCCCTGAGCCATTGGCTGCTGGTCCCTGGCATATTATCAGGAAATAAATAAATATGGCACTAGTCTCCCAGTTGGGAGAAGGGTGAAGGTTCATATTTAGAATTAGTTTAGTAATTAAAATCATTGTATAGAAAATGGCAGTCCCAGGTCTAAATCTCTCTCAGTCATAAGTTCACTGAGGAGCCTCAAGCAAAGTCTTGTCTCTCAACCACACTTCTTGTTAGGACTACTTCAATAATTTGTGTGGAGCACTTAGAAAAAGAACAGTATAACTAGTATACTGTATACTAGTATACTGTATACTAGTATAGCTAATAATAGTACCCCTTAGTTTTTGTCTTTATATGCAAATTCTACAAGGTTTGCAGAGGGTGGTGGCAGGAGGAATGTGGACAGTCTGCAGTCCCATTCATACTGATAGTAGTATTTCAGTATTTCACTTGGTGCACATTCAGTAGGTGAATACTAGTCTTACTTATTTCACTTTTTGTTATAGACTAGAATGACATCAGAATCCTGGTAATTTATACACAAAACAAAACAAAGTACGATAGTCTCAACTTGATTATCTTTGCTTCCAAGGAGAGCTCTGGTCTTAATCTGTTTAAGAACCCATTTGTTTGTCTTCTTGGTTGTCCACAATATCCTAAGTACTCTTCTTCAGCACCACATTTCAAATGAGTTGATTTTCTTTCAGTCTGCTTCCTTCACTGTCCAGCTCTCGCATTCGTACATGGTAATTGGGAATACAGTGGCCTGAATGATTCTGACTTTAGTACTCAGTTGTATATCTTTGCTCTTCAGTATCTTTTCCAGTTCTTTCATAGCTGCCCTTCCCATTCTTAGTCTTCTTCTTATTTCTTGACTGCAGTCTCCATTTTGGTCAATGTTTGATCCTAGATATGGGAATTCTTTAACTATTTCAATTTCCTCATTTTCTAGATTGAATTTGTGTATTTCTTTTGTGATCATTATTTTTGTTTTCTTTATGTTCAGCATCAGACCTGCCTTTGCACTTTCATCTTTGACCTTCCTTATTAACTGTTCCAATTCTTGAATGTCTCCTGCTAATATGGTATTGTCCGCATATCTTAAGTTGCTAATGTTGCTTCTTCCTATCTTTTTCTGATTCTAGTTCTGCTTTTCTTATGATGTTTTTAGCATATAAGTTAAGGATGCAGCTTTGCCTGACCCCTTTGCCTATTGGGAGCCACTCTGTTTCCCTGAATTCTGTTCTAACAGTGGCCTCTTGTCCATGGTACAGATTCCTCATCAGGACTATCAGATGTAGTCGCAACCTCATGTCTTTGAGTGCATTCCATAATTTTTCGTGATCTATACAATCAAATGCTTTGCTGTAGTTATGAAACACATGCTCATTCTTTTTTTGAATTCTTTGGTGTGCTGCATTAGCCATCGTATGTTTGCAGTGTGGTCCCTAGTGTCCCTTCCTTTTCTGAATCCTGATTGTACCTCTGGAATATCTCTCTCCATGTATGGTTGGAGTCCATGCTGCAGAATTTTGAGCATTATTTTGTTTGCATGTGAGATTAGTGCTATTGTCCTATAGTTGCTGCAGTCTTTTGTATGTCCTTTCTTGTGGATTGGTATGTATATCGAGTGTTTCTAGTCCATTGGCCACTGCTTTGTTTTCCATATTTGGCTGCATATTTCAGTTAACACTAAAGTTGCACCTGTCTGTAGGCACTGTAGCAGTTCAGTTGGGATATCATCTGTTCCTGGTGATTTATTTTTTCCATTTCCTTTATTGCAGATTCCATGTCACTTCTTAGAATTTGGGGTTCATCTTCATGTGGCTCCTCATTCTAAATATCATTTATTCCCTCATCTCTTTTGTATAATTATTCTGTGTATTGCCTCCAGCATCTTTTTATTTCTTCTTGTTTCTGGATTATGTTCATTTTTTTCTCCATAGAGCATCTCTGCCCTCGGTTTGAACTTGGCTTTAATTTCTCAGATTTTTTGATAGATGTCTCATTCTTCCCTTTTTGTTGTTGTCTTCTATTTCACTGCATTGATCATTGTAATATTTCTCCTGATCCCTGCGTGTCAGACATTGGGACAGTTGTGTTCATACTTCTGGCTTTGTTCCTATCTCCCTTTGCTTTTGCTTTTCTTCTTTCTTTTATTGCATGAAGCATTTCATCTGTCATCCACTGTTTCTTATCTTTCTTTTTGGCCACTGTTAGTGTTTCCTTCCATTCGTCCTTAATTACGGTATGTCTTTGACTTCTGTCCACAGTTCTTCAGGTTCCCGGTTGTTTATACTCAATAGTTCAAATCTGTTTCTTACATTATCCTTGAATTCAGCTGAAATGTTATTCAGGTCATATTTTGGTATAATTATGGTTTTTGCTTTCTTCTTTATCTTAACTGATTTTTGTTATGAGCAGTTCATGGTCTGTGCCACAGGCAGCTCCTGGTCTGGTTTTGACCACAAGGATAGAGTTTCTTCATCTTCTACTTCCAATTATGGTTTATGTGTTTACCATTTGGTGATATCCAGGTGTATAGTCTCTTATCTGGTTGTATGAAGCAGGTATTTGCAACAAATAGATTATTGGCCTCACAGCATTCTGTCAGACGCTCTCCTGCTTTATTTCTTGTTTCTAATCCAAATCTCCCTTATGTTTTTGATTCTATTTTGTTACCAACTTTAGCATTCAAGCCTCCAATGATTAGTTTGAAATCTTGTGATGGTATGTTGTCAAATTCTTCCTGGACCGCATCATAGAATCTCTCAATTTCGTCTTTATCTGCATCTGTGGTTGATGCATATACCTGGATTATTGTGATGTTTATAGGTTTACCCTGATGCCTTATTGATAATATACAGTCTGACTTTGAGTGCTCTAGCTATATCTTTCCTTAGTATGAAAGCCATCCTATTTCTTCTTGTTTTTTCATTTCCTGAATAGAATACTGTATAGTTGTCTGAGTCAAAGTGACCCATTCCTGTCCATTTTAACTCACTCACTCCTAGTATTGCTATATTCATGTGTCCCATTTCCTTCTTTACTATGTCTAGTTTTCCCTGGCTCATGCTTCTCATGTTCCAAGTTCTAATTACATGTGTAGTGTTGCTTCTAACTATGCTTGTTTTATTGCACATGTTTTCTGTCTGGCCTCCCTCCTTCTAGTTATTACAAAATCTGAAATAATAGCAACAGTCTGAAACACCACCAAACTAGAATCTGACAAGATAAACTACCCTCCAGGTTCCTTGGTAGGATAGACATTTCCTCCCCAATGAGTTGCCAAGCTACATTCAATCAGGCCATTCTTTTATTTCCTTGTGCATGCAGAAACCTTCCAGTTCATTGTCACAGATCTATCAGCTCTGTACATGTATCATTTTTACATATTTTTGTTAGGATTGAACCCTACCATTAGTGAAAAGAGTGCCTCAGGCAGCTGATTTGGAGTGTCATGAAAAGGCAGTTAATTACTAGGTATTTAACGTTTCTGTAGCTTTACTGCAAGGAATGGAAAGAGTTTATAATGTGTTTGTTTTTTATTGCTGGCTTAAGGAATTGAGATATATTTGAGATATTCAATATGTTCTGAGCATTAAACTCACTGTTTTCTTGATAACTATTTTGGCTTCAGATACCAAAATAACCTGACTAGCTTTGGGCACTATGCAGCTTGATGTTCATGTGTGTATCCAGAACCATGGTAGAAAGCATGAGCCCATCTTAGAGCTTACCCAACCTGTGATACATCACTTCAGTGGCTTTACTCTAGTTAGGACTAACAATCAGATTTAGGCCAGACTATGGGCCAGAATACACCAGCCTGAAAAGCCGGGTTCTGTGCAACTTGGGGACATGGCATTTATCAGATTTCCAGAAAGTGCCCTGGCCAACCAGACATGGGCAGCTTCAAGTTGCTCCAGGGGTGTGGCGTTTACATGCCACATGCCCCTGGAGTGTCCAGAAGCCACTCTAGGGTTGTGCTGGGGCTGCCAAACGTGGCCCTTTACCAACCCAAATAGGAGTGGATCTTTTCCACTCCTATTTGGGCCAGCATCAGGATGGATTGGGGGGCCGCAACATATGTTTGCCGCAGCTCTGGAACAACCAGCTCTGGGGTGGCCCCAGTCCACCCTTTTGTAGTGTTCTCTTCTAGCCCTATGTTTGGCTAGTGTTAGACATGAAGATATAGGTCACAGGGATTGTTTTCAAATGCTAGGGTGAAATTCAATGGTAGTGTAAGGCAGACTTATATCAGTATGGTTTAAAAAAAAAAAGAAATGGGATGTAATTTTTTCAGTAACATGCTGTTTACCTTTAAAACTTAGGAGTGTGTGTTTCTTTGTGTGTGTATTATAATTGTGGTCCATGGTAGTGTTTGGCAATATTTTCAAAAGGCATAGTGAAATTAAGTATATTTTTTCCTAAGAACACTCTGATTATAATGGCCTGTGTATAGATGATAATTGAATACATTGCCCAAAGAGTATGTTTTCATATACATTGCAGTTGAACGAAATCTGGCAGAAATAGGAATTTTTTCAGCCACTTGAAATTGGTATTGACAGCACAATCTTATTTCCGTCTGTGCCAGTGTAAGCTGCATTGAGTTCAGTTGGATTTACATCCAGGTAAATGGATATATACTTGTCATATATTTGAAATATAGTACAGTATTGCAGTTCTAAAACAGTCTTTTGTGTTATGATGAATTCTACATAAGAAGCCTCCCTCTAGAAATCTTCCCACTTTTTTGAATCAAAATTTTTGATAGTGAAGACAATTGTGCTCGTGAACTTATTTGCATTTTTCCATCTTTCTCTATACAGTAAAGAGGTTAATAGAAAGGGTGTCTTAAGTAAATTTCCTTTTTGATAGACAGGCACCTGGCTGATGGAATGCTCATCCTTTCCACTCAGAACAAAATTTGCTGAGCTAATCAAAGTGATCTTCCTCCTTCACAGTGAGATGTCACTTTTCTCCTGTCTTGGCAATCAGCCAGAGCAAAGAATTCCATAGGGTCATAAAGCTGTCCTACCAAAGCTTCCAGCCCATCATTTAGAGTTCTTAAAGTCAAGCAGTCAAAGTCAGTAGGGAAAGGCAGTCAATTGAGGTGTTAAATCCAGAGGGCTTTGGGTAGCAAGGTCAGTCCAAAAAGCGGGGTTCAAAGTCTTGGAGTCACATAAGCAGAGAGTCAAGAGTAAAGCTGGTTGCATTTTCTATAAATAGCAATGCAAGCCCTTTCTTTGTTGTCTGCATTCATTTGTGATAGGTATTATCTGCTTTGTGTCCCTATCTTGTGGCTGCTGGGGGAGTACCTATGTTTGTTTCCTGCATGGGCACATCCTCCTGTTCTGCCCCTGGGTCTTGAGAGCTAAGTCTGCCACCCTCTGTCTGCCTTGCTGTTTGTGTCGTATTGTAGACCGGGGGTCAGGGAAGGGGCATGACAACTTTGTTGATACAGTGGTAACCAAACGTATGCTGCTATTGCAGTAATATAGTAAATACTCCACCTCTTTAAGGTGATGTCTCTTACAGTAGTAGTTCTTGATAGCCTAGTATAAGATGCCTAGTACAAGATGTCCTGTATTGATTGCCAGAGAACCAGCCTCTTGCACATTGACAAGTAACTGTAAAGAAGAAGTAGGACTATCATGCTCACATACTATTGGAGAGAATAGTTTCACCTTTCAGGGGATGAAGAAACAGAATGTTTCTGTCTCTGGGGGCGGGAGCAGAGAGAGAAGAAAAATTGGCTTACCCCAGGGTTTTCCAACTTGCAGGGAGAACCCGCTGACTCTACCACTGGCTCCCACAATGTCCTGACAACTTATATGGAGTCTGCACTGTCCCCCTTCCACTGCAAGTAATGGCCCATCAAAATGAAGTATTCCCAGCTATAAGCTGCACTGTGCCATTATTTTTTCTATTTTGTCTTAAAGGGATATGCATAACTGCACAGATGCTCCACCAGCAGCTGCCAATTGCACCCATTCCTGCCAGGCCACTGGACCATTGGACACCCCCTGTGACTGGTTGTACAACTGGGTGTTTGATCACATGATTGACTGCCCATACAATGCATCAGTATGCTCACTGACCCATTGGTACAACACAATCATGGTGCTTCCCCCAAACATAATCCCCTTCTCCCCCATCCTCCCATGGCTCCCTGTTGGACTGGCCAGTTTGTTTATTTTTTTATTATTATTAAATGGATTGTATTGTTGGTAACCTGATGTGTTTGTTGTCATTTCACTCAATGAGGTGGGCAATGGGTTGAGGATACAGTTGCCCGCTTGGTTGATTCATGGGTGGGTGACAAAACGTGACCATCAATAGCACTGGTGGCTTGCCTAGCCTAGGGTGCCTACTCCTGACACTTTTGCGTTGGTGCACAGTCTGCAGTGCAATTGTTCCCTACTTTCCAGCTTGGAGTAGAGCAAGCCAGGATGTTTTCTCTGGTGTTAAGCCCTAGAGCATGGCCTGGATCTGTTTTCCTCCTGTTTTGGCCATGTGTGTTGTCTGAAGAGGCAGATTTCGAAATGGGGTGGGGCCATTTCTTTTAGCCTGTGAAGATGACCCCCAAATCAGCTGGGCATCCTCCTTGCCCCTCTTTGTATGTGAAGCTGATAGAAGTTTTACCAGAATCTCAGCTCATAGAAGGATTCTGTTGGATTTGTCAGAGCTTGGAGAGGTTTCCTAATGAGTTCTCGCTGTAACCAACCTCTGTGACTGTCAGGATTCTATGTTTCTCATAGGAATCTGACCACTAAAGGATGATCATGGGGTGGTGGTGGGGAATCAAAGGAAATGGCAGATGGGCATTGTAAATAGTAGCTGGGACACTGAGGCAGGTTTATGACTGGGATGAGAGTTTGCCTTCCGATCAAAGTCTTGGAATCACATGAACAGACAGTCAAGAGATGAAAGGAGATGGACCTGGAAGAACTAAACTTCAAAGATCCTTTTCATCTCCAGCAATGCTCCAGAATGGGACTGGCCGATTGAGCCCTCATGGCTGCGGCTGTAGTTGTGGATCCAGAGATATCCCTGGACACGACGGAGTCGGAGGATAATGCAGAGCTGGCAGAAAACTTCAACGGCTGGCCTCGTGCAGCAGTGGGACACCAGCCATAAGATCACAGCAATGTACCATGAGGGTGATTGGTGGGGTTCTGTTATACATCCTGGATGTGAAGGTGGAAGATTGGAGTGAGAACAGGAGCATGAACTTAGTGGCTGCTATTGATCCGGGGAGCACACAGTGCTTCATCAACCCACTGTAGCAAGGCATATGGGACTGAACATCTGAAAGTTGAGGCATCCCATCAACTTTCACCAGATGGACGGCACCTCAATGGGGGAAGCACCTGCCAGTGAGGAAACCGAGACCATATTTGAAGGGATGTCATATCGAGGAGGGAACAAGCTTGTTTTCTGTTGCTCCAGAGACTAGGACCCGAAACAATGGATGCAAGCTGCAAGAAAAGAGATTCCACCTCAACATTAGGAGGAACTTTCTGACAGTAAGGGCGGTTCGACAGTGGAACACACTCCCTCGGAGAGTGGTGGAGTCTCCTTCCTTGGAGTTCTTTAAGCAGAGGCTGGATGGCCATCTGTCAGGGATGCTTTGATTGGGAGTTCCTGCATGGCAGGGGGTTGGACTGGATGGCCCTTGTGGTCTCTTCCAACTCTATGATTCTATGATTCTATGATCTGGCTAGGACTAGCGGATCATTGGGAGAAGATCTGGTTGGTACTAGGCCACATTTCGGAGTACCAAGTAATCCTAGGCATAGACTGGTTGCACTTTCATGACTCAGGGCTCCAGTGGGGTACAGGAGAACTGATTTTTGATGATCCTGGATGCAAAGCGCACACCAGAGACACCAGAGCAAGAGTGGGTGAGTGCACAGTGGTGACATTGGGGCAGCTGACTCAGCACTAGAGGGTCGGAAGCACAGTCGCGGAGGACTCACCAAACTATCTGGAATTAGAGACTTGGCAGTGGTGTTTGAGGAAAAGGAGTGCTACCAACTCCTGTTCCATCGGGAAACAGACTGCACAATCAAACTGATACTGGGGGCAGAATCCCCCAAATCCTGTATAGTAGATATACTCCATGATCCCACTGTAGATGAAAACCTTAAAGGACTTTGTGGAAAAGAACTTGGCTAGGGGCTTCATCTACCTGTCCACCTCTATGTTTGAGGCCCCAGTGTTCTTCCGGGAGAAGAAAGACGATTCGCTATGCCTGGTAATGGACTACAGAAACCTTAATGGGATTTGCAGTACTAACAAATACCCAATTCCTCTGATGAAGGACATGCTGGGCCGGCTAGCCACCAGCCGGATCTTTAGCAAACTGGATTTGAAAGATGCCTACTTCCTTGTGTGCATATGAGAAGGGGACGAATATAAGACTGTATTTAATTGCCCCCTGGGGGATTTTGAATATCTCACTATTCCTTTTGGGCTATTGGGCACACACATCTTTATGAGACTCATGAATGAAGTTTTACATGACTTGTTGTTTGAGGGAGTCCTAGCTTACCTGGATGATGTCCTAATTTATTCCCAAGACTTATATCCCCATATAAAGCTAGTGAGGGAGGTCCTGAAGTGCCTCCATATGTGAAACTGGCTAAATGTGAATTTCATACAGACAAGTTGGACTTTCTGGGATACCGAGTATCCACTCAGGGAATAGGAATGGATCCAGCCAAAGTGCAAATGATCCTGGAATGGGTCCCCCATAGACGCAAAAACAGGTGCAGAGGTTTTTGGGCTTTGCCAGCTTTTACAGACAGTTCATCCCAAATTTGGCTCAACTGGCATTGCCCATCACTGATCTACTAAAAAACAAGATTCATCCTGGGGAACCCAATGTGGAACCCAAGCCATCCACCAAGGTGTGATGGACTATGGACTATCAAGCAGCTTTTGAACAGCTGAAGGAACTCTTGCTCTCAGCCTATTTTAAAACACCCCGATCCAGACCAGCCCTTTGCTGTGCAAACCAATGCCAGTGATATTGCATTGGGTGCTGTATTAATGCAAAAAGACTCAGAAGGGAGGCTAAGAAATTGGTGTAGGGGCAATTCTGGGAAGGGGCCAGCCACCCCTTTGAGATTTGGATCATCGCAATTAAGAAGCCTTGAAAGTTCCGAAAAAACTAAGCCCAAAGCAGAGTCGGTGGGCTAAAGAATTCTATTGCTGCAGATTCAAGCTAAAAGCCTCCTCAAAAAAAGAAAATGCTTGCGGACGCTTTATTCAGATTGCCTCAACATGAAAACCAGAAAGAAACGCTAGAAGATTTATTATTTATTATTAGCAGATTTATATATATATATATATATATATATATATATATACAAAGACCATGGACTCCTGGATAAGATTGTGAGCACTCGAGGCGGACAATTTACTTTGAAATTCTGAAAAAATTTGCAGGAGAAATTAGGAATCAAAAGGGTCATGAGTACATCTCATCACCCCCAATTGGATGGGCAGTCAGAGAAAAATAATTGTTCTTTGGAGCAATATATTTGATGCTTTTGCAGCTATTTGCAGAACAAGTGGTTTGACTTACTGCCTCATGCTGAAGTTGCTTTCAGTGGGACAGTTCACCAAAGTACCAGACATTCACCCTTTGAGGTCATTAATGGCTATGAACCAAAAACTTTGCTGGCTCTGACCACGGAACCTACGGATCCGGTGCCATTCTCCCTGTGGATTACAAAAATGAAAGATACATGGCCTTACATTGTGGCGCACTAAATGAGGCCAAACAGACCTACAAGAAGTTTGCAGATTGAAAGAGGGACAGAAAATGGGAGCTGAGACTTGGGAGCAGAGTTTACCTGTCCACCAAGTATTTAAATACTCAGCACCCTTCCAAAAAACTGGGTCTAAAGTTTGTGGGAACCTTTGTGGTAAAACGAATAATCAATAAAGTGACAGCTGAGTTGGATCTACCAAAAACCTACAGACATTTCAGTTTGCTAAAGCCAGCGCTGGAAGAGGATCCTTGGAATGCAGAGCCTGAAACTCTGCCTCCATTAGTGGTGGAAGGGGAACAATACTCTGAGGTGGCTAAGATTTTGGATTCCAGATGGCACAGGAAAAAGTTACAATATTTGGTCAGCTGGCGACACTTACCGGACTCACATAATGAATGGATCTACGCCAGACATGTAGATGCCCCAGACTTGGTCCAACAGTTTAATGAACAATATCCGGACAAGCCAGGAGGGGATCGATATGTGTAATAAGTAGTATAAAATGTTTCAGGGGTGGAAGAGTGTCAGGATTCTATGTTTCTCATAAGAATCTGACCACCAAAGGGTGATCATGGGGTGTGTGTGTGGGGAATTAAAGGAAATGGCAGATGTAAATAGTAGATGGGACATTGAGGAAGGTTTATGACTGGGATGAGAGTTTGCCTTCCTATCCTAGGAGATGAAATGAAATAGACCTGCAAAAGCAATAGTGAATTTACACTTAAAGGTGTTTTCCTGGTTCTTCAAGTTTCTTGCTACCAAGCGTGACAGTATGCATCAGATTTTCAGCATTCTTGAAACCTGGGAAAATGTAATGCAACTCAAACTGCAGGACAAATTCCATAGAGGAGCCCTTTGTCACCTCATCACATTATTAGCATCGTCACCTAGTGAAGACTTGCCCCCGGACTATATTATGTGTCAGCTGTGATCCTAGCATTTTAAGTCTATTTTAAGTTATATTCTCCTCCCTTTGAGTGATAATACATTACATGTGAAGCTATGAAATTATGGATACATTCTAGACTGAGGAAGCAATAAGAATGTGAGCATGCCAGCATTTTTTACTTGTAATTTTATTCATCAGTTGAAAAGAATTGTTACTATTATTATTTTTAAATAGATCCAATCCAAATGTGATAAACACTATTTCTTCAATTACATACCTATCATGTCCAAGTGACTCTGGTGTCTATGGGCAGAATGTGAAAATGTGTAGCCCTACAGCTCCTGTCTTCAGGTTATCAAACCTTATGATACATGGTTGTGATTTCTAACAAGATAGTAAGTTGAGACAAAGCCTCTCTGAGGCCATTCACATTCACAACTCCTTCATGCCCTCTGCTTGTCAGTAAAACTTATGAGGGGATGGAAGGAGCCACGCTGCTAGATTCTTATCAGGAGATCATGGTGTATTGGAAGATAGAAATCTGGCATGCTGCTCTCATAAAGCCAAAAGATAAAATATTTTAGTTTTAAGGAAGAGAAAATTACTCTTAGCAGATATTAATAGACCTTTCTAAATTTCAGCACTTTTTAGTTTACAGCTGTAATTTTCATTTCTCTGTAAAAGATGACTGATAATAAAAGACCACATACAGAATTTTGTGTTTTTTTAGATGCCACATTAATAAACTGTATATTTTCTAACATTTGAGAAATAAATGTTTGGTTAAAGGAAAAGCAATCAATACAAAGCAGACACCTTTATGTGTGGAAACTCTCCACTCGGTTCTAGATTTGATTTTCCAGGGTTTTGACTTCTGTGTAAATGTAAGCAAACCAATGATGGAAATAGCAATGATTAGCATTCCCCATTCCTCACATGTTGATTTTACTCTAAAATAGAGTACCTGAGCAGAGGGAGAATTAAAACATAATACCAGTTGGAAATTGTTTACAAAGCAGGATACAGTGGTAAGAAGGTCTAGGCAGTAGTACTTGAGCTGTACTGTATTATCTCCTCTTTCCTCCCCCCCCCCTTTACATGAACTGAATTTCTTTCTCTTAAACACATTTGAGATACAATCAAATTGTATGTTTATATTTATTTCTTGCATTTATACCTACCATTTCCCCAGGATGGAACCCAAGATGGCCTACTTGTGGAATCACTAATTGTGAATATTCACAATAACTTTTGAATATTTGTGGTGAACATATCTATGCTGATTATTGTTTTCTATACAACAAAGACCACCTCTTGATGGGTGATGCAGACTGCAGAGAGAGGGGTACCTAACCCATTCCTCTAATTTCAGATCTGCTCTCCCAGTGGTTCCTCTCCAAGTACTATTGTTAAAGTGAATTGGAACCATTTAATACACATTTTCAAAGCAACTAATGTGGTTTTGAATGCCTTCACACCATCCCTGATTCTGATTGGCCATCTAGGAGTGGCTTTTTGGTTTTAAAGGGATGATCAGGACAATTTACCTGCAACTTACATGCATTTGACATCTAGTGTATCTCAGATGTAGACAGGCTTAACAGAAATATTTGTTTTAAAGATTAGGTATAAATTTCTTTAAGGCTCTAGAGAATATCTGAGTAGCATTACTCAGATAGCAACTATGTTCTTGTAGTCTTAATTAGTATTTACTGCCTCTTCATTTTTGGCAACATTTTGTTTAAACATTTTCATTCAGAGTGCAGAATGAATGGCAGTAATTAAAATGTCCATTGTCTTTCTAGTCAAGAGAAGCTGTTTCTTGTTGCTATGGTAATAGCTGAGTGACAGTATGAAAGTAATTGAGTGCTTCTGAGAATAATTAAAACATAATTGGGAATATTTTTTCAGGATAAAATTGCAGACTTCTGTATAATGGGTCTTTATAAAGTCATTTTAAATTTGTGTGTTAACATACTGCAATATTTGAGACATTGTTCTTGGTGTGAACATCCACAAAAGTAGTAGCATTCTTAATGACTTTGTCTTCCATTTCTAAAATGTGTGAGAAGATCAGACTGCTAGCTTGATCTTCAGCCGGGTAGATAGACTTTCTTGGTTGATTTATCAGTGTCTTTCTTCTTCGTGGTCTCTGTGAATCACACAAATGGGTTACATCTGCGCCTGCGCAGCTAGCTTGGAAAGTTCTGGTATTACTGGGCGAATTTCCAATTGCAACTTTTTGGTAGTAGCTCCACCCTCCTCTATAAAGCCCCTGGCATTCCCGCTCTTTCCTCAGTTCCTTTCGTCCGCCACATTTGCAGCTAGCGAGAAACTTCACTCGGCAGAGTTGCTCGTTTCTTAGTGAAATAGTATTGACCTACGTTTTTTTGACAAATTTTTCTGGCTTGACTATTCTTCAGGACTCATCACTGGTGTTGTTTGCTGATCAATTGACTTTAGAATGTTTTTGACTTTGAATTTGTCTTGCGGTTTCAACTTGTTGCTGGAAATTGCTTCCTTCAAGCGCTGTGGTCAGCAATTCCAAAATTCCTACAACTGACCAGCATGACCGCTGTTTTCTTTGCCTTGGTGAGGCTCACAATCCCAAGGCTTGCCAGCTTTGCAAGGGAATGACGGCCGAGGCCTTGAAGAACTGCGACCTTAAACTGAAGGCCGCCCTTTGGGAACAGGCTCTCAGGCCAGCCTTGGCTCCAACTCAGGCCACTCCATCGGATCTACCCTCCACCTCCGGTAAGGAGAGGGGAAAAGAATGAGGAAGATCCAAGGAGAGATCTTCAGGCAAGTCCTCCAGGAACAAGAAGGGCTCTCTTTCTGACAAAGAGCGGGGTGAATCCTCAAGCAAGAGATCCTCCAAAAGGAAGCATTTGGAGCCGGGAGCGGGAGATTCTTCCCACAAAAGGGCCCGATCAGCCTCTCCAAAGACCAGATGAACTACATTAAAAGAACTGGCAAATGTAATCTTGGAGCCACTGGCAGTAATCTTTGAGAACTCCTGGAGAACAGGAGAAGTCCCAGCAGACTGGAGGAGAGCAAACATTGTCCCCATCTTCAAAAAGAGGAAAAAAGAGGATCCCAACAACTATCGCCCAGTTAGTCTGACATCAATACCAGGAAAGATTCTAGAATAGTTCATTAAACAGAGAGTCTGTTAATATTTAGAAGGGAATGCCATAATCACTAAAAGTCAACATGGGTTTCTCAAAAACAAGTCATGCCAGACTAATCTGATCTCTTTTTTTGATAAAATTACCAGCTTGCTGGATGAAGGGAATGCGGTAGACATAGCATATCTTGATTTCAGTAAGGCTTTTGACAAGGTCCCCCACGATATTCTTGCAAACAAGATAGTAAAATGTGGGCTGGACAATACAACTGTTAGGTGGATTTGGTGTCATCTGCAAATTTGAGAAGCATGCCCCCTATTTTGTGTCAAATAGTAACTGGTTGATTGACCAAACCCAAAGGGTGCTCAGTAATGGCTCCTCTTCATCCTGGAGAGAAGTGACCATTGGGGTGCCACAGGCTTCTGTCCTAGGCCCCGTGCTCTTCAACATCTTTATCAATGATTTGGATGAAGGAATAGGGGGCATGCTTCTCAAATTTGCAGATGACACCAAATTAGGAGGAATAGCTAATACCCCAGAGGACAGGATGAAAATTCAAAATGATCTTAATAGATTAGAAAGCTGGGCCAAAGCTAACAAAATGAGTTTCAACACAGAGAAATGTAAGGTACTGCACTTAGGGCAAAAAAATGAAATGCATAGATATAAGATGGGGGACACCTGGCTTAATGAGACTTTGCTGAAAATATTATTTTTCAGTTGAGTAGTTGTATTAGTCTTATACAGTAACAAAAATACAAGTAGCATGGTATTAGAAGAAACATTGACCTAAGTCCAGTCACTAGTCTTAATAAGAATAGACCTGCTGATTCAGTGGAACTTAGGGCCTTTGCAGACTGCTAGAAATAGTGCAAATTGAGTCCACTTTAAGGGTTAGGGAATCATGGGAACTGTATTTTATTGTGGCACCAGAGCTCTCTGACAGAGAAGGCTCAATGTCTCAGAAAAAACAAAACAATTCCCATGATTCCCTAGCACTAACCCTAACCCTTAAAGTGGACTCAATTTGCACTATTTCTGGCAGTCTGCAAATAATAATAATTATTATTATTATTATTATTATTTTTATTTATATCCCGTCCCTCTGCCAGGCAGTCGGGGCGGCGTACAGCGTTCAGAACATCAGACAAATAAAATCAGTACAAATCCCATCCCTCATTCCCACCTCCAGCCACCCCTCAAAGACAAAGCAACAGAACAACTTGAAAAACAATTAATTAAAATATACAATATAAAATACATAATTGTATAGTTGCTGGAAAAAAGAAGTTCCTCCCTCAACCGTGCAGGTGTTCTCTCAGCTGTTCTCCCGGGGGCTGCAGGATGTTGGGCAGTCCTCAGCGGCCTCAGGAATGCCGCCATTTACCGGGTGGTGCCGGCGGAGATGGTGCGAAGCGGAGTTATATAGCCGCCGGTGTTC
Organism: Phrynosoma blainvillii; assembly: GCA_026167975.1. NCBI lineage: Eukaryota > Metazoa > Chordata > Lepidosauria > Squamata > Phrynosomatidae > Phrynosoma > Phrynosoma blainvillii. Next base: position 331,633,817 of record JANUYF010000001.1, read on the forward strand.
CTCGCCCAACCGCGCAGGTGGGGTGGCTCAGGGTGACTCAGGCCGCTCAGCTGTTCTCCCGGGGGCTGCAGGATGTTGGGCAGTCCTCGGCGGCCTCAGGGATGCCGCCATTTACTGGGTGGTGCCGGCAAAGACCCTTAGTAAATCAACACATATGTAAGTTCCATTGGCAAGGTGAAGATGCTTAAGTTTTACGGTGAACAGGTAGCTTTAATGCCTATACAGATGAAGGGAGAACTGGAAAATTTTATCACTATTTGAACTCAAGCAAGTTTTTTGTTCTATTTATATATGGGAATTGGTAGTCTAAATATGGAAACTGGTAGTCTAAAACACTTGCGAGGAGGTTGTTTCCACTGGAGATCCTTATACCTATAGCTTGTGAAATTTATATTAATGTCTATTCATAGAGAGCCAGCATTGTATAGTGGTTTGAGTGTTGGCCTTTGATTCTGGAAACTAAGGTTCATTTCTTGTTTCGCGATGAAACCCACTGGATGACCTTGGACATGTCACATACTCTCAGTCTCAGGGGAAGATAACGGCAAACCTCCTCTGACAAATGTTGCCAAGAAAATCCCATGATAGGTTTTCCTTAAGGTAGCCACAAATTGGAATCAACTTGTAGGCACACAATACTACTACTACTACTACTACTACCAACATCATCATCATCATCATCATCATTTTATAACACCCTTTCTACCAAAGGGCAGTACCTCAGAACATAGACAGTAAAAAGTGAACAATAAAGTACCACACTATAAAATGTTAAAACAATATACTGATATGCTAAAAAAAATACAAACAAAATCCTCCTCAATCACTACCCATCTTGGCCACCTTAGGCATGCTCAGCAACTTAATCCGACAAATCAAAGAGAAAGGTTCTTCAACTATTTACAAAAGTAGAACAGATCCTCCTCCAGACGGAGGTGCAAAGGAAGGCTGTTCTACAAACATGGAGCCAGATCCTGAAAGGCTTGCAGCCTTGACAGAGCCGTATACATTGGTTGAACTGCCAATAATAGTTTGTCTTTAGATCTTAAATTTCTAGATGGTACATACCATGCTAGCCGAGCTGCCACATATGGGTTGCTGTTGTTTTTAAACGCAGGGCCTTAAATACTAGCACCAAAAGCTTATAATGAGCCCTGGCCCAAACTGGAAGCCAGTGGGTGGATCAATGAGAGGAAGAGACATGAGTATCCGGGGAGATTTAAGACAATCTGGACTGCACTGTTCTGGATTAAAACCAGAGGAATAAGAGCGCAGGACGGCAAACCTGGCAGTAGGCTATTATAATAGTCCAGGTGTGAAATAATCAAGGCCTGGACAAGCAAATGGACAGTCTCAACAGTCAAAAATCTACAGATCTTATGGATGTTCAAAAGATGGAAGTCACATGCCATAGACATTGCCCAAATAAAGGGATGTAGGGAGGAACGATCATCCAGCAGGACTCCAAGGTTTTTGGCAACTGAGAGAAGGGCCGGTGTGTAACCCTGTAAACACAGTGAAGAACATGAAAGTGGGGTTACTGGATGGCCAGGCTGAAACCCTAGGATATCTGTTTTGTCCATATTCAGCTTAAGACGGTGAGTGGTCATCCACCTAGAAACACTCAATGGGTAGTCTGTGACAGACTGCCAAACAGTAGCATCGATTGAATCAAAACTCTGGAAAATCTGAGTGCCCTCTGCATAGATATGATATTGGAAACCCACCTGTGACCCCACCCTTGTCCACCAAAGGGTTCAGCATTGGCCTTCGGTGTAGATCCATGCCCCAAAAGAATATTTGTGCAAGTGGGTTGCTGCTTCGTAACAGAAACTAAAACTTCCAACTTCATTCTCAGTTGACCAATGCCCAGGTTCCTCAACAAGAATATAAACAAGGGGTTATGTCCCAGTAGCTGTTCCGAGATAGAAGTCTTACGTTTGAGACCCCTCTTCCCCCAGGGTTCCAGTCTGCTTTTTATAGGGGGGAGGGGGGAGAACTCACTCTCCAACAATGCCCTCTGGCATCCCATCACTCACCATCCTGGTCATGTAGGGTAAAGGAGCAACCTGAGTCCGGCGTTTGCCAGTCTTCTTCATTCTCTTCTTCTTTCCCCCTGCAGGGAACTCTGGTCCCCCCTTTCTGCTGGCTCACTGCCCGGGTCAAACCTTGACCCATCCTTTCATGCAAGAGCCTCACGGTTCTCCCTGCTTGCCTCCCTAGCTCCTCCCTCACTTTCTCCCACTCTCCAGCTGTGACTCATCACTCCAAGTCCATCCATTCTCTCCTACCCACCTCTGCCTCTCTTTTAAGCCCTGTCCCTGTCTCACACCACTCCCTCTCCTCAGTCCACTTCAGGCTTCCAGGTCTTAGGTTACTGCCTTGCCGATGTTTGTTCCCCTTGCCTGTTGGATATTACCTCCAGCTTGGTTGAAGTGTTTTCCCCGCCAGGCAGCTTCTCTCTCTTCTTCTCCCATGGAAAAGCCGACTCCTGACAGCTTGGGACACCCCAACACTTCCGTCAGGTTGTCATACTACCTCTGAAATAAGAAGTACAAGGGGAAGTATATATAATGAAAAGAGAAGAGGACCCAATACTGATCCTTGAGGTACCCCTACAGTTACCCTGAAATGAAACAGCAGAAGAATGATCCAACAAAAAACATTTCAACCAGGACAGAGCATTTCCTATTATTCCCACCATAGTAGTAAGATCTGATGATCCAAAGTGTAAAAGGCTGCAGAGAGATCCAGTAGGATGCGGATCGATGTTTGACACTGACTGAGCCTTTGCCACTAAAATCTCATTTACTACATGAGTCAGAGCTGTTTCTGTAGAATGACCTGTCCAAAATAATGATTGAAATGGATCAAAGAGAAAATTGTGTGTGTTCATATAAGGCACTGATTGGGAAAGGGCTGTGTGTGGAAACACTCACACACACTGCTCATATTAAGTTGATTACCTATGTTACATTTTTCAAAAGTAAAATAGAATAATTTGGAGTTAATTCTTGTTATAAAAACTCAGAGAACGTCTCCTCTTCTGTCATTTAATGAGAATACATTGTTTTGCTTCTTCCCATGTTGCATCTTGTTAGAGGAAAATAAGTTATTTATACATTTTCTCATCTGATAGCTGACATGGGAATATGTATACTCTTTTATTGTTAAATTATTCTAGTAGTGCATAACTACACTATTGTATAACATATGCAACTGTTTAAAATTTTATCTAGTACAAAACATATCTAGTGATGTTGACCTGGAGATTCATAATGGCAGATTTCAGAATGACAAACTCAAGGACTCATCTCCAAGCCCACTACAAATTATTTTAGATGCCTTTGAGGGTTTGATTCCTTATTGGCTTGACTCAGAATGAAGAGTCTCTTAGAAACTCTCAATGCCGATAAGCACTGAGAACAGCATTTCCTGTATTTTCCAACTTCAGTGGATAATTGCTTGTGTGCAAAAGCATCCATTGACATTAGGAGGGATAGGAAATTTAGTGCCCATGTTTTGTTGTCAACGAAAAACTTGAATTTGGAAGCCTTTAGTCATTTCTTCACAGTGGAACAAAAAGCTTCCTCAAACATACTTTATAATGAGCCCATACTTAATTTAATTAATTCATTGGCCCCATTATCACTCAGACTTGCCAATCATTACCAAATAATGAAGATGACAAAAACTGACAGTGAAAGACCACATGTGCCATATTATGAGTTTTCCAATGTGAGGTGATGGAATCACTTACTGGTTTGACTTGCTTGTTATCACAGTCTAGGTGGGGTTTGGATTCTTGAGGCAGCAATTATTTATTTAATTCCTTTTATACCCCACTGTTCTTCCAGCAAGGGATTCAAAGCAATTCAGACCATAAGTAGAGTGGTAGGTCCAACTACTTCAAACTAATAAATGTAAATTCTTATAGATACTATTTCCTATTTCTTAATAAAGAGCAATTAGTTGGTAGTAATCATCAGCACTCCTCAGAATTACTTACATAAGTCCATATGCCACTGTAAAGCCCAGCACTGACATTGTTTCTGCGGAGGTGGAAATTCTGCTAGATCGTCAAATCTGTCCTATTTCATGTTTAGTTAGAACAGGCAACCATGGAGTACATCAGGGGTAGGCAACCTAAGGCCCGGGGGGGCCGGATGCGGCCTGCCGCCGTCCGCCATGATGATATTGATTATTGTTGTTATTACTTGTTCTTGCAGTTTTCTTGGCAAAATCTCCACAGGGGTTTTGCCATGGCTTTTCTGGAGCTGAGAGAGTGTGCATGCATATTTTTTATATTTTTTTTTTAAAAAATATTTATTTATTTATTTATTTTTGGTGCTTCGGCTCCCCAATTGTCTGAGGGACAGCAACCCGGCCCCCGGCTCAAAAAAGTTGCCTACCCCTGGAGTACATCATAAATACAAAAAAATACAGAGCAAGTATAGAATCAAAGATGGTGTACTGTGAATCTGAAACCAGGCAGAGATGCCCATATTTGTGGTAATATGTCATGTTATTCTGTGTTCAAGTCATTTCCAACTTATGGAGACCCTAAGGCAAATGTATCATGGCAAGATTTGTTCAGTAAGGGTTTGCCTTTGCCTCCTCTGAGGCTGAGAGAGTGTGACTTGGCCATTGTCACCTAGTGGGTTTCCATGGCTATTGGGGCCATTCGAAACCCAGTCGTTTCCATATCCTTACCTGTTCTAAAATTTACAGTAATAGAACCCCTGATCAGACTTTTAGGTGTTTCATCTTGGAGCCTGTTGTATACTAGGTGGCTCTGATTAGTGCCTGGCACATTATTTTTGTTTTAGGAATCTAAGGTATGATTTCAGAAGTACATGTCACATTTCACCCCATATAATAGGTTCTTTCATTTGGAAACTGCAATGTGCTGGGGGGAAATATATGATAACCAAATTCAAACAGACTCTTTAGTGTTAGTGCTGCAAGTCACTAAATTGGTATTGCAATCATGGTAATTATGGCAGAGCTATACATCCCTAATCCACTTTCCATGGAAAACTGATAGCAAGCAAAATTGCCTTTATAAATCCTCCACATTGTCATAAACTAAGAATTACTACAGCTGCTTTGATGACTTTCTTGATACATTGTTTCAGAATATAGTTGTGATGGGATGGCAGCAGCTAAAGGCCAGAACTTGGACTTTTATACTCTTTCCTACTCCCAGAAGATATGCAGCTACTGAGCTTTAACAATGTAAGAAGAGCTGTGCTGGAGCAGACCAAAGCAGCCCCATGGGAAAGGAGCACACCCAAATACCTACCTTCAAAAACCCTAACATAGCAAGAACGGCTACCAGATATTAGGTTTGCAAACTCAGGAATTTAATTTTTTCTGAGAGACAAGGGGAATGAATCCCAGTTCTAGAACACACAGTGAAGCAGCCTAGAATAATTTATGTCTTATTCTAGTTTGGGAGATATTTTGTAGTGTGGGAACAGGGAGAGACAAAGCTCAGAAATACACACTTTCACTAGAAGTTCCCGCCTCTCCTGAGATCACAGTTTTTGTATGAAGCATATCAGGAGTGAAGAAGTTAAAGATCTATTTTGTAAAGATTGATCAAGGTGGAGGACTTTTGTTCAGCACCCAAAAGCAGTTATACCATAGCAGGAAGAGGCCAACTAAAATCTCAGTCCATAAACCTTTGAATCTGCTGGATCTCATTCTTTAATAGAAAAAAAAAATCAGAGTATGGGTAGAGGATCAGCATTCTCCAAATAGCATGGACTAATCAATACTGCACATGCAGTCAGTACTGTTAGAACTTTAAATGAGAGCAAGGACTGACAGCATAGGTAGGTAGGTAGTTAGAAGTGCAAAGCCAACTATGGAAGTTTATGGTAATATGAGATGTTTCTTTTCCTATGGGGTAAACTAAGACTCTAATTCTATATACCAGGGGTAGGCAACCTTTCCCCTTTAAGGGCCGAGGGACTTCAGCTCCCAGAATCCCAGGAGCTATTGGCCAACATGGGACTATTGGCCAACATGGCTGAGGCTTCTGGGAGCTGAAGTCCCTCGGCCCTTAAAGGGGAAAGGTTGCCTACCCCTGCTATATACTGTATATACTCAACTATAAGTCTTGTTTATAAGTCAAGGGCTGGTATTGGGACCAAAATTATAGATTTGATATGATCCATGGATAAATAAAGAGTAAAACTATTTGTCTTCCTCCAGTATTCTGGGACTTCTCCTGTTTTCCAGGAATTCTCAAAGATTATCGCCAGTGACTCTGAGATTACATTTTCCAGTTCTTTTAATATCCTTGGATGTAGTTCATTGGGTCCTGGAGACTTAAATTCATTTAGATTTACTAGGTATTCCTGTACTACCTCTTTACTTATTTTGTGCTATATTTCCCCTATTGTGTCATTTGCTCCATTTCCCTCAGATTGAGCACCCTTTTTCTTTTGTGAGAAGACTGAGGCAAAGAAGCTGTTGAATAGTTCTGTTTTTTCTCTGTCCCCTGTTAGAATTTCTCCATCTTCTCTGTGCAGTGGCCCTACCATTTCTTTCTTCTTTATTCTGCTACGGACATACCCCAAAAGCCATTTTTATGGTTCATAACCTCTCTAGTAATCCTGAGGTCATTCTGTGCTTTGGCTTTCCTGACTTTACCCCTACATGTGCTAGCTATTTGTTTGAATTCCTATTTAGTGATTTTGCCCCTTTTCCATTTCTTATACATTTCCTGTTTAAAACTTAGGGCCTTTACAGACTGCCAGAAATAATGCAGCTTGAGACCACTTTAACTGCCCTGGCTCAATGCTAAGAAATAATGGGAATTGTAGTTTTTTCTGAGACATTGAGCCTTCTCTGTCAGAGAGCTTTGGTGCCACAGTAAACTACACTTCTCATGATTCCCTAGCATTGAGCCAGGGCAGTTAAAGTGGTCTCAAGCTGCATTATTTCTGGCAATCTGTAAAGGCCCTTAGTTCAGTTGAAAGTTCTTTAGTCATCCAACCCAGTTTCTTGAGACACTTCCCATTTTTCCTCCTGATTGGAACAGTTTGAGATTGTGCCTTCGGTATCTCCCTTTTGAGAAATTCCCATCTATTCTGAATTCCCTTCTCCTTTAGTATTCCTGACCATGGATCACCTTCAGTGTTTCCCTAAGTTTATTGAAATCAGCTCTCCTAAAGTCTAGAGAATGTGTGTCTGACTATGCCTGGCTTCTCCTTTCCACTACATAAGAAACTCCAGGAGAACATGATCACTCCCACCTAAGGATCCCAGCATTTGCAACCCATTTAGCAATAGCAGCTTCATTTATATACTGCTTCATACCGCTTAAGCAGTCTCTAAGCGGTTTGCAACTGTAAGCTAATTGCCCTCAATAAGCTGGGTACTCATTTTAGCGACCTCAGAAGGATACAAGCTTGAGTTGAGCTTGAGCCCTGGCTGGTATTGGACTCGCAACCTTATGGTTTGTGAGTGAGTGGCTGCAGTACAGGCATTTAAACACTCCACCACCAGGGCTCATTTACCAGGTCATCACTGTTGGTTAGGATCAGATCTAAAATAACTGATCCCCTTGTTGCCTCTTCCACCCTTTGGACAATGAAATTGTCTTTGAGGGAAGTGAGGAATTTGCTAGACCTTCAGGTTTTAGCTGAGTTTGACTTCCCACAAATAACAGGACAGTTGAAGTCACTACTACATCTCTCCTTTTTGAATGTGTGGCCATCTGTTCTAGAAAGGCATCATCCACTTACTCAGTCTGATTAGGGCAGAGGTAGGCAACCTTTCCCCTTTAAGGGCCGAGGGACTTCAGCTCCCAGAATCCCAGGAGCTATTGGCCAACATGGGACTATTGGCCAACATGACTGAGGCTTCTGGGAGCTGAAGTCCCTCGGCCCTTAAAGGGGAAAGGTTGCCTACCCCTGGATTAGGGGGTCTGTAGTAGACTCCCACAATAACATCCCTGTTGTTTCCTTCCCCTTTAATTTTTATCCAGATGCTCTCCACCTGATTTCCAGGATTTAAGTCCTGGATCTCTTCACAGGTGTAATCATCTATGACATATAATGCTATTCCTCCTCCTTTCCTGTTTGGCCTGTTTCTCTTAAACTTTCCATTCCTACATTCCAATCATGAGACTCATTGCACTAGGTTTCAGTGATGCCTATTATTTGCTTTGTTGTACTAGGAGTTCAAGTTCATCTTATTTATTTCCCGTGCTCTGTGCTCCCATGAGATATATGCTAGTATAATAAATAACAATTCTAAATTCCAGACTCTTGCATTTTCTGGGAGTAGCCTCCCCTAAGTATCAAAAAGACTATGATACTTATGGTGGTTATTTATTTCCTCCTGTAACAGAGGCATTATGCATCTTAAAAATACTTTTGAGGGGTTATGAGGAAGAGGATGTTGCTGCATTGATGCACTCCTGTGGGCTTCCTATTGGCATCTGATTTGCTACTATGTCAACAGAATGCTGGAAAGAGAGGTTTTTGGTCTGATCCAACACAGCTCTTATGTTCTTGTTATATGACTGTTAATTGTATATTGGTTTTTCACTGCAGATACTCTCAAAGCAAATCTAGAAAATTATTGCTTGTAAGTGGAATTTTTAATGTAATCACTGTTGGCTGTTGTTATTGGATATTTTTGTTTTCATACAAAGTTCTTCAATTCATGAAATTGCCCATCTGTAGATTCTAAAAGTGACCATGGTGCAAAAAGCAACTGGTTGCCAGGAGGATTTTATATTTCCTAAACATCAGACATTATACGTTGGGGCTAAGCAGACGGGCGGCTGTGGTCCACCCTGGGAAGCTGCACCGCAGGACCGAGGCATCCCCATGCCTCGATCCTGTGGCGCACCTTCGCTGCCCCTGAAAGAAGCACTAAATTAGCGCTCCTTTCACAAGTCAGTGAAAGTGCGCCGCAAAAGGCTGCGGCGCACTTTCGGCGACTTTTCCGCCGCAGCGTTTGCGAACGCTGCAGCGGGAGGTCCTCCTCGGAGCGCTGGCCATGCAGAGGGCCGGCCGCTCCGAGGACAACCTCAGGAGGGGGATGGGGCGCAGAGCGTGCGGCTGCCCCTCCCCTTCCCTGCGCCCAAGACGGCCTTTTAAGCTGTCTGCTTAGGCAATTACTCTCCTACTTATTGTTATAGCATAGGGTTTTGTGTCAGAGCTTAGAAAGTTACTTTTTAAGAGTAATCAGTTCCCATTAATCATTATAGAGGTTGAAAAATAACTCATTGCTGTTACTTAATGTTAAAAAGATAATTCTTGTGCTACTTTTGCTGCTTGTTACTTTTCCATTGCTTTCTGTTTCTTTGAAAGAAAAACAAATTAAGAATTACAATAGAATGGCATGAAATCATTGCAGCTCTTATAAATTGTGAGTGTATAATATATCTTCAGACCTTGATTCTACTAGATAAACTCATATTACCTTTATTCTACTAGATAAAACTCATATTCTCTTTGTTCCTTGTGGTTATGTAGCAACAATTCAAAATTAAGAGTCTCATTTTAAATTGCTATATACAATTTAAAAAAATATTACACTTAGATAGTATCTGAAAAAGTTAATTAAGAGATAAGAGGTAAGGCTTTCTGTTATCTAGGATGCAATTTACAAAAATAGGAAAATTTGTACCCCTGTTTTTATGCAGTTACACTCAAGCAGTCTACTGAGTATCGTTAAAAAAATATTTAGCAATTAACCTTGAGCCATGCAGTAATAATTAACCAACTGGAAAGGAAAGAATTTAAAGAGAGCATGCTGGCAGAAAAGAACAACAGCTGACCTTTCTCCCCAACCAGGTGTGTTTTGTTAGAATAGACTTCAACCAGATTAAACAGCTCTTCAGAGTATGTGACACTAACTGAATTTTTTAAAGAGCTGGAAAGGGTTTTGGACAGAACTGATTGCCATTTTGGCAACTTATTTAAGGGCAGTTATTAGACAATTTAAATACAACTCTTAAGCAGCAGGAGTAATTTTGATTATTGGCATTTGGATATTCCCCCCCTCCCCCTGATATCTTGCCAGATACATAATACTAGACACATCAGTGGCAGGGGGAAAAGTCAACACTTTCCCACTTCCCCAACCTTTTATTGTGGTTTGGAAGCACCAATACTATTCAGAAAACAGTTTGGAGCTAGATATTTTAGTTCCATCTTGGAATATTTAGGGACATCTAACTTCCTTTAAAGTTGTAGCTATTTTCTCAGGTTGGGACCTGTTTGGAAAGCTTGCCATTAACAGGTAAAGACTAAATGTTTTTTTTTTTTAAATGGGTGTTCCTTTGAGTTGCTGGCAGGTGAGAGTACCATCTTTTTCTTTCCTTATAGGATGAGGCACTGTTTAGCACAGAGAATGAAGGTGGCAATAGCTTGGCACTAAGAATGCTACACCTGCGAGGTCATTATGGAAGTCTATCTAACTACATCCCCTCCGACCCTCTTAGCTTTTTCCATAGCAAAGAACTACAACATGAACATAACAGTGGGAGGCTCCTGGGTTCACTAAAGTGGTGTTCACTAAATGGAACTAAGTGCTGGTATTTAGTTGGGTTCATGGTTTGACACCAAAGGGGGTTGTCACTTCAGGGAAGATCAAGTGTCAGAGTCTTAAGATGTGTTCACTTTCTACACCACCACTCCTAGAATAGCTCACATATGTGCATGAGGAAGATCCTATTTTTCAAATTGATCTGGATTCCCAACCTAATCTAACCTTGCATAAATATGAAAAGGCATACTTTGGTGCAGGGCATAGTAGATAGCTTTAAGAGGAGATGTGTAGTGCTTCAGTGTTGTCCCATCTTTTAGTGTCCTTTCATCCTGGCTGTGGGTTTGCAAGCACCTTGTGCTTGAGGGCAGCTAACAAAAGGCAAGGAATCATTTTTAAAATAAAGGAGAGCAAGGCTTTAACTAAAGAACCAGCTGAGAAATGCCCATTTTATTATCTCTCATGCCCTCTCATTTAATTAATTACTGGCTTGATCCTTAATGCTAAAATTCCAATTTAAGTCAATCAATTTCTAACCTATATTTCTACTTAATTGATACTTAATTGATTTTAATTGGTTAATTCATATGACTGACTGCACATGATTGGTGCTGCACACAACACACGATTGGCATTCCTGCACATCTTAGCAGGAATGTTGTATAAATATGAGCAATATGGCAATACCAATGACATCATAGATTAAGTGATGAAAGATCAAATGAGTACATGGTTATGTGAATTAGCCCTATGACAACTTCAGTCCATATTTTCTTATGAAGCTGGAGTAGGACAGCATAGTTACAGTGATGTTGAATTATAGTCCCTGTGTGCAAAGGGTGTGAAAACTAGGAAAACACCATTATCTCAATAACCTCTACCCCACTTTGTACACACTCATGAGTCTTTTCAGATCTTGACTATTTAATTTCATCAGATATAAACAGTAAACAGTTAATAAAGTTAGCAAAGCCTCCGACAAAGAAGATTTTTTTATTTCTCCCAAAGTCTTTTTATGCCCACTCACTATACCTCCTTTTCTTTCTTATTCTCTGACTAGCTGGAATTTTTAAAGCATCATTGACATTAGAAAGGGAATAAAGAAGGGGAAGAGAAACAGAGATTTTTGGTATAGCAGTAAATAATGCAATAAACCTTGCAGTGTTTCTGCAGTAAATAATGCAATAAACCTTGAGTTGGGAGACAGTGGCATTCTGCTTAACAATTCTACTGTGGATATTGTGTTCCTTTCTAAGGTAAATAGCGGCTGCTGTGAGAATCTCTTACTGAACATGCATGGGCAGCAAAACAGAGAGGAAAGGGGAGGGCAGATAAGCCTGCCTCACCAGCTCCCCTCAGCATGTTGAAGACAAAACAAATCATAGATATGTCAGTTTAGTCACCAAAACCGAAATCATAAGAAAAAACAGTCATCCCTAGGTGTATTTTGGCAAAAAGTTTCAAGCGATATCCAGAAGGTTCGCTATTTTTTTCTTTAATTATGTAAGGCTTATGAAACATAGTTTTTTTCATTTCACAGTGGATAATGTTAGTTTTAGGTAAAAAGTTTATTGACACATGCTGCATTGCTGTTTTCTTTGTTTGGTTTGGTTTTGGGTTTTTTTTTGATGGCATAAGATTCTATTCTTATTCTTTTCATGTTATTTCAGCCTCTGGTACCAAATTATCTGTTAAAGAAGTAACACCTAGGAACGCATCAGTTTTGTTAACTGGAAATCTTATCTGTAATAGTACTTGTTTTGAAAAATAATTGACATACACATCTGAGTGAATCTGGCTGCAAATGTTTTCTGGGGTTAATCGCATACTGGCCTTCTCTATAGAAGTTTGCTCCACAGTAGTCATAGCTAATTCTGAATTCCAGTCAGTAAAAGTCAAATCTATATTCAGAAAATAAACACTGGCGGCAACATTTTATACCACTTAGAACTGAACAGATTGCATGGTATGGCATTTATTATCTGATGCAAGGTATTGCTTTCTGAGAATTTGGGGTTCATTTTTAAAAGAGAAGCCTCTGGATGTCATGCTTGTACAGGGAAAAAATATACATGTAAGATCAATGGTTCATGAAGACCCCAAAGGCATTTTTTCTTGTCAGAAAATATCAATAATATTGTATCTTGCCAAGGGTTCTGTTATTTATTTATTTTACTATTATACATTATGCTTGGGATTTGTAGTTTGATGAACTACTAGAGCTCTTTTGTTGTTGTTAGCTGTCCTCGAGTCGACTCCAACTCATGGCAACCCTGTGGATGAGGCACCTCCAAGACTCCCACTGCTCTGCTCAGGACTTGCAAACCCATGCCTGTGATCCCCCTGATTGAGTCCATCCATGTTATATGTGGTCTTCCTCCTCCTTCTCCCCTCTACCTTTCCTAACATTATTGTTTTCTCTAGTGATCCATGCCTTCTCATTATCTGGCAAAAGTATGACAGCCTCAATTTCATCATCTTGGCTTCCAAGGAGAGTTCTGTTTTATTCTGTTCAAGGACCCCATCTCTTTGTCTGTTTGGCTGTCCACTGTATCCTCAGTACTCTTCTCTAGCACCACATCTCGCGTGAGTTGATTCCGTCTGCTTCCTTTACTGTCCAGCTGTCACATCTGTACAAGATGATGGGGAATACAATGGCGTGGATGATTCTAACTTTAGTACTTGTTTGTATATCTTTACTCTTTAGGATCTTTTCTAATTCCATCATAGCTGTCTTAGGGGGGTTGCAGACTGCCAGAAATAGTGCAAATTGAGTCCACTTTTAGGGTTAGGGTTAGTGCTAGGGAATCATGGGAATTGTTGTTTTTTCCTGAGACATTGAGCTTCTCTTTCAGAGAGCTCTGGTGCCACAATAAAATACAGTTCCCATGATTCCCTAACCCTAACCCTAACCCTAAAAGTGGACTCAATTTGCACTATTTCTGGCAGTCTGCAACCCCCCTTATTCATTACTAGTCTTCTTATTTCCTGACTGCAGTTAGCAAGACAATATTTGATCCTAGGTATGGGAATTCTCTGTCTATATCGATTTCCTCATTGACTAGATTAAATGTATGTATTTCTTCTGTGGTCATTATTTTAGTTTTCTTTAACATTAATCCTGGCTTTGTACTTTCATCTTTGACCTTCCTTAGTAACTGTTCCAATTCTGTGATGTCTTCCACCATTATTATTGTGTCATCCGCATACTTTAGGTTGTTGATGTTCCTTCCTCCTATCTTCACTCCTGTTTCTTCTGAGTCTAACTCTGCTTTTCTTATTATGTTTTCAGCATAATATAAATTGAACAAATAGGGTGATTGGACTGGTCAATGGTGTCAGCAACCCTCTTACTCAGCCCACTGCTTCCTCATCCCTCCAGCTGTGTGGTGATGGTGGCTCCCTCTGCTCCCTCAAGTGGGGAGCTGGTCAGTGGCAGTGATCCAGGTTGGATGCTCCTGTGGCCCACTGCTTCCTCAGCCCTCTGGCTGGGCAGCAATGCTAGCTCTCTCTGCTTTGGGCAGCAATGGCGGCTCCCTCTACTTCCCCGAGCTGCGACCTGGTTTTCATCATCATTGTTGGTGATCTGAGTAGGCCTCTTATACAGCCCACTGCTTCCTCAGCTCCCCCCACTCTCTTAGCCACGGATTAGCCACTGTGTGAACAGAATGTTGGACTAGATAGGCCTTTTTCAGATCCAACTCGCCTCTTCATATGTACTTATTACTAGTGGTCTCTTTCTTTAGTGAACCTTGCTATGAAATAAATAAATAAATAATCTAAATTCTACAATACCTAGACTTTGAAACAAAGAATATGCGCCTTTTGTACTGCCCCTTGTCAATATTAATTTTATTTGCTCCTCTATGAGATTGGCTATCTTCTGAGAAATGTTTTTAATGGAAATATAAATAATCTAAATTCTACAATACCTAGACTTTGAAACAAAGAATATGCGCCTTTTGTACTGCCCCTTGTCAATATTAATTTTATTTGCTCCTCTATGAGATTGGCTATCTTCTGAGAAATGTTTTTAATGGAAATATATGAACTGTAATGAACAAGCTATCAATTTAAAAAAGCAGGAAAGAACCTAGGATGATTTTGTTTGGATTTGGTTTAAATTAGGAGCCCTCTCACTTGGGATATTTAAATTTCTTCTCCTTACTGTAAAGAACACTGATGGCATATTTTCTCTGAAACACAGGATTGTACCTGCTCTGATAGTGTTGTACATGGGCTTGAATCAGCTTTACACTGATATATTACTGTTTTAATGAGATGTTTTAATTTAAGTAATTAAAATGTAAGTAATAAAAGCACAACTCTTCTGTTGTAGGTGATGACTTTATGGTTGGTCACAATGGAAGTAAAACGTGTAAATGATATGAAGGTTACTTTTTAGGGGAACTATTCACATTTTGTGTTTGTATTGTTCAGAAATATAAACTGAAATTGTAAGACACCTATTGAAAAAGCAACTGTTAGTTTCCCCCCAGTTATGTTCTAATTCCTGTATTTCTATTGATATATTGATAATTGGAAAGCTTTAATTATTAACTATTTAAAAATAAATGGATATTTTCAATGTACCAGATTTTATATATATTAATGTGAACCAGCTGTTTATTTCACTGTATAATGATATATAAATTTTACAAATAAATAAACAATAGAAAAATGGTGCCATCTGTTCTACAGAAACAAGCTACACTGAATTTCTACAAGTTATCATTCTGTACTCATTATTTTATCTTCCAAAATCAAAAAGTTAGTCTCTTAAAGAGTTAAGGTGAAAACATGTACTTCCTATTTCTGTTAAATATCACAAGAGTGTGTAATCATGTTGCGATTACATGTTTTCTATTGTCAGAATCAACAAGCTTGTGACACAAAATATCTACTTGTTTCAATGTATTGCATGGAAAATCATATATTTCCAGGAGCAAGAACTTGTCAGATGAAATAATACTTTTTGAAAATGTCTTACATTCTGATACTTGTGCTGGCTTCGGTATTAAATTACATTCTGATTTTTGTTTCAGCCACAACCAGCAGTCTACAACATTTAGACATCCTGTCACTGGCCAGTTTTCCCCAGAAAACATTGAGTTTATTTTACAAGAGGGGTAAGTACAAGATTTGTCTTTCTGTTTTACTCAAAGCAGACATTTGAATATTTGTAGTTAAACTGTGGGAAAGTGTTGTCATGTGCCAAAGCTGTGATGTTTCATACTTTCCTTTTGCACTGATACTAAAATAGATTTTAAACTAGTAACAATAATGATTTCCTTTTTTTCTCAATTCAGAAACTGTGGCAACATTTTCCTGTTAGAAGGGGGAAAACCTTTTTCAAATAGTGCTTCTAGATTATATATTTTCCATGTGGAGGGCTAAAAAAAAAGGGTGGGGGAGAATAAGTTGGGCAATAGGACCAACTAGAATGCTACAGAACTCTTTACCAGGCAAGGTGGTAGAAAGAGAAGGGTGGGGTGGGGTGTCAGATACTGAATCTGATTTAATTCTTTTTTAAGGGGGGGTAGCTTGTTTTTATTATGTTTTATTGTCTATATGGGGTACTTTTAATGTAAGCAGCCTTGATTGCCCTGGCAAAAGGCAGGTATAAAAATAAAGTTTATTTATTTATATTATTATGAATGTTTCTGGTTTCTACGTGAAATGCTACATTTCATGCAAAATGCAGAATCATGTACATTTCTTGTATTGTGCATTGTGCATGCATTTGTATGTAGGCTGCTAAACATTTCTGTTTCCTTGTTTATTTAAAATCACATTTCTAGTCTTCATAGCTGGAGAGACAATAGTGAACTTGTAGCAGCTTAGGAAAAAAATGGCAGTGTTTAATCACTGCGTCTAGGATGCATGATTCAGGCTGGAGGATGATAGTGGAGGGTGGCTCTGTAACTTTATTCCTAGGATAGATTGTAATATTCCGGTATCTCCTTTGAAGGCTACTTTCGTAATCTCTATGCTATGGATCAATACACTGTGTGCTTTATAACAAGTGGTAGAAGTAATGTACTGAATGGCATCCTGTTACTGATGCTGAGGTGTCTAAATTAATTTTACAGCTAAAACCAGGTAAAGTACTGTGAATTATAGGAAAACATTTTAATACAAAAATTGGAATAGATGTTCGTCAATATTATAAGGCAGAACCATACATTATTTACTTGATTTTCCTATAGTACTGTTCCTGAAACTAGAGGGGCCCATGAATGGAATAAATAAGATCAAAGAAGCCTATTTCAGCCATGATATTTGGTCACTGTAGAAATTAAAGAAGGCAAAAGAACTGGAAGAGCACATACATGAAACAGAATAATATATTTGTGTTCTAAACAGAGGGTGAAATGTTTAATTGCATTGAAAGGAAAGTAGGGAAAGTAAAATATCCTTCGTTCAGTTTCAGTTTCTTTTAAACGTCTAAAGGTATTGACATAGACAATACATTGCTTGTTTAGGTCTGTGTGGAAGTGCTTAGGGCAACCTTAATTTTTCCATTGATCTAATTTGTGACTGTGACTTGAGCCTGTGATGTAATGCGTCTCTGTGTCACAGATGGGTTTTGTGCTTTTAAAGTTACAAGATGAAAGGATGAAAAGCTGACAGTAAATTTTTGAGAGTGTTTTGGTAAAAGGATGGAACTGTGGTAAACAGTAGAAAGTGAAGAAGGTCATAGGGATTAAGAGGAAGGAAAAAGCAGTTATTTCATTGAGATTGGTCATTTGAAAGTACAATAAGAATTGGATTGAAAAGTTATCATTTTCTTCCTATTAAAACCAGGGGAAGCTGGTTCCAGTGCTGGAAGCAGTACATCTGACAACTTTTTTAAAGGGAAGAAAGAGGGAGTGAGGCAGTATAGACATAGTGATGCTGGGGAGCCCAGGACCATTTTAGACCTGGCAGTGCCACTCTTATTTTTTTAAAAAATTTAGAAGAGTGAAGTAATTTCCTGTCAAAGCATTCACGTACACTGCCTTGCAGAGGTATTCGCCCTCTTTGATTTTTTAACATTTTGTTGTGTTATAACTTTGAATTGAAATGGATTTAATTGATATTGTTACCACTTGATACACCCAATAGGTTCAACATTTTAGTGCAAAATACTAAAATTATTTAAAAGTATTTATTAAGTATTTATTAAGTATTAAATATTTATTAAGTATAAAAATTATTATTATTATTATTGTTGTTGTTGTTGTTGTTGTTGTTGTTGTTGGACCTTACAACATGTACATGTTTTCACTTTGTTGTTAATTGCTGTCAAGTTGTCTTCAGTGGGAGAATGAGAGGCCTCCAAGCCATCCTGTTTTCCTGTTAAAGTCTTGTAAATTCAGGGCTCTGGCTTCCTTGTTCTAGTCCAGGGGTAGGCAACCTTTCCCCTTTAAGGGCCGAGGGACTTCAGCTCCCAGAAGCCTCAGCCATGTTGGCCAATAGTCCCATGTTGGCCAATAGCTCCTGGGATTCTGGGAGCTGAAGTCCCTCGGCCCTTAAAGGGGAAAGGTTGCCTACCCCTGTTCTAGTCTATCCAGCTCTGGACTTCCCCTTTCCCTACTACCTTAAACATCAAGTATTATCACTTTTTTCTAATGAGTCATGTCATTTCGTGATACCTCTAGAGTACAATAGTCTCAATATACTTGAGCTTTTTCTACCAGGGTGAGAAGTGGTCCAGGGCAGCAATAGAGGTGTGGCAAGCCTGGCCTCCAGGCACACACTCCTTAGACAGGTGTAAGACAAGTAGCCCTGTGTCTAATGATGCAACTAGACCCATGTCAAAAGGACCCTCATATGCATATATGCTCAGATGCAAAAGGAAAGTCTGAAGCTGCACAATGCATATAAAAGGAACATCAAATGTGCTGCTGTACGTGCTCTGTTTAAAAACAGGTGGAAGAGGTTTGAAAAGTTAGGCTCCTGTACTGTTAATGTTATTGCATATTTTTACCATTGGTTGGGAGTGGTTGGAGAAGCGTTCCATATCTTGGTTCACCAGTTTAAAAAAACAGAGCCAAACAAAAGTCAAGGTTAGCTTGGGAGAAAGCATGTTGCTCCATTGCTGCTGCACAAATGGATCTAGTGGCCCTATTTAGTTCCCACTTAATTGCTGGCATTTTGCATTTCTTCCTGGAGTTTTACACATGTGGCTTCCTCACTCAAACAGCTGAGCAGCCATGACAAAGTTGAGGTTTTAACTGTTTCTGCACCAGCCTATTGTGGAAGTCCTCAAATATCTGAAGGCCACCTCTACAAATCAGACACACAGTAATAAATCCTGCTTGTTTATAATGGTACACTATATTGTGATTTTTTTTTTTTTTTGCTATTTACTTCATTTAAGAAAGACAGCTGTTCTATAAATAACCAATAGTACAATATATAGTTAATTGTACATCTTCTCTCTTGTTCCTTCTGCCCAGGATGTAATCTTTCATATACTGCTTCTTTCTAAACACCAGTGTTGTTCTAGAAACTGAAAAAGTGTAGAAGTGAAGCAGTCTCTGTTCAGAGGCCACTGTGGGCCTCTACAGACGGTCCCTTTGGGCCGTCCTGGAGGCAGGGATGGGGAGGGGCAGCCACACGCTGGCCACCTCAACCACTCCCCGAAGCTATGCACGGGGCACAGCGTCAGGATGTCCTATGCACGGGGCACAGCGTCAGGATGTCCTATGCACGGGGCACAGCGTCAGGATGTCCTATGCACAGGGCACAGCGTCAGGATGTCCTATGCACGGGGCACAGCGTCAGCCTTTTGACACGCTGCACCGGAATGGGTGCTAAAGAGCCACACGGCAACTCTTAGAGCAGCCTTTTGTCGGCTCCTTTCTGGGCTGGCAAAAGGGGGGATTGAGGCTGCGCTATCCAGCAGCCTCAGCCTCGATCCTCTGCTTCTCAGGGCTGCCCGTCTGCATCCCCCCTCCCCCGTGGTCTACAATAGGTTGCCAAAGTAAGGATGAAACAAGGGGCTAGAAATTGAGATTGAGACTAACAGTAATCTCAACCAGAACTACCTCAGAGATACCTTTTATCTGCCCAATTGCTAACTGAACATGTGAAAGGATGAAGTCTGCTTCATGAAGGAAGGTTGATAGGCTTAGTGAAATTCAGAAAACAATGAGCACAGTTCATCATTCATTTTGTGTACCATCTCCATTAATGCACTGGCTCTTTGCTGTTTCCTATAGAATGTAAATGCATTGGTAACATTTTAAAATGTATGGATGCTAATTTAAAAAAATGTGATGTGTGTGTTCTCTGGATGTAGCTAGCAAAGACCACCCCCCGTCAAAATAAATAGAATGTTTAATTGGCCAAATGAAGGAAGAGGCAAATAAGATGTGTCTATGTAAAATATCGTATGGTGTCTCCTAACCAGAGGTTGATTTAACAAAATAGTAGAATGTCTTTCTTCTGATGTAGAGGTAGCAGGAACTGATATAACCCTCAGAAGTTGCATAAGACACATAATTCAAAAAGTTTATGAGCTCTAATGCAGGCTATCATTAAAGCTGTGAGTCTTCCTCTTTTTGAAACTGAGCCTAAATGGAAGGTGTTTATACTAATTTAGCAGTATTTTAAAACAGTAGAAACACAAGTGTGTAATGTTGAAAAAAATCTTTTTTAAAAATAACATGTTTTTGAGTTTTGAATCAATGAAATAATGAGTCCATTATTTGATTCCCAAGCAGTTGTTGGAGGCTAACCTGCAGTTGGCATGAGTGAAACCATGACACTGATTGTCATGTTCACTGTTTTCCTCTGATAGTTTGCTCTTTTGTGGTAAAACTAATGGACAATGACTTAAGGATTGCCCTGAACTACCTATTTCATTTATTCTTTGATTGAATATCAGTGACAAGCATGGGAACATTCAGGACAATTTGTCAGATCTTTCATTTGGTTCTGTTAAGGACAGATAAGGAGTAGTGAGATTCAGTGCAGCAGTAGGTTGTATGTTCTAGCTTCATTTTATGTCTCCTATTTTTCCATTTGCAAATTGTGCTCAGTATTTAACAAATTCATTTGTCTAAATCATTTATCCAAATCTTTATAGTCTGGCGTCAGCACTTAGGTTGGAGAAATAACGGTCACAATTGGTAAATATACTAATGTGTAGCTAACTTTTTTTCCATGTTATCACATTTTTTTAGCTGGCAGTATTTTACCTGGAAAATGAGGATAAACTGTAACTAATAGAGGAAGAGGTCTGTTGTAAATTATGCTTGTAAAGTATATTATATGACCTAATTATGGCATAAAATACTTATTTTTCTTTTACATATTATGTTCGTACTTGTGTGAGCCTGAATGCACCAAAAGTAAACAGTATTTTTTAAACTGACACTTGGCATTTAAATGCAAAATATCTGCTCATTTAATCTTGCTTGTCTCAGTAGTTTGTAAAGTTTGTGAAAATAGCTCTTAGTTTATAAAATCTTAATTAAGGTTTATTAAACAGATGTGTTCTGTTAAATTTGACTTTAACCAGTATGTTATGACTCGATTCTGTAAGAGATAATTAACATAGTGTGGCAACATTTTTCTGTTGACAAAACTAAGCATCTTCCTTGTCCTCCAGAGACCTTTTCCTTTTAATCTACTTTCTTCCTCTGAGTCCAAACAATACTTCATTGTTGTTCTCTCTTTTTATTTTCTGGCCTGCTTCTATGAGATGAACAGTCAACTTTTCTGTGGTATAATGGCATTAAGCTTTTGTTACAAAATTGCAGTGTGGATTTTTTAAACTCCTTTCAATAATGGTTAATTAATTTAATAATTATTTAAATAATGCAATCTGTCTTGTATTTGCCCTTGCATATGACTAATACGCTGCATAACACAAAATGGATCTTAAAAGTTTGTGGTGTAGTGGTTTGAGTGTTGGGCTATGAGATCAGGTTTCGATTACCAGCTCAGCCATGAAACCCACTGGGTGATCCTGGGCAAGTCACACTAGCTTAGCCTCAGGGGAAGGCAATGGCAAACTTCCTCTGAACAAATCTTGCCAAGAAAACCCCATATCAAGTCACCATAAGTCAGGAATAACTTGAAGGCACACAACAGGTCTGAGGGAACAGCTGAGCGACCAGATCTGCAGCGGCAGTGGTGACACCGGGAGGAGCGGCAGGCATTTAAACCCGCCCGGCACCATCTCTCCCCCGGCAACACGTGGCGACTGCAGCGATTTCGGCCGCTTGAGGAGGACTTGGCCAGCCCTGATCAGTCTGAGGGAACAGCTGAGCGACCAGATCTGCAGCGGCGACACCGGGAGGAGCGGTGGGCATTTAAACCCGCCCGGCACCATCTCTCCCCCGGCAACACGCGGCGACTGCAGCGATCTCAGCCGCTTGAAGAGGACTTGGCCAGCCCTGATCAGTCTGGGGGAACAGCTGAGCGACCAGATCTGCAGCGGCAGAGGTGACACCGGGAGGAGCGGTGGGCATTTAAACCCGCCCGGCACCATCTCTCCCCCGGCAACACGCGGCGACTGCAGCGATCTCGGCCGCTTGAGGAGGACTCGGCCAGTTCTTTCCGATTACCATCACCTAAGGGGGGCCATGGGCACTCCCCGTCAGTTCTGTGTAATGATAATGGGGATTTATTGTTAAAACTGGCTAAGACTTATAACCCTCCGGCTCTGTACCATCTTTACATCTAGTGATGTCAGTGCCTCAGGTTACAAAAGATCTTGGGCTGCCTAGAGGACCTTGCAGCCTGATCACTGCCACCTGGACAGCCTTGAGAGAGGCTAGATTAGTTAGTATGACCTTGGAGGATTACCCTCCCTACAGCCTCTCTCTTGAGAAATTGCTGTCTTAATTGTGAATGAAATCAGCTGGCCACTCATCTCCTCCTCCGTGTAGTGGAGTGGTTTTAGTCTGGGAGCAGACATTCAGGTGGTGTGGGGGCGGGGAAGGTATGGCGGCAACAGAGAGTCAACAAATGTTACAAAAGAAGAAGGGACAGATGCTTAATATCTGTCCCTTCTTCAGTTGACTCTGTTTCCCAGGATAACTTGGAGAGCGTACCAACCATTCCACTGACCCTCAACTTGCTCCTTTGCAATGCCAGGTCGGTCAGGAATAAAACACACATCATCCACGATCTCTTAGTGGATGAGGCGGCCGACCTGGCATGCTTCACTGAGACCTGGCTGGGGGATGCCAGCTCCGTGACATGGGCGCAGGCTCTCCCAGCTGGGTACTCAGTCATTGAGCAGGTGAGGGTACTCAGCTGGGTACTCAGTCATTGAGCAGGTGAGGGTACTCAGTCACTGAGCAGGTGAGGGAAAGTGGGCGGGGGGGCAGCATAGCCCTTGTCCATAGGAACACCTTAACCCTGATCAGAAAGCCTATCCGGAAAACGACTTATATCGAGTGTATGTACCTTAGCCTGAAGACCAGGGATAGTTTGGAGATTCTGTTGGTATACTGGCCACCCCGTTGCTTAACAGACTCCCTAACCGACCTGACCGCCCTGGTTTCTGAGCTGCTGCTGGAATCACCCAGACTTTTGGTTCTGGGCGATTTCAACATCCCACTCGAAACCAGTTTACAAGACTTAACTGGAGCGGCCCGGGAGTTCATGGATACCATGACAAACGTGGGCCTATCCCAACTGGTTGACGGGCCCACACATTGTGCTGGTCATACACTCGATGCGGTCTTTAGTACGGAGCAGGAATATCCGTGGGCGGAGATTAAGAATATCTCCGCCTTGTCATGGACGGATCATTTTCTGATCAAGGCGGAACTAAGGGCTATTGTCCACCCTCCCGGGGGTGGCGGACCCATTAGAATGGTCCGCCCTTGAAGGCTAATGGAACCAATTGGTTTCCAGAAAGCCTTAGAGGGTTTAATGGTTGGTAACGCCGGTGACTCTGTTGAAGCCTTGGTGAAGACTTGGAACACCGATCTCACCAGGGCTATTGACACAATCGCTCCCAAGCGTCCTTTCCGGCCCGCTTCAAACCGTAGGCCCTGGTACACTGAGGAGCTTACGGGAATGAAACGAGCTGGATAACGACTAGAGCACGAATGGTGGAAAACTCGCCTCCCATCCGACAGAACTCGCTTTAGGAAGCATCTTGATTCCTATAGGGAGGCTTTACGTGCAGCGCAGAAAACTTTCTGTTCTGCTCGTATTGCGTCTGCAAAGTCTCGCCCGGCAGAGTTGTTTAGGGTGGTGGGGGAGTTGACTAAGGTTCCTCCTGCGCCAAACCCCCTACTTAACCCTACGATAGCCTGCTGTGAGGCATTTAATATCTACTTTGCAGATAAAATCTCTTGGATAAGAGCTGACTTGGACGCCATTGTTCTGACAGAATCCGTAGACGAGGTATCCGGGAACTCCGTTGATGGCACTTTACTGGATCATTTTCAATCTGTGGGTACCAATGATGTGGACAAGCTACTTGGAAGGATGAGGAAGACAACTTGCCCCCTCGATCCTTGTCCATCTTGGCTGGTCGCCCAAGGGAGTGGCGCGCTGAGGGTGTTCCTTTGGGACACAATCAACGCGTCACTCAGGGAGGGTAATGTACCATCTTTTTTAAAGGAGGTGGCGGTTAGGCCGCTCCTGAAAAAACCTTCCCTGGACCCCCTGGATAGAAATAGCTATCGACCAGTATCCTCGCTCCCTTTTCTGAGCAAGGTGATCAAGAGGGCAGTTGCTTCCCAACTCCAAGCAGTCTTGGATGAAACCGATTATCTTGATCCATTTCAAACCGGCTTTAGGACGGGATTTGGAGTGGAGACTGCCATGGTTGCTCTGACCGATGACCTCCGGCTGGGTATCAACAGGGGTAGTGTGGCCCTGTTGGTACTCTTGGATCTCTCAGCGGCTTTTGATACCATAGACCATGCCATCCTCTTGGATCGCTTGAGAGAGCTGGGAATCGGAGGCACTGCTTTGCAGTGGTTCCGTTCCTTCCTTTCGGGCAGATCCCAGAGGGTGAGGCTCGGGGACAGTTGCTCTTCCAAAATTGAGCTTAATTGTGGCGTCCCTCAGAGTGCCATTCTGTCCCCGATGCTATTTAATATCTATATGAAGCCGCTGGGTGAGATCATTCAGAGGCATGGAGCGCGGTGTCTTCAGTACGCTGACGACACCCAGATATATCTCTCCATGACCAGATCATCGTCTCAGACTTCAGATGGCATCTCTCCTCTTAATGACTATCTAAGAGCGGTAATGGGTTGGATGAGGAAAAACAGATTGAAGCTAAATCCGGACAAAACGGAGGTACTCACAGTCACAGGCCCGAAACCAGATTTGGGAATACAGTCTCCAGTCCTGGATGGAGTCACACTCTCCTCTAAGGACTGTGTTCGCAGTCTGGCGGTACGTCTAGACTCGTCGCTTCACATGACTAGTCAGGTGAGTGCGACGGTCAGGAGTGCCTGTTATCAGCTTCGGCTGATACGCCAGCTGCGCCCTTATCTGGATATGAGGGATCTGGAAGCTGTGGTACATGCCCTGGTAACCTCTCGTCTGGACTACTGTAATGCGCTCTACATGGGGCTACCCTTGTACCTAACCCGGAAACTACAATTGGTACAAAATATGGCAGCCAGGTTAATTGCCGGAACATCAAGGAGGGAACACATAACACCTGTGCTCAAATCCCTCCACTGGCTGCCGATCGGTTTCCGGGCACAGTACAAGGTGTTGGTTTTGACCTTTAAAGCCCTACATAGCTTGGGTCCATCTTATTTGAGGGACCGCCTCTCCCCATATGATCCCCCCCGCGCCCTGTGGTCCTCTGGGAGGAATCTGTTACAGCCAATAAAGACCAGGCTGTCTCATACCTCCCAGAGGGGCTTTTCTGCTACTGCCCCCAGACTATGGAATGGCCTGCCGGATGAGATCCGTCTTACTACTACTCTTGCTGCTTTCAAAAAAGCAATAAAGACGGATCTCTTCCGGCAGGCCTTCCCAGAATAACAGCTGCTGTAAGGAGATGATTGTTCTGTTATTTTTAGCATATTGTTTTAATTGTATTGCTTTGTTTTAACTCATTCTTGGTTTAATCCTGTTTTAAGAGGTGGGGGGGCAGATTATGGATGGAGGGAATGTTTTTTAACTTGTCTTGTTTTAAATGCTGTAACCCGCCTTGATTGCTATGCAGAGAGGCGGGCTATAAATAAAATTTATTATTATTATTATTATTATTATTATTATTACTATTAACAACAACAACAACACTGTAGCGTGGATTTTATCTGCTTTAAATAATGCTCAATTATTTAATAATTATTTAAATGCTTTAAATAATGCATTTCTTCTCTTTTCCCTTGCATATGACTAATAAGCTGCACAACACAAAACAGATCATGAAAGTTTATACTCTTTTTGGAATATTAAACAAGCATACTCATTCACTTAGGATAGTGAGTCCTAGTTTTGTGCATCCTCTTCTCTCATTCCTTCCCTCCCTATGTCAGATTTTCTCTTGCATGTCCTGTTTTGTGGTGGTGCTGGTATGCCTTCAAATAATTTCTAACTTATGGTGACACCAAGGTGACACAGGATTTTCTTGGTAAGATTTGTTCAGAGGGGGGTTTCCATTGCCTTTCTTTGAGTCTAAGAGAGTGTGACTTGCCTAAGATTGTCCAGTGGGTTCCATGGCTGATTCAAACCCTGGCCTCCCAAAGTCCTAGTCCTACATTCAAACCACTACACCATTCTGGCTCTCCTGCCCTGTTTTGTAACAGAACAGGACAGAACAAATTGGACCATGCAGAGGTGAATAAGGGTCTGCAATCTAATCTCAGCAGCTGAACTTTAGCTTGGCTGTTATATTCAAACCAACTAAATCAGTGCTTGTCAAACTGTGGGAGTGTGACTCCTAGGGGGAGCATGATAGTTGCACTCAATTGCAGTGTATACCCAAAATACAAATAAAACACACTGAAGGAGGCACTGTGGTCGGGAAAGAGCTGCCAAATGAGAGGAGAGATTTGCATGGAACCACAAATGAGACAGAGCAGAGAGGGAAGCGACAACAGTCAGTGTTGAATGGGAGGGTTTTTCATCCACCAGCAGCACTTTGCTCCTGCAACTCTGGGGCCTGGGGAGCAACATCAATAAGCAAGACCAACCCAAGCAACATGGAGGTTTTGCAAGGGATCTCACATTCTCTCTTGGGCGCTGCAATCTGCCTGCTCCTTGGATGGAGTATGCAGCTCCTCTACTTCTTGCAGCCTGCCTGGGGCTGCTTAGCTTTTTTAAAGCTCTCATCAGAGGGAGGTTTGGTGGATGGGCAGGCAGCCACCTTGACACTGGATGGTTGTGTATATGTGTTTGAGCTATGTGCGTATAGGTACAACATATTTTTAATTGTGAAGTCGTAGGCTTTCATGGCCGGCATCCATAGGTTTTTTGTGGGTTTTTTCGGGCTGTGTGGCCATGTTCTGAAAGAGTTTCTTTCTGACGTTTCGCCAGCATCTGTGGCTAGCATCTTCAGAGAAATGAAGATGCTAGCCACAGATGCTGGCGAAACGTCAGAAAGAAACTCTTTCAGAACATGGCCACACAGCCCGAAAAAACCCACAAAAAACCTATATTTTTAATTGTTAATTTGAGTCTAATTGGAGTTTTTAATCATTAATTTGTGAGAGTCAGTGAGAGGAAGCTATACATTCCATCCGATCCGGATCCCCTATAAATCTGAAATATTGCAAATACTGGAGCCCCATTAGTTAGTGTGGCTGCACCTCGGGCACGTGTGCCATTTTGTTCCTCATCACTTGCCATCTGTGAAAGACTGAGACTGCGGATGGCAAGTAGTAATAATAATAATAATAATATACACTCAGAGGTGATTTTCATTTTATTCTTTGTTGATTTTCTCCCCTCACCTCTCTGGCTATATATGCCTGAGTCCCATGAATGTGTTAAATTAGATCTGAAGTTGTGAGATAGTAATTGTACATACATTAGCCCTGGCAAACTGTGATGGGGTTATGTTGGGGCACTCCATCAGCTTAACTATGCATGAGAAAAATACCACATGTGAATTGGCTATGAAGAAACAAAAGGCATTGGAATAAGTTGTTTGGAGCACAACCCCCCCCCCCCCCCCCGCTGTATGACCTTGGAAAATGCAGCCACCAGCAATGTGTATTAAAAAGACTCCAGCCTGAGTTTCTCTGTTCCGTTCTGATAAGTTGTTAGGCCTTCCTTCCCCATAGCCCTGAACTTCAGTTCTGCCTAGAGTCACACTTGAAGTATCAGTTGTACTCCAGTGGGCCTATTTCATGCCTGGAACACCTCCAGAATCAAAGACAATGTGCCTCTCAATACCACTGCTGGGGAAACATGAATGAGAAGATGCTATTGAGAAGCTGTTTTCAAATCACTGGATACTATTTCTCCTGTTTTGCTTGTGGGCTTCCCTCATGCATCTCATTGTTCACTGTAGAAACAGAATGCTGTATAGGCCTCTGGTCATGATGGTTTTTCTTATATTGTATTCTTAAGTTCATTGCTGCAGTTACTATCAGTATTTCTAGGGATTGTCATAAAATTTGTTTTGATTGTACAATGGTTGCATACAATAGCATACCAGATTAGTCATATTTTCTGCTTATTAGTTTTGTTGCAGCCAAATATTAAATCCCAGGCTATACTCAGTCTCAGCTCACCATTATTAATGTCTTGCAGATAGGTATCAGATTGAGTATAGTAAAAATAATAATAAAATAAAGTATATTATTTCCTTATTTGTGGATTAGTGGCAGTGCACGTGTGAAACTTATGTGTCTATGCCTTTCACTCATGCACATGAACCCACCAAACAAAGCATTCTATATTTTTTTATGTGCTTACTGTGGACAGCAGAAAAAGCAGAATGGGCAGATGCCAAAGGAAGCAGCTGAGTATGCTCACCATGCTTAGCATACAGATGCTATGCAAAGTTGTGCAGTCAGTACATATACACTTCTACCCTTGTGTGCTAGACTTTTGTTCTTCACAAAAGTCTCAAGTATTCCAGTAAAAAAAAACATAGCCTTCCCCTTTCTAAGTAGGTGTTGAGCAGGGATTGGCCAATAGTTACCTAGGGAGGTGGGATCTAGTGAATGTTTTTTTCAACAAACATCTTACAGTTGCTTCTTATAGAGAGGTTGGATCATAGCTTTCTTTCAAAGAAGATATTTTCAACCTCCACCACCAAATTGGCCTGTCCTCCTCTGGCAGCTTTAATTAGCCAGAGTGGACATGGGTCTAAAAGACAAGTGGTTGGCCTCTCCTGTCCAAGCCACTTGTCCACATCATCATGTTGAAAAAACTGAAACTTGTCCATCAAAAATGGACAAGTGCATGCCTCTGTTGTCTTGTGAAGTCTGTGTCCTAGGATGTAATACTTTTAACTACCTGGAGCAGCTGTGCTGGAGAAGGTTGAGCTGATGTAACAGAGGAAGCAAAGAATTGTTTATTGGCTCCTGTAATGCCCTGCCTCTATCTAACCTGGAAGCAAATCTGTCAATTGTCCCTTTTCCTTCTTTTCAAATCCGGCCTGTCTGTAACAAGTGCACCCAGACTCCATGGTTTATGAATTGCATCCTGAACAGTTCTTCTCCACAGTGGTCTTGGCTGATGCTGTATCACTGTTGTTGTTAATTGCCCTATAGTTGGCCCTGACCCATAGCAGCCCTGTGGATGAGCCATCTCAATAAATAAATAAATAAATATTTCTTATACCCCGCCTTTTGCCAAGGCAATCAAGGCAGCTTACATAATTTACGAAACAAAGCATATTATGAGATACAGTTTAAAAGCATATTAAACAGTAATAACAATGATAACAATTAAACCCCCCTTAAAAGAGGGAGGGAGGGCCCTTCTTTCCAGGCTAGGCCCAATGGATCTGGCCTGCCTTCTCTCCCTCAATGATGATGGATGGAGGGAGGGCCCTTCTTCTTGTTCAGGCTAGGCCCGATGGAGATGGGGGGCGGGAAACCTATCCTTCACTGCTCTGCTTATCATAGCTAAGACTAATCCTGAAATACATCCTGGATAGCTGATATTTTATTTAATATTAGTCTTACAGTAACAGTATCAGCACAGCACCAAATACTGGTGTGCCATTCATCCCATATCTAATGCATTCCCAGTAAGACAGGTATTATTTACCTTTTCCTGTACCTGTGATTAGTGTCCTTCAGTGAATTTAGTTAAGCTATATAGCAATTTACCTGATGGGTATTCTAAAAGCTGAAATATTTAAATAAGATAGCTTGTAGTTCATTTCCCTGTAATCACAGGTGTCCCTCTCTTTTTGTGGACTTGGAGTCCACAGTCTCGCCTGTTCGCAGGTCGGGGGGGACGGGACACAGTGGACAGAATGGGGCACTTGTGGTGCATGCTGCCATTCAAGGCAATGGTGCTTGAATATTGGTGATTTTCCATTTTCATGGGAGAGGGGGGTCCGGAATGGCTCCCCTCGAAAATGGGGTGGTGACTCTATAGAGTTTGGTTGAAATTACAGAATTAACTAAATAAAGTTTCCTGACTTACATTATGCTGGCAACTACAGTCAGTGATAGCAATAGCATCTTACACTCTTAAAATTTAGAAATATGTTAAATGTGAGACACCTTAAAGAACATAGCTGAAATGAATAAAAGATGGTGATGTTGGTTAAACTGCATGATGGACTGAACTGAGTCTGCTTCTTTTTGTTGTGGTATATGAATAAAAG
Source organism: Phrynosoma blainvillii (assembly GCA_026167975.1). Classification (NCBI taxonomy): domain Eukaryota; kingdom Metazoa; phylum Chordata; class Lepidosauria; order Squamata; family Phrynosomatidae; genus Phrynosoma; species Phrynosoma blainvillii. The sequence continues at coordinate 331,664,064 of JANUYF010000001.1, forward strand.
CTGGTGAGACTGAATAGCTTACTGCATTGGCGCAACTGTGGAAAAGCTTAGAAGTGCAATCTGTGCTGATTACAGTTTTATGGGAAGGTGAAAAATAGCTTCTAGGGAAAAATATGAAATACCTTGCAAATAGTCCTTTCTTTCTTTTTCTAGGCAGAATTCACATATGTCCAAGCATCAGATAAACCAAAGACCCTCAAGCATGGTCAGTGAAACATCTACTATAGTAACTACATCCACAGTAGATACAAAACCTGGCTCCAAGGTAAGTCTTGTGGTGTTTTATTCATGAGTCTGTTTGGGGTTTTGAAATTCTTGTAAAGGTAAAATGGCTGAGTTTGGCATTCAGTCAAGGTGAATGTTCTTTCTTACTGCCAAATAAGACAGATCTGCCATATTGAGGTCATACAGTAATTCATAATTGAATTGAGGCTTGAACTAGAAGCTTCTTGTTCATTTTAGCCATTCTCGTCCATTCTCTTCATTTCATTATTTGAAAACATTTCTTTTATTCATGTTAATTATACTCGTAATATTTATCAGCCATAAATACTTAGCGTATATACTTGTTGATGAGTCGACAAATTTATGCCAAAATATTGCCCCCCAAATCCTGGGTTGATTTATATGCGGAGCAATACGGTAATCCTGCTCTGAAAGGTCTTAAGAGAAAGTGTGGTCCAACGCCCCATTCTGCCTAATTTGGCTGCCGATCCCCTGGCAAGAAGACAGGCTGCATGTGTGTTTGTCCCTGCTTTGCCAGGGAGATTCAAAAGTGCAGCTGCATTTGCAAGGAAATGGGCTGCATGATTCACTGTGCTAACTGCTTTGTTTGCCGGGGTTCGGGGGGGCAATGGCGGCGCTGACCCTCATGGGGAAAGTTCTTTTCCCCAGAAGGCAGTGCTCTGCCACTCTGCTGGGGAGGGGGAAGGCATCCTCCAATGAGTTGGGACCTGCCTTCAGCTCATTGGTTCCCTGCTTTGCAGTGGGTGGGAGCGCCTCAGGGCTGGGAAGTTTTTAGGCTGCTTGCTGACTACGTTTTTCTGTGTGTGAGACTGCTTTGCCTGGGAGACTGAAAGCCCCACTGCTTTTGCAAGGAAAGGGGCTGCGTTTTTCTCTGTGTATGAGTGCTTTACTAGGGAGACAAAAAAAACCCGCTTTTTGCATGGAGAGAGAGAGTGTGTTTGTGGTGATTGGTACATCACTGATGCCCTCGCTTTGCTACATGCTCATGAATTGTATCCTCAACTTATCCACGGGGCATATCAAAATCCATAATTTTGGGCCCAAAACCTGACCTCGACTTATACACAAGGTCAACTTATACATGAGTATATACGGTACTTGAAAATTTCAATATTCTTTGGTGTTTGTGTTTGGTTGTACCATTTATTTCACTGTTGATCACAATTTATTTATCTACCAGAAATGGAAGGTGAACTACCTATGTACATCTACAGCATATCACTAATTGACTCAAAACAATTTAATACAAAAACAAGGCAAGATCCAGTTGGGCACTTAACTGTTTCTGCCAGAATCAGGATACATATTTCTTCTACAGCCCTTTAGACATCATAAAAACCTGCTCTATACAGGGCTGGGAAAATCTCTGTAGCTGGTGCAGAAATGGTTGCTGGGAAGCAAAGGCTGGTCTTTTTGGTGGGAGCAGTGGAATCAGGATGAACTACCCAATGGGATCCTGGTGAGATATATATATAAATAAGTGTGCCACCCTATTATCTGACATACACATCAGTCCAGAGGTCATAGATATATTTTCATTTTTTTCTCATCAGTTATGTGGACTGATGGATGTAATGACTCCTGCTCCAGTAAGACCCCTCAGAGCCAATTTAGCATTTCTTCAGTCCTTAAGAAGTTGGGTTTTTTCTTTTTCAACCCTGGTCTAAACTGGTCTAACCTATCATACAGGTCAAAATTTTCCTTATCTACATCCTGAGGTCATCCTTATCTACTGTATATACTCATATATAAGTCTAGAAAGTTAGGTAAAAACATTGACCCAAAAACCCTGAGTCAACTTATCCACAGGTCAATGTAAGCACTGTATCTTAACTCTTATTTAAAAGAAGAAACCATCCCCAGATGAAAGGCAAGAGTATAATGTGTTCTAGAAGCACCATTCTTTTCTACTCTCTCATTCATCCAGCCATAAGAGTGAGCACAAAAAGTTATGTCTGCTGGAAATTTGTAAGTTCTTTGACATTGTTTTCCTTTGCTTCATGCCCCTAAGCTTTATCCTCGACTTACCTATGGGTCATATCAAAATCCATAATTTTGGCCCCAAAACTTGCCCTTGACTTATACATGAGGCCGACTTATAGTCGAGTATATGCAGTATATCCTAAGGTCATTGGGTCTGTTTCCTCCAACCCCTAGTTTTCTTTGCCTCTGCACTACTTATAATATTGACTTCCAGTTTTCTTACCACCTGTCTATTCCATACTTTGTAAAAGCAGCCTCTTCAGCTTGGATGCACTGCACTCTGTTTTTACCTATAACCATCCTTTGGTAGAGTGTCATTAAGAGCAAATGTGGCAGTGTCTTTGTTCCCATAGCATCTTTCATAGGACCCAACAAACATGTTGAAAACCTGTCACAAAAAATTCCTCGTAATATTGTACCTTATCACCAGATGGTTGCTTACTTTTGTGGGGAGGACATATCACTTATTCCATCCCATGTCTGAATATTTTCATATGGCAGACATTATATTTATTTTGTTCTCGGTACATTTAGAGAGAATAGTATTAATTTTTAGTCCCTTCCTCAAATTTCTGTCCCTTTATATTCTAGCCTTTGTGTTCATCTTACTGTTATTTAGAAACATTATTTCACAACTACATGTTAACATGAAAACAAAATACTTTTAAAGATAGTATTATTGTTTTAAACAGTATAAAGACCGAACACCTACATTTAATGAATTCATTAGTATTGTATGCAGTGGCATATAGTTTATTATTTGATTTCTTCAGAACGTGTTCTTGAAAGAAATGTATTCTTAAAAGAAAGAAACTGTCAACTGTAAGGCCAAATTGACAACTGTGCTTTGAAAAAATGTTTTTTATTTTTAATTGAACAATCACATTTTTCTATTTTAAAAGAAGATGTTTCCCCAAAATGGAGACAGTTGTTGCAGGGAGGATTTTGCATGGTGATTTTGTTCATTTTCTTTTTCATTGTTGCAGAGGAAAAAAGAAATCAGATTAAAAATTAATATGACATAATTTGACAAAGTAGTGCCATTTTTCCTTTCACAAAATAACAATACTCCATAGAGTAGCCTTGATTTCTGGGCTGTTTGCTCTGCATTTTGAATATTTTTAAGCATAACTTGATATGACAGTGATCTTTCATCCAACATGCATTTCACACAACAAACCAAGACATGGCTTGAATTCTAACTAGGTGTCAGTGAAGAGAAGCAGCTTTTCCATTCAGAAGGTGTTTTAGCAGAAACAGAGGGAAAGAATTCCTCCACCAAGGATTTTATCACATGGGGAAAAATCGGGGCGAAAGTGAAGAGACAGTATCCCAGGAAAATTGTGTGATTGTGGTGAAGATTTTCACACACATTATGATTAAAGAGGACTTATCCCAGGAATAACCTGGGAATAACCAACAACAAATCATTCACAGGATTTCTTTGGGGAGCACTGGTGCCACCCCTCTTAGGCTGTCACCTGGTCCAGGCTGCACCCCTGTAGTGACACCTCTGTCCCTATCCACACATCCAGTGCAACCTGCCTCCATGCTCTGTGGAGCAGGTTTTCAATGGAAGAAAAAGTTGTAGGCTGAAGGGAGTAACTTAGGTCTCAAGAAGTCCAGAGCATCTCATTTAGTTTGCTATTTGGTCAATGTCTGGATTGACAACCTTACTTATTATGTATTTTGCCTTTCTATGTGTACTCAGTTTGCATTTTAATGTGATCATATATAATTCAGTTGACACACACAGTGAGTTTTTCCTGGCTCCCGCCTTACTACAGTCTGCCCTTGCCCCACCTTGCTTCTAAGAGCACTAAGAGCTGCATCAGAATAGGGAAATCAGAGGAAGTTGCTTTTTGCTTAATCATACACAGCTGCAGGTATCTGCACATAGGCTGATTTACAAGATAAAGCCCACAAATAAAGTGTTGTACTGCTGGAATAGAGTCAGAAGCATGGGAGATTGAGGGTTATGCCACAGAGCAAAAATAAATGTTTTAATTTCCAGAGCAAATTAAATCTGCAATCCTGTTACCCTAGAAGCATGTTCCTGAGGCCATAGGATGAACTGAGACTCTCCCTCTGAGTTGACAATGACATTCCCAAAATCAAGGGGATCTTTTTCTGTATCTCACCTTCATGGCTCACCCAGCCACTGCAGATGTTTTTGCCTTAGCTTCTTTCCAAAGAGCTTGAGATTATGGGATTTGATTTATATGCCACCTTTTTTTCAGAATGGAACTCAAGGCAGCATCCAAAGAGAATCAGTTAAATACCTTAATAAAATTTTAAGCACATTTTACAATATAAATTTATACAATATAAAATCATTTATAAACCATACAAATAGTTTTTAAAAATAAAACACAGATTTCAATAAAAACCTTCCCTGCTTATCCATTAAAAGCCTGCTTAAACAGAAATGTATTTGCTTGCCAGGGAAAAGAAATGAGGGAGGGTGCCAGCCTAGCATAGCCTCCTACTGAAAGGCATTCCAGAGGGTGGAGCAGCCACTGCGAAGGATTTCTCTTGTGTCCTCATCAAGAAAACCTGTGATGGTGGCAGGATCAAGAGAAAAACATCTCCTGTAGATCTTAAGTGTTCTGGCAGGTTTGTATGGGGATGATGTGGCGTTGCTGAATTTAAGTCCTCTTAGCTTGCAGCCATGGCCCCAAAATAAAGAAAAATGTAGAAGCTTATCGCATTAATTTTAAAACTGGCTTACCTGATCCAGTTTAAAATTTAAAGCAGGTGGCATCCTGATATTATCAGAAAATTGCTGCCTGGGTCCATCCCTGCTCCAAGGGGAGCTCAGTGCACCTCTTTTTGAGGCTGGGAGTTTTCCGGCTTAAGAAAATGGCCACCAGAGTACACCTGAGAGTGGGGATAGACCCGGCATGGACCTGGGCGGTGATTTCAGCAGCTAAATCCTTCTGATAATATCAGGATGCCAACCACTTTAAATTTTAAACCGGATCAGGTAAGACGGTTTTAAAATTAATGCGATTAGCTCTGTAAGTGAGACCTAGAGTGTGTTAAGCAGTCTAGCTTCCTTCACTTCCATTGCAAGCAGGGATTTTTTTGAAAATAAAATGAAAGGACACAAGTCTATGGAGGGGAAAACAGCTGGTCTTTGGGTTGAATGGAGCCTCTAGAATCAATGTGATCTATCAGGCTTCTAATTATTAGGCTTTTTCCTGAAGACAGCAGTCAGTGGTAGCAACAATTGTCTAGTAAGTTTGGGAAAACAGATGCACAAAGTACCCAAATTCAATTCAGAACAGGATTGATAATACTTTTTCTAATTTATAAACAAGTTTTAAATGATGTCTTCTTTAGAAAAGTTGATATTACTAAGAGATCACTCCCAGCACATTTTTGAGACAAGAGGCAAAGTGCCATTCCCCCATTTCCAAGCATTGCCTGTCAAGGTATTGTGTTCCTACATGCTTGAATCAGACAGCAGGGTCAAATATAGTTTATTTATTTCTTTGTGTGTGCATGATTTGAGAAAATTTTTAAGTGTATCTCATGCTGATAATGGTTCTCTCTTTTCTTCTTTTAACTCCTTGGCCTCATCCCCCACCTTATGATAAGAGAACAGCCAACTAAATGTACATGAAAAGCAAGATAGCAGTCTTAGTTGAGGAAGGGTATCCTCCAGAATCCATAGTTGAACAAATACCTCTATCAGAATTAATCAAAATGAGAGTGGGGTAGAGCCAAATAATAGAAAAATAGGCCAGATGTTGTGACAATGAAGTCTGTATTTTAGATTTAGTTTCAAGATGGAGATTAGAGCTTGCTTAGTGCTACAAGTATCAGGCTATACCAAAATCTATCCTGAGACAAAAAAAAAAAAAACCAAATGACTGATCTCATTCCTCAAAACATAAAGGTTGGCTGTTATCCAGATGTTTCCCTTCCTTCAGGTAAAACACACAAGTTCCTGGTTAGGCAGAAAGCAGTAATAAAAATATCAGATATTAATGTGGGATGAACACTGGGTAAAAAAAGTCAGTGAAGATAAAATATGTAGTAGTTTCCTCCTTCTTGTAGATTTCACCCTGATTGGCTAATATCATACACTCTAAGGTACCTGAAAAACAATATTGCTCTATTAGTCTATGAGACAAACCTAAAATGCACATCTGGGCATATAATACTTTTGTTATAGCTTCATTCATCAGTTGTTTCTTTCTTGGCTGGAGAGCATGCACCATTGACTTTCTGGTAGATGTTCTACTTTTGAACAGTTACCATATTTTCTGGCGTATAAGACGACCCACGTATAAGACAACCCCCCCCCCCCATTTTCCCAGTCAAAACAGAGTTTTAGCACCTCTGTCTTCATTATCCTTATATCCGGCGTATAAGACGACCCCCCCCACTTTAGCCACAGATTTTGCAGGTAAAAAAGTAGTCTTATACGCAGGAAATTAAAATGTTATTATTTAGGTAGGATGAAAGAAAGGTTTTAGCAAGTCACTTTGGGAGTACTTGCTTGGAATATACTTGAGAGTACTTGGACTCTATCTTTGGATAGATTTATTTTATCATCACAGTTTGGTTTTAAAGTAGAAGGGATTTAGTGCACCTACAATGTAGAAATAATGCAGTTTGACACCCAATTTTAAGTGCTGTAGCTCCATCCTGTGGAATCCTGGAATGTATAGTTTTACAAGTTCTTTGCCTTCTCTGCCAAAGATTGCTAGTGCCTCACCAAACCACAAATCCCAAGATTCTGTAGGATGGTGCCATTTCAGTTAAAGTGTTGTCAAACTGCATTATTTCTACAGTGTAGATTAGGGATAGGCAACCTTTCCCCTTTAAGGGCCAAGGGACTTCAGCTCCCAGAAGCCTCAGCCATGTTGGCCAATAGTCCCATGTTGGCCAATAGCTCCTGGGATTCTGGGAGCTGAAGTCCCTCGGCCCTTAAAGGAGGAAGGTTGCCTACCCCTGGTGTAGATGCAACCAAAGAAAAAATGACATTGTGGTGGATCAGAGAAGCCACAAGAATTTACTCAAAATAGTTATATTGATCCTACTTCAGAAATTAAGATTTCTGTCTCTGGAGTTGGTTGAAAGATTTTTTTTTAATGCTAAGGTATCTTAACATTACATTACCTACATTAAGGTATTAATGTATCTCCTGTATGTGCAAACATTATGGAAGATGCAGAAAGAATGGCAAAATAGATAAAACGGGTCTGTAACGGAGTCTCAGCTGTATACTTCAATGTTAGCATCAAGCGTTTCTGGAAAAATTATTTCACAACTTTGTAATTGTGTAAGGACAGGTAATGTGTGGTGGGGAGGGTGTTATCCTTGTGTGGTCACTGTGGACAGAATCATTTTGATATATTATGTTAGATGTGATGTTTGCACTTTTTTCAGGGTTGGTCAAATGTCATGAGAACAGCAGACAAAGGCCCTAAGCAGACGACTAATAAAGTCGTCTTCTGGGCAGAGAAGAGGAGGGGCAGCCGCACGAACGGCGCCCCTTCCTCTCTCCGAGGTCGCCCCCAGATGCGCCGGCCGTCCACACGACCGGCGCATTGGGGATGACCTCACGGCGCAGCGCCCACATGCGCTGCGCCGTTTGAGTCAGAGAAAGTGCACCCGCCGCTTTTGCGGCGCACTTTCTCTGACATCTAAAAGGAGCGCCAATTTGGTGCTCCTTTTAGAGTCGCCGGCGGTGCGCCTGGATGCGGAGGCTGCAGCCCCGCGGCGCTCCGTTCGGCGGCGGCTCCGGGGCCTCCGTCTGCTGAGGCCCAAAGTTGTCAATGGCAAGGGGATTATACCAACTCTAACAAGACTATTTTTCCAGTGCCTGGTTCTTGAGTGGGTTCTTGGAGCCTGGTTTGGAAAACCATCTGTACTGCAGAGCAGGCAGTTTTCCAGTCCATCCTTGCCAGAACTTCCTATCTCTAAGGACTCATCAAGAAACCACGCATTAGAATCTTTCAGCCAACAACATCTTACTTCCTTTGTGGCTGCTGCACCCATGGCCTTTCCCCTCCTGCTGTTGCCAATGTAGTCCGCTAGTGTAGCAATTGTGCTATGGTGTGGTAAATATGTGGCCACTACAGCACCTCCAGAAAAAAAATGTAATAACAATGAATGATTGTACCTTGGAAGCTTCTGGAAATGCATTTTTCTTTTATATCCCATTGTGCTATAAAGAAGCCTGGCAACTTTCTTGAATGAAAATTAGGAAGTTGAGACAAGGGCTTGGAACCAGAGGTGAATATCTGGCCACTTCATCTTCCATTGTGAGGCCTTTGGTGTGTCCAACAGGCAGGGGACAATTGGCTCCTGGACCCTCTGAAGTTGGCCAGCCCTGTGCTAGTACAATGCTTCTACTTTTGCCGAAACACAGTTTTCTGCTAGAGTTGCATTGGATGCAGTCCTAAATATAAACAACAGAGTCTTATGGTACCTTTAAAATGCTTTACATGACTATCCCCTTCCAAACCCTGTGTTTACCTGAAGTCATGTATTTCCTAATCTGCTATTATGTTTATTTTTCAAGGTGGTAAAATCTGGCAATAAAATCCACAACTTTGGGAAGAGGGACCAGGCTATAAAGAGAAACCCTAATGTTCCTGTTGTAGTAAGAGGATGGCTTCACAAACAAGTAAGTGCAATCATATATTAGTAAGTATTATCTGGTAAAAATGAGGTATCTTCAAATAGTGTTTGAAAATACTAAAACTGTGTACCTGGAATGCTGGTTTGCTTTTTGAAATTATATGTGATTAAGGATTCTCTTAAATGACTATTTAACTTTTTGATATAAAAATGTGTTATACCACAGAGTGTACAAGAAAATCTTGAGTTAGGAATGTGCTTATGTATATTTTGAACATGACAGCCACTGAGGTATAGTGGTTTGAGTGTTGCATTGGAAGACCAGGGTTCAAATCCACACTTGTCTATGGAAACCCACTCGGTGATCTTGGGCAAGATGGTCTTTCTCATTCTCAGGAAGGCAAGGGTAAATTCCCTCTGTACAAATTCTGCCAAGAAAACCCCATGGCAGTTTGCCTTAGCATTGCCAGAAATGACTTTGAATGCACAACAACAACATCAAATATTTTGAACAGTCTAATGCACAAGTAGTTCTTCAATTAACTAGCTGTTGTTAACCCATCGTAATAAAAAAAAAACTACTGACTTTTCTTTGGGTTGCATGCAACTAGGCAGTGACAATATGATGAAAACAGTTCACTAAAAACAACTTCTATCAAAATTAAAATCCTTTTTTCCTGAATATCCTTCTCAATATACCATTGTCTTGAAGATTATATGGAAAAGAAAATAGTTTGTCAATTGGACATACTGAGTTAGGTTTACAGGTTTAGTACACTGTGTAATAAAGCACCGAGTAACAAAATTCTGTCACATCAAAATTTGAATACTTCCAGCAGAAGTATTTCATTTACATATTTTACAACCTGAGGTTCTGTATAACGTTGCATGAAATAAACAAAAATGCTGTAAATACAGATACAAAAAATGTATGTGTAAATACATTAAGTATATTGCTTAGATTTTCACCATCCGAATTTCTGTCAGTTTGCTAGGTGGATATTATCTTAATTTGTTTTCTGATAAGCAGTATGCAAGAAATAAGCAGCCAGGTCAGTTCTCTGGATAGAAAAGATTGGTGGTTACTGCCATGTCAATAAAGTTTTGAAATATAATTGTTCTTATTGGCCTTTGTGACTCATACAAATTGGACCTCTGCAGAGCCTTGTTTGGAACATTCTAAAGCTAAGTAGCCTTTTGGAAGAAACCGTGCCCCTATCCTCTGCTGTGAGTACTTCAGCGCACCAATCCACTCTCTTCAGTACTCCTTTATTTGCTATGTGAGCAGGAGCATAAGGGACTTTCTCTATTCTGTTGAACTGCAAAGTTGAGTTGTTTTCTCCACCTCGTCCATTACAGCCTGACATTACATCTGCAGTTGTGTGACCTCTGGTTTGATCAATTCAGTAGGAATTGTTGCCAGCCATACTCCCCCTCCCCCCATATCTCATGCCACCAGTACAGTCTTCACAATCAGTGCCCCAGTTGGGCCCTCTAGCAAAGAGTGGGGATTTTGAAGAATCTTCAGTGGAGGATTACAAAGCTGACTGAATGTTGCCCTCTTCACCTTCACTGCTAACTTCTTCTCCAGACCCGAATGCTGCTGACACTACCCCTCTCTCCCCATTGGAAGATAGTCTTACAGTGAACAAATCCCCTGGATGTCCACCTCCTTGTGCACCTGAGGCAACTCTGATTCTCTTAACCTCCACCTCCATCAAATCCAGTTTTTCAATAGATTGTTTCCAAAACCATGATCAGAGGACATCACTCACTATTCCAGATCTCATATCCAAGATTTGACCTTTGATGGCCTGGATTTGTGTAATGGCAAGACTGATGAGATTTTGTATGATGAGCTCACTGTAACCTCATCTCAACACAAGTTGTTTGTGAATCTACAAAAAAAATATCTCTGTCTACTCACAGATTTGGGTTTTGTGACAACCTGGAAAAGTCACAACTAATTCCCACCAGGTCCATCCAATATATAGGATCAAATCTGAACGTTCTGAGAGCTTGTGAAGAACTCTCTCAAAAATCTAAAGCACCTTTATCTGCCAGTATTAGTTCCAGTGTCTCAGTGGTTGTTGTAGTGTTCTCAAAACTGGGTAACCCCTTTGAACATCTTTTCACCTGTGGTCTGTAGTTCCTTACTCTCAAAGTGGTTTTCTTAGTCTCCATCACTTCTGCTTAATAGAAATTATAAATTGTGTACATTCAGATCTGATTTTCACCATTTGACTATTTCACTATTTGATATCCCTTTCCTACTGAAATGTTTTTTACAATTCCATTTTAACCACACTATTGTTTTGTGTGGATCTACCTTCCTGTGCAACTCTACAAATAGTTTGGAGGTTGCCTTACACCCAGTAAATGTCCATAGGGTGCTTGCCTTCCAAATCAAGCATATAGAACATTTCCTGAAATTGACTGAACTCTGCATTGACTAAAATTGACTGAAGTTCAATGCTACGGGGTACCAAGAAGAGGATGGTGGTGTTGCCAGATGCATTTTGGACAATATCCTTCACATATCATTTGACTAAATTGCTTCCAACAGGTCTTCAGGCTCATTTGGCAAGCATGATGTCTACATGAATGGCTTTCATTAGAGGTATGCCACTAGCTGACCTTGTAAAGCATCAATGTGGTCTCATTCATCCACTTTTATTTCTCACTTCAGAGTTGATGTTAGAAAATGTTCTGATCCTTCTTTTCCACAATTGACCTTTCTTCAACTACTGGCATAGCATCACTTCCAGTAAGTTAGCCAGCTAATCACAGTTTGTGTGAGTTAGAGACTACAAAGAAGAAGCCTAGGTTGCTTGCCTGTAACTGCAGTTCTTTGAGCGGTTATCTGTGAACTGATGATACCCACCTTCCACTCCTCTGCTTCTGTCCTGCCCTGCAGTTTAAGCAGTGGACTGAGAACTGAGGAAAGTAACTTGGCATGCTGCAGTATGTGTGGTAAAGGGTGGAGTTTCTGCCAAAAAGCTACCTAGCTCTAGAGGGCTCTGAACAAGGCTCTTGACTTTATCACACGGGGAAAATCGGGGGTTTTCTGAAACGCATGTGGGAAAGTAAAAAAATTGGCCTGATAGATGGGGGCGGAGGGTTTCTGCCATAGCTGTGCAATTCTTGTTGATCATGTATTCATCCAATAAATAAGACATTCTGTCTAATTTGGAACACAGAATTTAGAAATTCTGTTTAGAAAACAGGTATGTTGTCCTTTCCAGTGCATTATGCATTTTAAAATCAATATGACCTGTTATTATTTTTGCTTTCAGGATAGCTCTGGGATGAGATTATGGAAAAGACGCTGGTTTGTACTTGCTGATTATTGTTTATTTTACTACAAAGGTTAGTGAACAAAGGTCTGACTTTAAGAACTTTTTATGTAATGGAGAACTATTCATGAATGTTGAATTTGTTCCTCAGAGTTTTAGAAAATCTAAAAAAGATTTAGAAATTGAGTTTTTTTAAAGGTTTAATATATCCAAGAGAATATTAGAGATTAACTTCTCCCATATACCCCATTTCCATTTTATTTAGAGATGCTTATGGTGCAACTGTTGTTTGTATATTTCACTTTTACATATCTATCAGCTTTTTGATTAGAGGATATGCAAAAACAATTTTTGGATTTGACACTGATGAAGCATACCCAGTTCTTTATGGCAAAGCAAAAATTATGATCAGATTATTCGGTGCTCTCACTTGTCGTCTATGAACAGCTCTGGCTTGCTAGCAATACCACTCTATCTGAAAGAGTAATCATCATAAGGGACTGGAAAGTACAGAGGGTCTTATTTGTCCACTGTCTGTGGCATGAAATAAAATATCAAATTTTGTATATGTGTTACTATTAGTTACTATTATCTTTTGTAATTTTGTTTGTGAAAAAAGAAACTAACTTAATAAAACTTGAATAAAAACACATGCATTTATTTCAAGGACTGATAAATATATTCTCCATTAAAATGGATTAATCTAAGTAATGACATTACTAAAAACTAATTAGTTATGACAAAAGTTCAACATAATTATATCTCTGAATTCCAGTTGTTCCAAAGAAGACAGTAAGAGAGACCTGCCACTTTTGTGCCCTGCTTCAGGCTAGAGAATATATGTAGCTGGCCATTGTTGAATAGGGATGTAATTCTTTGCTAATTTTATTCTCAGAGGAGTAATTTTAGCAGATTTCTTTCCACTGAAAAAGTTCCTGGAAGCTATGCTGTTTTTGACAATACTTGCAGCTGAGGATGCTGTGCAAAATTCATATATATAACGTTTGTGCAAAAAGCAGCATTGTCTTTGTAGAAAATAATAATTTTTTTCACAGAAGCATAAAAATATTACTTGCTGTGTAAAAAATTGTTTTTTCCTCCACAAAAATGCTGTTTTTTGTGCAAAACAATCACATAGGAATTTTGCTCAGAACAAGTCCCCCAAATATGGATTTTCTGTACTATCTCCTGTTCAGAAAGTGCTGTCTCCTGCACAGAAAATGTTTTCAGGCCAAACCAAGCACTTACAAATGTGCAAAATAAGTCCCAAGCTGCCAAGATTCTTGTCCATCAAGGATTCTTCTCATCACAGTTGTAGAGGAACACATTTTACTACCATTTTTAAAAATATTTTTGAATATTTTTTCCATCCCTACTTTTGAATATGGGATTTTTGATTAAATTGATAACCTGCAGGAACAGAAATGTGAAATTAGTGGACATTTTGAAGCCACATGGAAAACATTTTTGAAAAAAACAAATTTTTGGAAATTAAAAAAAATATATAATATTACTCCTTTTACAGATTAAAAGTCACTTTGTTACTTTAGGAACATAAAATATGCAATGTATAACTTGGTTTGGCATAAAATTATAATGTCTGATATATTAAAACTACAATATATTCAAAAAATAAATTGATTTTACTTTTAATTATTTGCCTTTTTAAACTTGTACTTTTTTCCTAATTTACTTTGTAATTTTTCTTACCATTTTTATTTTTTTAAAAATTTCTTGAAGGTACAAGGTCCTGAACTGTGAGGATCACCTTAGCTATAATGAAGCGCTCTCTCTCTCTCTCTCTCTCTCATTCTCGCTCTCTCAATCTTTTTTTCTTTTTTGCCAATTTTTGAAAAGCAAGCAAAAGAACAGAATAGAATAAATCACTAAGTAAGACAAACAAAATTGTCTCTTCTAGGTGTCCATAGTTTTCCATAATCCTCCATAGTTTCTAGCAAATATAAAGCACTCATTCCCACAAAAATAACTGAGGAAGGGCAACCATGACCAAGAATTACAATGATCTAATTCATTGGTGTTTTTCAAAGCGATGTGGGGGAACTGGGATGTTTACTAGGAAACCACTGCCATATTTGTGCTTATTGGCTACAAGATTCCGTCTTTCTTGGAAACTCACTGGGGACTTGTATGACCATTACCTTGAGTAGGACTGCTGTACGTAGTCTTATGTAGAAGTCAAACTGTTAACATAGCTTATAGAAATATTGTGATGAATAAATATAGGAAGATATTGCTCCAAATATTTTATTCATCATTCTAATTCCATATTCTATTTCCTCCCCTTTTTTTCAAAACCAGGAGGGGTGAACTGTTTTTTTAGGGTTTTTTTTCTGGGCTTTCACATCTACCAGCAGAACTCTTCCTATGTTCTTGGAAATAACTTGAAAGTGTAGCCTATACTATAGTCAAAGAAATAGACTCCTATAATGCACTCTGCATAGTATTGTCCTTGGAAATTTTGGAATCTCTAGATGGTCACAAATGTTGTAGCCACACAATTGACTGGGGCAAGTTAGAGGGCATGTGTAACTTGCTTTTTGAGACAGATTCACTAGCTAACATAGAGGAGAGAAGTGTTGATTGCTAATATTCTCCTGAATGCATTGAACCACTTCAAGTTCAATGCAGGCTGTCATCTGTTTCTGGGAACAATTTGAAGTGCTAGTTATGACCTATAAACTCTGTATATCCTGGAATCATGCTGTTTGAAAGACTACCTTGTTCTATATGCTACTGTCTGGGTTTTTAAGATCTTTAGGAGAGACCTTTGGCCCTACCACTATTGGAGACACATTTTGGTGTATATGAGACAGACATTTATCTTGATAGCCATTCCCAAACTCTGGAATTGCTTGCCATGGATTTCCTCTTTGTTGTCCTTGTTTCAGCCTCCAAAGATACTTTTATTCATACAGACTTTTGCCATGTATAGTGCTGAAAATGTAGAGTATCTATCCATTTGGGTGCTGGTTGTGTCTTTTATATTTGCATTTTAAATTGTGTTTTTAAACGTACTAGTTTTTGTGTAATGTTTTATTTATGATTTTGTATTTAACACATTTAATGTTTATTTTATTATTACCCCTCTAATTCTTTGGGCAAGAGGGGCAGGAATAAATAAATAAATCCTTTATTTAGCAGCAACGTGGACAAAAAAAGAGATTGCATTATATCCTGGCTAGATATATTATCTTGTTTTTTGTCTACTCTGACTGATCCTTTACTGGTGATGCCAGGCACCGAATCACCTTTTATTTGAATTGCCATGAGATACTTGGGACTAATAGTACAGTTACTAGCTCTTATGAATATGCCATTATGTATGATTATCGTCCTAGTACTGAAAGAAGTAAACATGTCTTTAACTTGGTACAGCTGAATGATGTTGCAGCAGACAAAGCACATCAAATGTTGTCAATGTATTTTGGGGTGCATCCACACTGCAGAATTAAAGCAGTTCGACACTACTTTAACTGCCATGACTCTATCCTACAGAATCTTGTAGTTTGTAGTTTGGTGAGTTATTCACTCTGGTCTGTCAGAGAACTCTGGTACCTCGCCAAACTACAGACCCCAGGATTCTGTAGGATAGATTCATGGATATTAAAGTGGTGTCAGATTGCTTTAATTTTGAAGGGTAGCTACACCCTTAGTGTCTCAGTTTAAATATGGAGACTAATTTGACTTTTTCTTCATTAAAAAGACAGCAGAGAAGAATCTGTTCTTGGAAGTATACCATTGCCTAGCTATGTAATATCACCAGTGGGACCTGAAGATCATATAAATCGCAAGTACTCCTTTAAGGTACATTTATTGATGGATAATCTTGTGATTTATTTAAAGCAGGGGTAGGCAACCTTTCCCCTTTAAGGGCCGAGGGACTTCAGCTCCCAGAATCCCAGGAGCTATTGGCCAACATGGGACTATTGGCCAACATGGCTGAGGCTTCTGGGAGCTGAAGTCCCTCTGCCCTTAAAGGGGAAAGGTTGCCTACCCCTGATTTAAAGCAACAAACTTGCCACAGTTTTAGAAATATTCTATTACTATTAGAGGCTATGTAACTATCATCTTATTTCTTTTTGTGTATTTCATGCATATGCAGGGAACTGAAAGAACCATGCATAGAAACTTCTATGCACATGTCTAAATCCCTTTGTTGTTCCATATGCTCTTTGGAAAACTGCCCTGAAAAATTAGGTGGAGCCTCATTCAGTGACAGTGTGAAAAACTGGAGTTTAAAAGGGAAATCTTGAAAGTCCCCTGTGTGTGTGCACAAAAGATATTGTAGGAAGATGTATTTTGTAGTTTTTAGTTATGAAAACTGCTTCCTGGGCTTTGCCTCAGAAAGGTTGGTCATGGAACCAACTGAAGGGGAGCAACCTTGAACTAAATCCTGAACAAGAGTTTAAATTGCATATTTTCATTTTTAAACTAGATTTTAAAAAAATACTGACACAAAAGTTGTGGCACTGTTGGATTCCTGTGCTCACACAAAGGGGCATTAAAGTTCTCCCTTCCAGTAGCAGGTTCCACACCATGCAACACCTCTCACCTCTGATCAGGAGTCTTTGTGAATAGCAGCTCGTAAGATATGTAAGGCTGTTTTCCCATGTATATGCAAAACTGTTTTCCACCTGGAGCTATGATTTCAAACTCATTCCTTGCTGTTTAAAAATACCAGTGTCATTTGACTACTTTGGGGCAATCATGTAGAATTTAGAGCTTGTTGCTGCAATGTACTGATGTTTGATATTTGCATGCATACTCTAGAACATGCAATGCTGTTTTTCATAAGTACTCTGCATGAATGAAATCCTTAATTATTAAAAAAAGGTAACAGTGGTTGGGATTGTTTTTACTGTTAAATGGTGCTTCATCAACATACAGTGTCAGAGATTAGAAGTGTGTTCATTTATCTTCTACGTTCAGTACTTCAATGAGAAAATTATGCCTGATGGTGATTTCTATTTAACCACCTATTAGAGATAGCACTTTTTTGTAAACTTTATATGCATATATGTGTGGGAAGTTAGGCTTAAGAACAGTATCTTTAAAAGATAAATGAATACATTTGTATCATATCCACACTCCCCTAGGTCAAAACTGTTTTTTGTTTGTTTTGTTTTTTTAATTCTATATTGAGGCTTCATATTTGGTAAATATAGATGTACAGTAGGCCCTTGGTATCCGCTTGGTTTGGTTCCAGGAATCCCTGTGGATACCAAAATCCGTGGATGCTCAAGTCTCATTAAATACATTGGCATAGTAAAATGGTGTCCCTTATATAAAATGACAAAATCAAGGTTTGCTGTTTGGAATTTATACTTTAAAAAAATATTTTCAAGCTATGGATGCTTGAATCCGTGGATATAAAATCTGTGGATACAGAGGGCCAACAGTAGTAAGCGAATTAATAGACATATTGAACTGATGCTGTTAAGAGTTTCTTCTTCTTAAATAATTCAACAGGTCTTTGTTACTAGGTTTATATGCAGACATCTGACATCTTCACTTCAGTGAAAAGTTGTAAATCACTATGAAGGAGGGGGGAAAGCATTAAATTTTGTTGGGCTTCCAAAGTAATATTTTTCAAAGAGTTCACTGAATGCCACATTCTGTGAGGTTGATTGAAAGTGTAAAGATTACCAGAACACAGTCCTGTCATTCATTAGTTATTAAACTGTGTTCTTTAATCCAACTGGAAACAGTAACAAGAATCAGTGCACATTTGTATGTGATTGTATGTGTGTGTAATGAAATTTCATATGGAAGAAATAAGTAAAGAAGTAAGTTCTATCCAACAGTGGGTTGGATACAATAAAAGTAGTCTAAACTGCTCATATGGAAAGACCCATTTAATTGGATAAATACTGATGGAGAACTTTGGGATCAAACCCAGTAATATTAGTCTATGTTTATTGAGGGATTATGTACAGTCAAGTTTTGACAGAATATTTGTTTAGTTGTTTACTGTGTTTACTGTGTACAGAACTTCACATCTCGGTCAAACCAACTAAAAGGAGTTTCACATGTCTGTGGAGGATGTTTTGGGATTGTGTGGGGGAGAGGCTGCAATGGATGTGGGATTGCTTCCTTCCATTTCCACTGACAATATTTGCTTTAGTGGAATCATCACCAGCATATTGGACACTGGTTGGTGTATGTTATAGTGTGATAGAGTGATTCCTATGCCTGTATATCCAAGAAGGCATAAAGCATATACAAATAATATTTTTATCTATTGACAGTAACATAATGCATACGTGTACAAAGATATTTGATATCTTTCCCTATCAAATATATGTAAATTCTGAAGCATATTGTTAGTTGGAACAGTAAATTATATAGTTCATGTTTTCGTACACTCTTGAGGATGATCCTGTAAGGATAAAAATGTCCTTTTCCAGACTTTTGTTTGCCTATAATGGTATATCCATGCATTATATTTTCTTTTCACAGCAAGAAACTATAATAAAAAGAAATGTCTATTAGTTTTATCTCTTTCTTTCAGCTTTTCCCTAAGTGAAAAATATAATAGCTGAATTGGTTGTCAAAGGCAAACTGTCTGATTATTTATCTTTTTTGTAGCATATTTTTTCATGTCTTTGTCATTCAAATTAATATATATGCAGCCAATTGCAACCTTTGGATCTATTATTGCCATTTTGATTAAAATGCTTTTTCATATGGCTGCAGTCACAAACATATATTTTGAAGAAAAGTAAACATATTTGCACTATTGTGTATTCTTAGGAAATATTTGTATATATTCTTCTATAGAAGATTTCATAATAGTAGACTTGCTCTGTAAAAATCATTCAATATCTAACCTTCCTCTGCCTGTGCATTGTTGATATAAACTTGTGTGGCTTCTTTCCCAAAATGTTTGTTGTGTCATAAATACATAAATATTGTGTTTTAAAGTAAATAAAGCTTGCTTTTAAATGAAACTAAGCTGAAAAATAATGTTCTAGTACAGAGATCATTATTACATAATTTTACCAGTGGAATCCTATACTTAATCAGAAGCAAGCCCTATTGTGTTTATGGACTTACTTCCCAGTAAGAGGATATAGAACTGCAACTAAAAATAAAATTTTCCAGGTTGAAAGTAGCCTATTTAACTCATATTCTAGGACATTTAGAAAAAAATTGTATTTATTTATTCTAGAATCAGTTTCTTGCCTGACTAGATTTTTTTACTTTTACATATATCAATAGGACCCAAAGCTTCTTGACTTGGCTCTGCTCGTCATTCTTAACATTTGAACTGTAAAAGCTAAAATGCTCCATTATAGTTGGGTTGCAGAGATCTATCATGATAAAATCAAATATTTTATATATCCCTTCCCCCCCACCCAACCTTGTGAGCCTCTGCACTTATCTAAATTTGCTGATTTGGTAGTTTTAGAGGAAATCTGGAAGACACAATTACTAACAATTACTCAGCACTTTTAGATCTACTACAAGTAGAAGTAAATTTGTTCAACCAGTTCTTGATTATTTGTTTGTTACTGCAAACTTGATTTTATTTAAAATCTCTGCTGCTTTCTGACTTCAAAAAAGGTAGCACACTACAGGGGGAATAAAGGGATTGGTCCTTTATCTTGAAGAGTTGACTATGTATGTGAGCATTTTGTGAAAATAGGTAATGATGTCTGCTTTTGAAGATACTACTTATTTCATTACGTTGATTTTCTATGAATTCTTTAGGATTCCTGTTCATTTACCTTGCTCCCTTTTTTTTGTTTGTTCTTGTTTTGTTCTTATTGGTATACCCTTGGGGTTTGTTCTCCATTTCTTCTTCTGTGCAATACGGGAGAGAGCCTGCCTATCCTTCTCCCTCTTTCCAGCATAAGGGCATCTGAATGCATGAATAGGTACCAATATTACTTTTTTCATCCCTGTTGTGAATGTGTTTGTGTTGTCCCTCAGAAATATTTTATACTTTGTTGTGCTTTAGAAATACTTAGTCGTGATTTAAGATCTCACAAAACCCATCTGTGTTTTCCTATCACTGATTGTCCTCACAATTCAAATCACACATGCTGGTGTTGCTTGTTTGGTGTGCTGCTAAGAGATAACTGTTACACATTTGGACAGCACTGTTTTGTTTAATCAGTTATACATCTAGAAACAACCCTTCCAGTGGCAAGAGTTTTCTGATAACACTACATTCGTTGCTTTTTCAAATATTGTAAACATGTTTTCCTTAGTTGCTGAATGTGGATGTGTGCAGTGTTCTGCCTGTTGCCATTTTAACTAGGTAATCAAACAATGTGCAGTAGTTGCTTCTGCTTCTATTTTGAAATTTTAACCCATGCTACGTGGGGGTGGGGAAAAATCTCACATAGTATATTTAGTGCTGCTATTGCACTTGTGGAAGTGGCTTCTGCAACACAAGTAGGAGCTGAGAATCCCTCTTTTCCCCCTCCAGTCCATGGTGAGCCCAAAAACTTCCTCTGCAAGGCCAGAACTGCTCTCCCTGTTTTTGATACCAACAGGACAGCCAGAGAAAGGGGTTGAAAATTCAAGTGCCGCTGCAAGTGTCACTTTGGATTAATGCCTCAATTTTTATTTATGTTTGTGGCTTGTTCAAGTTAAAATGAACAGCATAACTTACCAGTTTTCAAATTAAATTTTAACTTTTTAAAAAACAAAAAGATAATAAGAGTGAATTAACAGTAGCCATTCTTTGCTAAGAATGTGTTGCTGCTCAATATATGGGGATCCCCATGTTTTTCACAGGGTTTTCTAATCAAGGAATAATCAGATATGGTTTTGCCAGTTCCTTCCTCTGAAATATGACCTATGGTGCCTGGTATTTGTTGACAATCTCCCATCCGAGTACTAACCAGGGCTGACCATGCTTAGCTTCCAAGATCAGAATAGATCTGGTACCTTTAGGGTAGTTAGGTCCCCTGCTAAGAATTGTTTTTGGGCTCCTTCATTTCTGACTTATGATGACCCTAAGCCCAACCTGTCACAGGGTTTTCTTGATATAATTTGTTTAGAGGGGATTTGAGGATGAGAGATTGTAACTTGCCTAAGTCACGTAGTGGGTTTCCATGGCTGAGCTGGTTCTCCCAGACCCTTATTGTCCCCCATATATTGAATTTAGAAAGAAGTTCATTTATATGAGATTATAGCATACTCAGACAGTTTCAATTCTGCTCTTCAAAAGAAAGTGATGAGTTGAGCAGTTCATAAAATACTATGTGTAACAACATTGGGGAAAGACTGAGTTGTGAAAAAAGTTGGCATGTTTGTAGATGGGTTGCGGGTTGTTTTTATGAGGCATTAGTAGTCTGATAATACTCAGCAATTTGAGTATTACATGCCTTTGAACTGTGATGAAATGTTTCACACAAGATTAGATAGGTTTTGTGCTGTCAAAACTGTCATTGTGCTTTTGAAGCCAATAAGAATTGTAAGTTATCCTTTGGTCTAATCCTCTAGCAGGAAGTAGACTGCTCTATACTAACTGGAGTTGATACAGACTGCACAGGAACTGAATGCATTGCTACTTAGATTGAAAGTTTAGCAAGCAAGTTGTCTCACCAATAGTCAGCAGTAACTGAACCCAGACATTAAAGGAGGTTTTACAGTTACAACACACAAGTATGACCCCATGAAAATGTTGGTGATTTGTGTATTTTGTCTGTGACATTTTGTTTCATGCATCATTTATGTTTCTTTTGTATATTTAAAATATTTTAAAAGTTTATTACCTATTTTAAAATGTAATTTTTCCTTTGATTACTGGTCCTGCTGACAGCATTTATTTCTAACCTTTTCCAGTCACATTAATATTTTCATTATTCTTACTGAAACTCCTTCCATTTATTTTTTTAATTAACTATGAATTTTTAAACTAATAATGACATAGTTTCTCACCTTTCCTTAGATATACAATATGCCATCATTATAGCTTTTTTAAATTTCCTTTTTAAATTTCCTTTTCAATTTCTCCATGCATTTTTGTATACCTTCATGGAATATTGCCTATATTATGTAACTGCAGAACCTTTCCATTTCAGTGTTTAAAATAAAGCTAGTTTATGATTTTCATTTCTCTCATAGAACCTATTGAGGTAGAAGCTGACTGCAATCTTAAAATCTGGCTTCTGTCAAACAAATTATCTACAACATTTATTTACTGCCTTTTTTCTGCTCGTAATTGGACTTAATGGCAATCTGTGGTTAGTTTAGTACAGAAAGTGCAAAGTTTTGATCTATTCTGGCAAATGAGAGAAGAGAGGATGTAAGCTCAAGGCTTGCTCCATTTCATGAATACAACACTAAAACCACGATTTAGTGTTACATCAGAATAGGTCATATATGTGTTTATTTCTGCATGTTTGGAAATGCAGGCATATACAGTATGGATGTAGTGTTATTTCCCTCTCTCCAATTTATGAGTTGATTATTTAAATATGCTTAAGAAATGGAACCTAATTCACACAAAATAGAGTTCTTGTAGTTTACTAAATGCTATGACAGTTTTGCCCATATTCTATAGCCTCTGTTTTGTTCTCCTTCTCAGTTTGTTCTGATGATGGTAGACATTATTCTGACCAACATATCCAGCAGAAGTGCTTCAAAATATGTTATCTGTTTGTGACACCAGAAACCTTTTGTTCATCCTGAGAATTCTCCAATTTCATAGCACAGCCTAATGCTTCCCTGTTTTCCTGCCCTTGTGGCTTAAAAGAAAAATACATTTTAACAACTCAAGATCTGTCACCGTAACACTAGGCATTCCATTCTTTTATTGAGCTAAATAAAATGTCAAAATACAACAAAATGCCATTCTTTCAGACATGACTCAGGGCTGAAGTAGACAGCCTGGAAGGAGTGGCCTCTGGCCGCTCTGGCACCGATTATGCTGGGACCGCAGCAACTTCACAGCCAGCACCAGAAGTGAGCCACCGGCAGGAGCAGATTTAATCCGATTCTTTTTGGGCCAGCTCTTTCCACCTTGACGTGGCCTCCATGCAGCTTCCGGCTGCTTTGGGAGTGTGCATCATGTAAACACCATGCCCTGCAGCAGCTTGAAGCCGCTTTATTTGGCCCATCTGTTTCAGGCCTCATTTGCTGATTTCTGTGGTAACAGATTGAGCTGGCAAAGGAGAGAACAGCCCAGTCATAAAACTATTTAAGACCTCCACACTTTTAGAAATATTGTTAGATGCATCCTATGTCAATCATTCAGGATGAGAGCACATCGGTCATACGTCCATGAAAAGTTGTCCCTCTTTTCATGAGTGTAGTTGCATAATTTAGACATTACAATTTGCCTGAATGCTCATGCTGTTTCCTGCAGAATTAGTAGTTTTTGTAATCATAAGGGATGCCTGGGGGACTGTCATGCACACATGGCTAAGGTTCTCTGGATTATGTGTTTGTGAATTGCCTTGATGATGTAGTTCTACAAGAAGAAGATTTTTGTCTTGGCTTTAGTATGTACTCCTTCTGTGTCCATGTAGCTATAGCATGTCCATGTTGCCAGCATAACTTGGTTGTACTGATTCTTTATAATGTTTACCCCTTATTATTCCGTTTGCTTCTTTGGGCTGTGCCTCTTTTTATGTTATGTCTACTGACAGCATGGCTTGTAAATCCATACAACAGGACATTGTACTTTATACTAAAGGTACAAAATAATGGTGCCTGCCTTTTTTAAAAAAAATATTCTTTTACATTGTTGCATATGTACAGTGTTCAGACGTGTTCACAAAAATGGCCATTATGTATGGACATTGTTAAACACATTTTACTGAATATATACTCTTAACTTCGGTCTTCCAGGTGTTTTGGACTTCAGCTCTCAGAATTTCTGATTGTTGACCAAACTGGCTAGGGCTTCTGGGAGTTGAAGTTCAAAACTCCAGGAGGAACAAACTTTGGGAAACACTGTCTAATTCATGCTAATTTTAATCAGTCACTTGTAATTTTGCAACAAAATGTTTAAAAGATCTATATGTACTCTAGTAAAAATAGAAAGTTTGTGTTTTAAAAAATGATATTTTAAAATAGAATTGATGGCACAATAAGATTTGTACCTTACTTTACTACTTACTATAGATCATATAATGATCAATAAAATAGATTTACATAATATATCATAAATATATCAAAGGAATGAGCAAATATTACACCTGTTTGCTTGTTTAGGGTAGTGTTGGTAATAAATTAAGTTCAGCAGAGAAGAGGAAAACTACAAGAAATTATAATTACAAGTACAGAGATAATTCTGCAGTGGTGTCACAGTGATATGAAATTAAAATGGAAACATACAGTACCAGAAATGTACTTAGATAAAAAGCTGCAGAAGGCTAGGTTGTTGCAGTGCAGTATGGTAACTTTCTCTTTAGGTATGGGCTATTATTTGATTATTTAGAAATACTGTGCAATTTTGTGGCATTTCAGAAATAACTGCACTACTTTCATAAGCATTGAGGGGTCTGGGGGGGTATTTTCTGTCCTTTAAAACTATCTAATGCTTCTGTCTCTACTCCTACAGGCTGTCCACACAGGTATGAGGGCATATATCTGTAATAAGAGTTCTGTTATTGGCTCTCAGGCAGAACATTCAGGGATGCGTACATACTACTTTAGTGCAGATACTCAAGAAGATATGAATGGCTGGATCCGGGCTATGAATCAAGCTGCCCTTATGCAAACACATTCATCACCAAAGAGGCAAGTCTAGGAATTTACCAAAGTTTTGTCTAAATCATAAGCTGTGTGCATGCATGTTTGTGTAGTATATAATCCTCCTGGAAATCTCTCTATCCCCCTCACTCTCTTTCTCTCCCCCAGCACTGTGTAAAAAAAAGTATTTTTTACCTTAAAAATATTCCTAAATACTCCAGGCTTTAATGTATTTCTTCTGAATCTGACATGGAAAATTGTGGATCAAATCATATCTAATTAAACATGTTGCAGTATTAGAAAAAATGCATTTCATAACATGAAGCCAAAAGTATCATGATGGTGGAAGACCGTATGCAAGATTGACACCAAGCCCTGCCCCATATACGACTCCTGTTTATCAACTCCGAGTTACATTGTCCCGTGTGATCCATCCCTGCTGTCTTTAACTGTAGGCCGAGAGTAGAGTCTGTAAGCAGTACACAGCTAGGCTATGGGCATGAAGCTGAGCATCCTAGATGCATTGACCCCTGACTATCCCTGCATCCTTCATCTGCTGGAATGCTGGCAACTTGTATTTTGTGTGTGCCAGAAGCAAAGTTGATTATAAATAATTTGGTTATGAAACAAGAAACAACTTGCTTTCCTTTCTATTTGCTGGAACTGATATACTTGTGCATCGCTTCTTTAGATTCTATCAGGCCACTTTATAAATGAATATTTCAAACACAGTTAACAAAAATTCAAACATATATATATATATATGTTTGAATATATATATATATATATATAAACATTTTTAAAACCCAGCAATAGTACTGCTATATTTTATATTGTGCACAGCACATATAGCAATAGGTGTGTTGACCATGCAACATAATACAACAAAATCTACATCAGGCAATACCTTTATTCGACCAACTAAAAACACAAAATACATCATGCACCTTTTTGAAGCTTCACTGGCTTCTACATCAGGCAAAGATGTTTAAAATCATACAAGAGGAAAAAATGATGATGTTGGAGTTACAGGCCTACATTTTGTCTCAGGTGTTACTTCTGTTGTCCATTAAGATGATCTGGTGGGGCATCTATGGAGGCAGAGGCCACTTCCCTTGGCCATGTGGGAAATGGGGACAAAAGACAGTAAATACAGGCAGTAAAACTTCAAATCCATGAACAGCAGAAAAGTAACTTCTCTTGAGGTCCAGCCTGTATCTATCCTGTACAAACCTGATGCTAATTTATTAGGTAGAGAACAGTGAATTTCTTAAGAGTTCTCTGTACTGATACATCTGAAAGATCTTTTAGGTGCTGTATAGGTAAAGCTTGTCAATTGTAATCCAAATGAAAGTGTTTTACCTTTGTTTGAGGTAGAAACTTCAAAGAGCCAGTCCACTAGCTCCCTCTTGTTACAGGTGCCTCTGTTGCAGCTCTCTCTTTCCTTCAAACTGAACTGGTGATGACATCCCCTTCCTTAGGATTTTGCCACATACAGAGATAATGCAAAAATGCATATGGGTTACACTTGCATACGGCTCTGACAAATATTACAGCAATAGAAAATATTTTTACTTCTTTTGTCATTGAGCTCAACATAATCTAAGCTGTAACATACTGGTCCTTCTTCTGAAAAGTATAAAACATTAACGTTCTAGCAAAAAGTAGTAAACCAGAGACTGTTTTCAATTTCTGAAACAATCGGTGAGCTCTTAATGCATTTTTTAAAAGATATAATCAAATAGTTATATTTGTAAGTAATTCTTCTCCAATGTTTGCATAAAGTCATTATTCTGAATTCTGGCTTTGTGGTTTTTATAATTTATAAGATCAAGGACAAATGTCTAAATAAATTGCCTAAAAACCCTAGTATATAACCACTGCTTGTTAGCAAGGACTGAATTTGGGGTAAGAAAAGAGAGAATAGCAAAAGCTTGGTGAAATTTGATTAAAAGTATGTATTTATTTCATGCTAAGGTAATGTTTCACCTCAAAATATTTTCTTGGGGATGCTTCATATTAAAGAACTCTTATCTGTTAGTTACTCTATAGCTATTACAATTGACTACCTTGTCAATTATGTAAATAAATTTTGTTTGAAGATCAAATAATGCACAAATAGGTGTTTTATATATTCAAAATATGCCCTTTTTCAGATAAACCAACACCTTTTGATTGTTGAGGAGTCTTAAGAAAATTATTAGACTAATAAGAAGTAGATGGTACACTGTATGTTTGAGAAAAGGAAGGTTTGGGGAAGGCAAGGGAGGTTAAATTTAGTTTTTGTTGCTGTTTAGAACTAAATAAACAAATAGATCCATTATATGAAATTTTCACTGACTCCTAAAACAAATGACATCAGACTGTACAAAAGTACATTTAACTTTGTTTAGCTATTCGACAGAAAAGTACTTACGTATATATTACTCATCTTTATTACTACTACTTGTCATGATATGTGTATTTTGTGACTGCCTACAGTCTTTCCTTTTTCAAAAATATGAAGTCAAAAAGAACATTTGGCTTGGGACACAAGTTTTCTGTGCCTCTAAACGGCCATTTGGGGAAGCAGCAGGAGACTTTGTAATAGTTGTCTAGGGAATTTCCTCTGTAGAGAAGTATGCATAGCCTCTTTGGTAATTACCTTTAAATGGGCCTTAAAAACATATTTTGTTTTATTTAGTCTTTTATTTAGTTCTGAGTGAGGCATACAAAATGCTGCGATATCTATGTTGGCCATGGGACAAATTCCATACTCCATATTATGGTAATATATGTATGAAGGCAATCAAGATGACACAAAAATGTGGTAATCAGTAAGTTAGCTGTTGCTTGTCAGAATCTGTTTTGCCTTGATTGATTTTTAGTTGTATTTTAGTTTGTTTTAGTTTGTTTTGTAAATAATTTTGGGAGAGCTTTCTTTCCTCCAGAAGGTAGTATACAAACATATGAAATAAAACATGTTGCCAAGCCCTTACATCCTTTCTTCTACAAACTCTGGTTCTTAAAATGACCTCTTCGAAAGTGAAAGATCCCTATTGTACAATATTAGCTCCAGTTTTATGATGGAAATTATTTTACATCTCCAGGGCATCTGTTGTTAAAGGGGGGCATGGGTTTTTATCTAGGGAAAATCCTATTCTTTGAAATAAATAAATATTGTATAAGTGCAGCGTATCTTTCCCTCACTTCTAGAAACTATGAGAATGGACAAAATAAAGAGCTGAAGTAAAACCACTTCTGCCTGCCTCAGCCAGACTCCCTAAATGACTTCTATCTGGTGGCAACTGTCACACCCACTACAATCAGCAATACTATAATAATTGACAACAGATAAACTTTGTAAACTTTAATGCATATTAACATTTGTTCCTATCTGCATAAACAAATAATAAAATTACACTTTTATGATGCAGAAATCATAGGCACCCAATAATATTTTAGATTCTATCAGTTGTTCATTAGTACCCTAATTGCATACTTCCAGTATTCAGATGACAACTATTTTCACAGGAATAATAATATGATTATTTCTTACCCATCTCTTTCCATGGATTGAGGCAGAGAACAGCAACAGTTTAAAATACAAGAAATGTAGAGTAAAATGGAAATAGGTACAATAAAATTGCAGGAAAGATCCCTTCTATGCTACCACCTGTGGTAAGACATCCACTTAGAATATATGTGAAAATCCTTCACATAATTTTTGTCTACTCATAATAAAGTTTTGACTTTACTTTATGTGTTTGTTTTTTCCACAGAGAAATAGGAAAAATAGATCAGCAAGCTGTTCCCCAGACTAATCATGTGGATGCCTGCAGAGATTGTACAAAGTTAGATCCTGTTGATGCAAGAGGAAATTATAGAAAATCACCAGAAATCTCTGCATATGATAAGCATGAAGAGATTAAAAAATCAAGAGAAGATGAACATTATATTGTCAGGAAGAACACTGTGGAATCAAAAAGGGAAAAATCTAAACGTCTATTAGAAGTTGGCACATCGAATCCAGAGTCAAATTTGTGTTGGTCCCAAACAGCTCAGCCTGTTGAAAAGAATGGAATGCCTTCCAATTCCTTAAATGCAAGTACTGGGCCTGTAGAGCAGAATGGTGTCGGTTTGTATAAACGAGGATTTATTTCCAGGCCAACTCATAATAAGCAGACACAAAGGAAAAACAACATGGCTCACATAGAACACTGGGTGAAAGTGCAGAAAGGAGACAAAAAAAGGTTAGTTAGTAATAAGCTAGGTGTGTCTACTGTTTTAAAGTTATCTATTAATACCTTGCTTCTGTTTTTACCCACCATCTCTTCAACTGTTCATATAATATGACAGTGAATTTAGCTTAGAATCTTTTTGTCTCTGTCTTCTGAGACAAGAGACCATGTAACATACAGAAAGTTAAATCCTTCTGAAAAAAATGGTGGATAGAGCCACTGGGGAGAAAAGAGAATCACACAGATTTCACAAGTTGTCCCCCATGTCCTATCTCATCTTTTTTTAGTAGGACTCCTCTGATTCTCTTGGGAAGACTTTCAGTGTCATGGGTAGCTATATAGGAAGAATTGCCCTTTTTAAATCTTACTTAAATTAACTTGTCTTATGATAAGAAATTTTAGTATTTTGATTAGTTATGTTTCCACCAACACATGACTGTTTCATAGACAAAGAAATAGGTTGGTTAGGAAACTCCTTAAGTGTTTTTATTCAGTTTCTTGATTCTTGGAGAAAGAATTCTATTCCATCTTCCTTTGGAATGGTCCCTTCTACCTTTTCTTCCCTCACTTTTATGTAAAGAGCTACTCCAGAAAGGCACCATCAGGTGGTACCAGTATTAATTCTAAGTATGCAAATCCAAGTACAGTTGAAACCAATTGCAATTTTTAGTAGGAACACATTTGTAATGTAGTATAAGAACAAGTCCCTACTTAAATGTCAGAATAACATAGAGATGTGTATCTTGTGGATTATGTAGAGACCAGCAAAAGAGACTGACAGATATTCAGCTATCTGCAGGGAATCCAGGTCTTTAGGACATTTCTCAGCATTCACACATAGATAAAACAAAAAATGAACCTACCAGTAAATTGCTCTTTAGAAACCTGGATGGGCCAGATACCAAAGAGAATGGGATATGCCATGCTCCTCAATCAAGATACAACCTGCACCCTCCCCTCCCCGGACAATAGTAAGGGGGAAATACACATAAAGTAGACTAATAGCTCTTCAGATACAGAGATTACATTAAGTAGAAATTGGTCCTTACTTTTTATAGCACTCCCCATGACATAATGCTGCCAGCTGATTTTGTTGAGAAGCTATTTCAACAAGGGAATTTTATGGTCCTTGTAACTGGCTCTAGTCAGTATTCTGGTCACAGCATTTTGAACCTAATGAAGTTTTCAAACTAGTTTCAAAGGCAACCCCTTGCAAATTGTTTTACAATAGTTAAATTGGGATGCAATCTAGGCATGTATCACTGTAGCCAGATTTGACTTCTCTAGGAATAGGTGCACCTGGTGCTCTAGTTTTGGCTGTGTAAATGCATTCCTGGGCATGAAGGCTTAGAGTTGGGTCCAGGAATATACCCAAGCTGTGAGCCTGAGATTTTAGGAGAAGTGTAACCCCATCCAGCATAGGCTGAATCCCTGTCGCCTTCTTCCAGTCCATTCTGACAGGCACTGGTTCAGTACCAAAACAGTTTCCTTCAAATTGTCTTGGAAAGAGAGAATAGAGAGAATGTCATGAGCATATTGGTGACACCAGATTCCCAGACTTTTTTCTCCCAGCAATTTCATGTATATGTTGAATACCGTGGGGGCAAAATGCCCCGAGGAATCCCACAGGCCAGCAACCATGGTGTTGAACAGTCATTCCCAGCTCCACTTTCTGGATTTGCACCTCTAAGAAGGACTGGAACCACTGTAAAACAGTGTCACCAAGACCCACCCCAGAGGCGTAGTCCAGAAGAATTGTTTGTTTATTTATATATCCTGCCTTCCTTAAGGCAGCTAACAAAATTTTAAACAGTCAAGGTTAAAACAATTCAAAGCATTAAAAATACAAAAGTTTGAAAAACAATTAAACAATTTTAAAAAGTTAAAAACATTACATATTTAAATTTTAAAATTATATAATACTCTTATGCAACCTTATACAGCACCCATGTCAGTGTGAGAAAACCTGGTGGCATACAAATATTTTTATTTGCCACTGAAAGGAAATCAGGGATGGAGCCAGCCTGGCCTCACTAGTGAGGGATTTTCAGAGCCTGGGAAAAGCCACTGAGAAGGCCCTCTCTCTTGTTCCCACCAAATGTGCGTGAGAGGGTGGCGGGACAGAGAAGAGGTCCTCTCCAGATGATCTCAGTGTTCTAGTGGAAGGTACTACTAAAGGAAGATACAGTCCTTCATATAGCCTGGACCCAAACTTTATAGGTCAAAACCAACACTTTAAATTATGCCTGGAAGTTGATCAGCAGCTAATGGAACTGTTGAAACAATGGAGTTATATGCTTCCTGTAACCAGCTCCAGTTAACAACCTGGCTGCAGCTTTTTGGGCCAACTGAAGTTTCTGAACACTTTTCAAAAGCAGCCCCACATAGAGTGCATTACAGTAATCCAAATGGGATGTAACCAAGGCATGTACCACCGTGGCCAGATTTGACTTTCCAGGAATGGGCTCAGTTGGTGCACTAGTTTTAACTGTGCAAAAATGCTCCTGGTCACCACTGATGCCTGGGCCTCCAGGTTCAAAGCTGAATCCAGGAGTACCCCCAGACTGTGAACCTATGTTTTCAGGGAGAGTGTAACCCCTTCTAACACAGGTTGAATCCCTATTCCCAGATCTGTCTTTTGACTGACCATAAGCATCTCTGTCATGGGCATTGATATCAAAAGCCACTGAAAATGAATAGTTTTCCAGCAGAACTATTTGGGACATAGTTCCACTGTCCAACTCCTGATATATGTCATTCACCAAGTTGACCAAAGCTGCTTCCCATCCCATA
The DNA here is from genome assembly GCA_026167975.1 of Phrynosoma blainvillii. Lineage (NCBI taxonomy): Eukaryota > Metazoa > Chordata > Lepidosauria > Squamata > Phrynosomatidae > Phrynosoma > Phrynosoma blainvillii. Next base: position 331,695,880 of record JANUYF010000001.1, read on the forward strand.
GCCCAGGCTGAAGCCAAACTGAAATTGATCTAGATCAGGGGTAGTCAGCCTTTTTGAGCTGGGGTCCGGGTTGCTGTTCCCCAGACAATTGGGGGCCGAAGCACCAAAAATAAATAAATAAATACAATAAAAAATAAAAAAATAAATGCATGCACACACTCTCAGCCGCAGAAAAGCCATGGCAAAACCCCTGTGGAGATTTTGCCAAGAAAACCCCAAGAACAAGTAATAACAACAATAATCAATATCATCATGGAGAGCAACGTCAGGAGCAGGCGGTGGCAGGACCGGCCTGGGGCCGGTCCAAAGGCCTTGGGGGGCCGCATCCAGCCCCTGGGCCTTAGGTTGCCTACCCCTGATCTAGATAGTCTGTTTTATCCAGGAGCCTGTGGAGATGGGAGATGACCATAAGCTCTAGAAAAGCTTATGAGTGGGCAAAAACGGAAACACACACTACCACAAAAATAAATAAATAAACACATTTTTGCTTACGGGTGGCCTCTAGAGATATGGGGGCATTTCACCATGTTTGGGGGCCTTCCTGGACCATTTTAAGCCCAGGAGAGACCTTTAAAAAAATTGAGTAGAAATTACTTCCTGTTCATTTCCTGTTTCAAGAAATCTATTGGGCCTAAATTGGCCCAAGGTGGGCCCAAAACATGGTGGAAATGCCCCCTACATCTGATAGGGCATTAAGGGGCAATTCTTAAAAATATATTTTGGAAAAAATTTATTTGTCCCCTGGATGTGGTAGAAATGTCCTCCACCCCCCCACCTAGAGGGCTTTTGTGAGCTTTCTGGACCAAAATGGTTTTGCTCATCTATTTCAGTCAGACTTGCTCTGAGTTTTCCACGATTAACACTCTAGTCTCCATCCCATTTTTTTCATCACTATCAACTCCCTAGTAAACCAGAGGGATCACTTTTCTCCACTCCATGGGAGAGGACGCTTAGGAATGATTGTGTCCACAAATACAGTGAGAATTGATTGTGCTATTTTAAATGGCATAATAGATGTTTGAAATAAAAATGTTGGCTTGGATCAACAGCAGCCCATATATTTTGAAACATATTTTTTTAATAGTGTGCCTTACTCTCAACATGTGACTCAAAGCAGCTCACAGTGTACATTAAAGCAAACTACAGGTTAATAAACAGTGATGATAAAAACAATTTAAAATTAAGTAAAACTATCCTGTTAAAACATAAAACATTGTTTTAAAACATTTAAACATTTGAAAACATAATAAAATAAGGCCCTTCTGCATAACCTGTTAATTGCCAAAAAAAAAAAAAAAAAAGCCTGTTTAAAGAAAAAGGTCTTTACCTGCCAGCAGAAGGAGACTAAAGATATCCTTCTTTATCAGTACCAAGGTCTCACAGAAGGTCTCCAGGTCCCCACCAGACAGGTCTATGACTCATAGCATTGGAAGAGACAACAAGGGTCATCCAGTCCAACCCCCTGCCATGACTAAGAGAAATTTTCAGGATTTTAAAACTTAAGCAGGCTCATGTAGGCAGATAAGGTCTTTCAGATAGCTGACCCAATTCATATTAGGCTCCTTAGGTTATAACCAGCACTTGATTTGCGCCCAGAAAAACAAAAACAAAACAGTAACTAGTAAATCTACTGAAACAAAGGAATTATATGCCCCCTGTTATATGCTCCCTGATATGTACATCAGAAATTAGTAGGATATCACTAATACAAAATAAAAATAAAATCTCCCTGGCAACAATTCTAGAGTGTAAGATGCACTGTAAGGCACTGCTGTTGGATGGGAGAAGAGTCAAGAAGCCTCACTATACAGACACTTTTGCATACCTAATGATTTCTTTGGACCCTGGATCTAATCTACTTTAATGTGTATATTTAAGTGGAAGAATACAATTCAGATGGTGAACAAAAATGAGGCTTTGAAAGAACTGTTTAATCTTCAATTCTAATTTATTCTCTGTAGGGAACTACAAATACTGCTTTTGAAATGCAATGTGTTCACTTTTTCATGTACTATTTATGCTGCTGCTGCTACCTTTCCCTCTTTCTATATCAATGCTGCCCTCTGGATAGATTAAAATGTATCTGGTCTTGTATAAAGGAGCCTAAGGAAAGGGAATTAAAGTCTCAATTTTTCCTTATGTTGGTTTATCATCTGATGTGTAAAAATAAGCACCATAAGTGCTTTCTGGTTAAGGCAGCACAGCCCTGCTTCAGAAATAAGTTGTTCATGATGTAGGGGGAAAGTATATGCAGAGTAAGTTCTTGCATATATGAAATATATTTGGTTTTGTATTATCATACCTTTTCTTTTTAAAATGTTATGATAACCAACAGACAAATGGAAATTAAATGAACTGGAACCACAAAATTGTGAGCAGAAGGAAAATAATGTCATTTTGCAATGCCTTGCTTGACAGTTCCTACAGTGCTATCACAATCAGATTCTAAAGCATGGATGGGCAACTGCATGGATGGGACAGGGGCCAACACCTCTCTCCATATGACCTTTCATGACCTAAATTGTCACAGCAGACATTATCTTATATTTTGGCTTTGAGCCATAACTAACAATTTTTACACCTTGGGTAGATTGCAATATCAGTGCCAGAGAAATTGTTTTTGGCGAGCCTACCATTTGAGTGAGAATGTTATTCCCATTTTATAGGTGTTGTCTGTGTAGCCTACTTTGGGCAATTGTTTATGTTGCCCAACCATAGTTTCAGTGCTATGAATCTTTGCTTGTTTTCTTCCAGGCAAAAAGAATGCTTTTTTGGATATTAATTTGGCAGAAAGCCCAGGAGAGTCACTTGACGCATTAAATCAATAGCTCTTTAATTGTGGAAAAGATGAGACTACTTATGTGACATGATGACTTCCTGTTAAATTAGTTGGTCAGGCTTTAAGCTACTTTTCTGTTGAACCAAAATTAGTCATTGTGCCATGGAGACAGGTGGTGATATGGTTTCACATGGGGTTTAAGCGATTCTCCTTGTTTTTGTGGAATATACAGGTATATCTCAGTTAATGAAGTAGATGCATTCCTAAGCATTTATTCTTTAACAGAAAATTTGGTACCAGAGGCAGAAATAGCATGGGAAAAATAGGGATAGTTTGCTACACCACAATAAAAAAAAAAAGAGCAGTTCAACATCAACAAACTTATTATCCAAAATTAACAATATGCACACCTGTAATGAAACAATGTCACATAAGCCTTGCATAAGTAAACAGAAACATCTTGAACCGTCTAGAGACCACTTGAAGGGTTCTTCCAAAATGTATCCAGGGATGATCTCCTTCCCCAACTTCCCAGTGCAGAGGCTACTAAAAAATCTTGCATACACAGAGAGGATAAGGAGGGAAAGTGGGGCTGGATGGGCAGAAAAAGACCTTTAAAAAGTAGCTCCTTTGGTAGAGAGTATGTTAAACTGAGTTATGCCTGTGATCTTTCAAAAATAACTTCCTCAGGACAAGGACATTCTACGCAAACATTTATGCATTAAAAGTGACATTTCTAGTCCTGTGCAGTGCGTGCACAACGCATGTATGTTTTATTGTCCAATTTACGAAGACCCTCTCCTAGGGTTTTCTTGGCAGGATTTATTCAGTGGCAGTTTGCCATGGTCTTTCCTCTAGGGTTGAGAGAGTATGACTTGTCCAGTGTGTTCCTGTGGCTGAGTGGGTATTCAAACTATGGTCTTCTGAAGTCATAGTCCAACACTCAGACCACTGCACCATGCTGGCTCTTGTGTGTATGCTTACTACTTTTTTCAATTTCATTAATTAAGATCCACCCCCCCCAGTAATGAAATCACATTTGCTGAGTGAGGTAGTCTACCACCTAGTGGCCAATGAATTTCCAAAAAGACTATGTAGCTTTTCTGATCTGAATGCTGTAGCTTTTCTGATCTGAAACAGAGTGGAGGGTTAAAGGAAGTTAAATGACTTAATATAGGTAGTGCTTCCCATGGTGTGGAATTTTATTTTTGTATGTTTCACTGATGCTTTGATTAACTGTAAAATTGCTTGCCAAGAGGCAAAAGTAGCTTGAGTGTACACACCATCATAGGTCAGCCTTTTAAAAATACTGATTATTATGGTTAGTAAAATGTAACAATTACTTGTTGCTTCTAAAATTAATTTTGTGGCATTTGACTTTAACAATAGTTTTGTGCTTGGCTCATCTCTAATGAAACAATTTTCTCACACAGTCTTGCATCTGATCAGACTCTTATTCGACAAGCACCCAGTCATTCAGTATCCTTTCCTGAAAATCATACATTGCCAAAGAATACCAGGCAGCCTTCAGGAAGCTCACCTCCCACAATCCGTAATTTGCCAAGTGACTACAAATATGCTCAAGACCGGGTTAGCCACTTGAAGATGTCCCATGATGAGAGAAGAGCAAATAAAGATGGTACTGTATGGCAACTGTATGAGTGGCAACAAAGACAGCAGTTTAAACATGGCAGTCCAACAGCACCTATTTATATTGGTTCTCCAGACTTTACCGACCGTGGTAAGGGAAGAAGTTCATTAGATGTTCCACGTTCAGTTTCTGTCCCCCCATCTCCTTCTGATATCCCTCCGCCAGGACCACCTAAAATCTTTCCACCCCGGCGGCCACATACTCCTGCTGAAAGGGTTACTGTTAAACCATCTGATGAGAGAGAGATGATAGACATTCCTTTTGCTGGATCACCAAGAAAGAATCGAAACCCAACTAGAAAGGTGAGAAACCCATATTAATATATTTTTCTGCTCTCCTAATCAGTTAGTTAATATTACACCACATTACACAGTTTTGAGAGTTTAGCTGTAGATTGTTTAATAATCTGTCAGAATCTTATCTGTCAATATTTTTATCACTCATTATACTGGTATTATCAAGATTGATTCACCTCTTCCTCAGTGGCCAGGCAGCTGCAAGTTTAACAACATCTCTTTAAACTGGGTATATAGCATATTGGCTGTGGCCTGATTTTATTAGCTTCACACAAGGTGATGTGAATGAAATGCAGCAATCTTTGTTGTTCATAGATAAACTAAGGGAGAAAAGGAAGGTCACTGTAAAATTACACATTATAAATTAATTTAGGGCCTGTACAGGCTGCCAGAAATAATCCAGTCTGAGGCCACTTTAACTGCCTAGCTCAGTGTTAGGGAATCATGGGAACTGTAGTTTATTGTGGCACCAGAACTCTCTGACAGAGAAGGCTCAATGTCTCAGAAAAAAAACTACAATTCCCATGACTCCCTAGCATTGTGCCAGGGCAGTTAAATTGGCCTCAAGATGGATTATTTATGGCAGTCTGTACAGGCCCTTAAGTTTATTGTTCATACTAGCCAATTAGTATCTCCCATTGGTTATAAGTCTAACAAGAAGTTTGATTCAAATCAGTCCACCCCAGGACAGTGGCTTGACACTCTGAGTCTGAAGTGTTTAAAAATACATTTTCCAACTTGAAATTCCTCTCAATGCTGCTTTTCCACTTATACAGAACTCAGCACACATAGATAGGCGGTCCATGCCTGCAATGGGATATATGACCCATACTGTAAGTGCTCCAAGTTTGCATGGCAAATCGGTAAGTATAAGCATTTAAAGTTTCCTTCTCTTCCTCTATACCAGCTGATTCTCCTAGAACTTCTAAGGATGTTTGAATCTAAAATAGCCTTCATTGATTTTTCATGTCTTGTTATTGGAATTAAGTAACTCGAACTTCCTGGCATTAAATGTGGCCTGTGTTCAACTGCCACTGAAGTCATTATAAGCAGAATTGTCTACTATAGTCAGGAGAAGAATTGGCCTTGTTTTGCTTTTCTGTGTTCTAACATTAAAATACAGAATCCCAGCCAGAGAAAAATATGGAATAGTTGCTAATCTTGCCAAATAAACATTTTCTGGACACCTTAGGTGAAGAATTATAGCTACAATGACTCGCCCTGAAAACTGCTAATTTCCTCTTTACAATGTGTCCAAATACCTACAGCCTGAAGAGCTAACATTGCTTCTCATTCGATTAAGGAGACATCAGGCTAAGTTGGCTAGTATACGAAATTACACAATCGCCCAATTACTGCAGCACTTGCCAACTAATTCCACTTATCAGGTCAGCTGCTGATTGGGTCATCTGTGCTGTATATGATGTTCTGTAACTCTGCAAGTGCTTCTCTGGTGCCATGCTTGAGTCTGTGCTTTCTTGCCCATTCTTCTGTATGTTCAAGTCCTTGGATCATACATGTTTTTGCCTTGCTCTGACATGTGCTGGAGATTATGAGCATTTTTAAACCACATGGTGCTATGGCATATGAATAACTGCTTTATGAATATTATTTTGCTTTGTTATTTTTGTGAATGTTGCTTTTTAAAAAGTCTTTAAAAACCAAGCTCACTAGTTTGCAGATTTATTAATTTTGGCTGAAAAAAGTAAGTCCTTCCTATCATTCATGATGGAAGTGGCTTTGCCACATTTTGCTTGTTTTTTCTCTTTCAAACTCAGATATATTTAAAATGAGGGACAATGTCAGTATTACCTCAGCACTATTTCATTTCTTCATACATGCATTTTCTTATCATAATCTTTTTTATTTTTGTGATATACCTGTATTAGTCTAAGGCAGAAGGGTAACAATAATATCATTTTCATAAATCACAAATTAGACAGAGAATATAATTTGTAATGAAATTGCAATGCTTTAGAGTCATCTCATAGATCAGGAAGTGCTAGTCATATTTGAAAATAGTTTCATAATAGCTGGAGAAATTAATAGCAAAAATTAAACATTCATAATATTTTGTTAATTATTTCCATTGATTACCTGTAGATTCCCTCAGTTTAAAAATTACAATAATAGACATGTAAGACCAAGAAACAAATTATGTAATTATTCATGATATAAGGTTGACTATTTCAGAATGCAAAGATCTTGAGCCATCATATTGGAATAGGCATCACTCAACACAATAAATAAAAAATAGTCACAGTTGCTTAAATCTAATTGATCATCCCAGCTAGAGGATAGACCCATTGAGTCAATAGCACCTGCATAAGTATTAATTTACCAAGTTTTCATTGATTTAATTGGCCTATGCTGTTTGAAACTAACAGCTGGATTTAGGTCAAATAAACTCACATAATGATTTGGCTATGTTATCAAATTAAAAAAAATATTTGTAGCAGTTGTTAAAATTATTGAATATAGTTTTAGTTTATATCAACAGTACAAGCACAAACATAATAAAAGGAGGTAAAATAAAAAGGGTGGTAGAAGGGAGAGTGAAAAAAGTAAGAAGAGCAAGAGTGTGAATCAATGGTTGTAGAATTTGCTCATTTCCCAAACTTCAATTTAAGGGAGTGTCATCTATCTACAATAGTTATACCTTGTTATGAATTACACATGCACGGTGAAAGAAATATCTGTTTCTCCACCTTTTTGCAAACCAGCACTGTTTACTGATTGTTCATTGACAAGATCACTAACTAGGTGAGACAGTTCAGAGAAACAGATATTAAAAGTTTTAATTCAAAATGGATGAGTCAAAACTACTCCTGCTTTCCTGTAATGAAGGAAGGCTTATTTTAAGTCATGAATAAAATTCACTGAAAATGATTGATATTTTGCAAAAAATAAACTATGAAGAAAAGTATTTCTCTATCAGGAAAATTTTAACCATGAGAAACTTAATATAGATAGCATCGTCACTACCTCCTAAAAGTACTTTTGTTATTTAAAATAATTTTAAATGTACAGCTGACTTTTATAGCCATGTGGAAAAGAAAATAATCTGCTATCTTCTTGTTTGGAGGGTACATGAATGTGATAAACACCCTGATTGCTGCACTTTGAACATTTCTCATTCACCCATAAATTTTAGTGTGGTAATATTTATAAAGTTCTGTTTTTCCTAGTGGTTAGTTTATCTTTCATACGCTTTTGCTAACATTTCCAAAAGTAATTATCAGATAGTAATCGGGTCCAATAATGTGATACATTGTATTGTATTGTTGTTGTTTCCTTTCATTTGCAGGCTGATGATACCTACATTCAACTGAAGAAAGATCTTGAATATTTGGATCTGAAGGTAATAATTATAATAATAAAACATGATTATATTTTAAAAATGATTCTAGTAATTTGCCTTTTTTATATATAGTCCCTGTTACGTTATAGTACTGGATTTGTTGATGAATAGAAATTCAGATATTTTCCTTTATAACTGGGATACATTTAAAATATAAAATGTACAAAATATACAGGAGAAACTGAAAGTAAAACTCAACCTGTTTCTTTTGGCTAGATCTAAATAACTTCTTGCATTAATTGGAAAGGATTCTAGTAATGGTTGGGGTAAAGTAAGGCATGATCTCTGTTTTGGCCAATTTCTTGATCTAACTGTACTCATGCTTGGTATGCTACATCATACACATTTCTAGAAGTTTCTCCAACCCTCAGAAGGTACTAGGCACTGCAAATCAGAAGGTGCTGGTGATCAGAAGGAGGAACCTGTAAACCAGTTGTGCACTAGTGGAATTCTACTTAGAATTTTCTAAATTCTTCACATTGTAATTTAATTTAAAAATTATAAGTGCTTTCTAAGAAAACAACTGTCTACCACAACACATTTGTGATCACCTGTAAAATATTTCTCATGATAATAAGTTATTTATTATTTATTTGTTTGTTTAGAATATTTGTATCTATCCTTCTGAGACCAGCCTCCAGGCAGCTTATAAGACAAAACCCTAGCAATGACAACCACATAGATAATAATATATAAACAGCAATATTTTAAAAATAGCACCACTAAAACCTGCAGTGTACTGAAAAAGAAAAGCTCTAAATGGGCATATATTTATTTTTTATTGATATTCTACTGATATGCTTGTTGCTCCAAAAAATTTGGTTCATGGGAAGTAGTCAAATTGAATTAAATTAATTCAAATTTAAATTGAAAAATTACATTTTGAACTGTACCAAGAAATAAACTGGAAACCTCTAAGGTTTTTTTTAAAAACTGGAATATACTTAGTACACCAAGTCTTTGTTGACAACCAGGCTGGCATTATTTTGAACCATTTCAAAGATCTCAATGCTTTTTAGAGTGCTTTGCAGTAAACCAGTGTTGAGTTTTCATGATATAAATCTCAAGATCATCTTTTTTGAGGTGGAGTTGAAGCTGACCCAATGTCTGAACTTAATAAAAGTGTTATTGACAATGGATACCATTTAGATAATCAGTTTTCGGGGACAGTCTTGTAGCAGTCCCCCACTGTGAATCCAATCTTTCAAGGTCAGTGCAGTCCTACTGAGAGCAGGCTCTATAATCAGTTAAACAACCTAGCCTTAATATCTCCATATTGTCTGGACTGAATCATTTTGTTGGCCACCAGCCACTATTTTTTACTTTTAGACATCTGTTCAGAATGTGGCAGAATCCTCCTTTGAATTATTGTTCTCCAAATTTTGAGCTCCAACTCTGTGTGTGTGTGTGTATGTGTGTGTTCCTTCAAGTCCCTTGTTGACCTATGGTGATCCAATGAATTTCATAGGGTTTTCTTCAGCAAGACGCACTTAGGACCAAAGCACACAGTCCAAAAGGAGTGTCCTACGGCCGTGATTGGGCCAGGACTGTGGCAACTGCATGGCCCGCCACAATCTCAAACCAGCAGGAGTGAATTATTTCCTCTCCTTAAAGGTCTGGCTTTTCCCCACTTAGCACAGTCTCAGAGTGGCTTCCCGATGCTTTGGGGATGTGCATCATGTAAACAGCATTCACCCAAAGCATCTGAAAGCCACCTTATTTGGCCTGTGTGTTACGAGCTTTAAAAATGTTTTTTTCCAGTCCCTTCCTCTAAAAACTAGCCTACAGCATCTGGTATTTGTTGGAGGTCTCCCTCAAGTACCGTATTTTTCGGCATATAAGACGCACTTTTTCTTCCCCAAAAGGAGGGTGGGGAAGTTGCTGCGCCTAATGAACCGAATATAAAAGCTGAGGGCAAACTGCCGAGGCCTAGGCTAAAAGTAGGCCTCATTTCAGCCTGAGCCTTGGTGCTGCAGTGGGCTCCTCCCATCCCAGGAAGAGCCCATTGGAGCAGCCAGGACGGGGGTGGAAAGAGTGCTCTTTTCCTGGCTAGTTGAATGTGCTCCTCCTCTTTCCACCCCCATCCTGGGTGCTTCAATGGACTCTTCCTGGGGTCAGAGGACATCCTCCCATCCCAGGAAGAGTCCATTGGAGCACCCAGGACGGGGGTGGAAAGAAATTACTCCAAGGCACTGGATTAGTACCCTGGCCAAGTTACACTGTCTCAGCCTCAGAGGGTGCAAATTGCAAACTCCCTCCTCTGAGGAAATCTGCCAGGAAAACGCTCATGGTAGGATCCAAATAATCCAGAAATTACTCCAAGGCACTGGATTAGTACCCTGGCCAAGTTACACTGTCTCAGCCTCAGAGGGTGGAAATGGCAAACTCCCTCCTCTGAAGAAATCTGCCAGGAAAACGCTCATGGTAGGATCCAAATGATCGAGAAATTACTCCAAGGCACTGGATTAGTACCCTGGCCAAGTTACACTGTCTCAGCCTCAGAGGGTGCAAATTGCAAACTCCCTCCTCTGAGGAAATCTGCCAGGAAAACGCTCATGGTAGGATCCAAATGATCCAGAAATTACTCCAAGGCACTGGATTCGTACCCTGGCCAAGTTACACTGTCTCAGCCTCAGAGGGTGCAAATTGCAAACTCCCTCCTCTGAGGAAATCTGCCAGGAAAACGCTCATGGTAGGATCCAAATGATCCAGAAATTACTCCAAGGCACTGGATTAGTACCCTGGCCAAGTTACACTGTCTCAGCCTCAGAGGGTGGAAATGGCAAACTCCCTCCTCTGAGGAAATCTGCCAGGAAAACGCTCATGGTAGGATCCAAATGATCCAGAAATTACTCCAAGGCACTGGATTAGTACCCTGGCCAAGTTACACTGTCTCAGCCTCAGAGGGTGGAAATGGCAAACTCCCTCCTCTGAAGAAATCTGCCAGGAAGACGCTCATGGTAGGATCCAAATGATCCAGAAATTACTCCAAGGCACTGGATTCGTACCCTGGCCAAGTTACACTGTCTCAGCCTCAGAGGGTGGAAATGGCAAACTCCCTCCTCTGAGGAAATCTGCCAGGAAAACGCTCATGGTAGGATCCAAATGATCCAGAAATTACTCCAAGGCACTGGATTCGTACCCTGGCCAAGTTACACTGTCTCAGCCTCAGAGGGTGCAAATTGCAAACTCCCTCCTCTGAGGAAATCTGCCAGGAAAACGCTCATGGTAGGATCCAAATGATCCAGAAATTACTCCAAGGCACTGGATTAGTACCCTGGCCAAGTTACACTGTCTCAGCCTCAGAGGGTGGAAATGGCAAACTCCCTCCTCTGAGGAAATCTGCCAGGAAAACGCTCATGGTAGGATCCAAATGATCCAGAAATTACTCCAAGGCACTGGATTAGTACCCTGGCCAAGTTACACTGTCTCAGCCTCAGAGGGTGGAAATGGCAAACTCCCTCCTCTGAAGAAATCTGCCAGGAAGACGCTCATGGTAGGATCCAAATGATCCAGAAATTACTCCAAGGCACTGGATTCGTACCCTGGCCAAGTTACACTGTCTCAGCCTCAGAGGGTGGAAATGGCAAACTCCCTCCTCTGAGGAAATCTGCCAGGAAAACGCTCATGGTAGGATCCAAATGATCCAGAAATTACTCCAAGGCACTGGATTCGTACCCTGGCCAAGTTACACTGTCTCAGCCTCAGAGGGTGCAAATTGCAAACTCCCTCCTCTGAGGAAATCTGCCAGGAAAACGCTCATGGTAGGATCCAAATGAGCCAGAAATTACTCCAAGGCACTGGATTATTACCCTGGCCAAGTTACACTGTCTCAGCCTCAGAGGGTGGAAATGGCAAACTCCCTCCTCTGAGGAAATCTGCCAGGAAAACGCTCATGGTAGGATCCAAATGATCCAGAAATTACTCCAAGGCACTGGATTCGTACCCTGGCCAAGTTACACTGTCTCAGCCTCAGAGGGTGCAAATTGCAAACTCCCTCCTCTGAGGAAATCTGCCAGGAAAACGCTCATGGTAGGATCCAAATGAGCCAGAAATTACTCCAAGGCACTGGATTATTACCCTGGCCAAGTTACACTGTCTCAGCCTCAGAGGGTGGAAATGGCAAACTCCCTCCTCTGAGGAAATCTGCCAGGAAAACGCTCATGGTAGGATCCAAATGATCCAGAAATTACTCCAAGGAACTGGATTAGTACCCTGGCCAAGTTACACTGTCTCAGCCTCAGAGGGTGGAAATGGCAAACTCCCTCCTCTGAGGAAATCTGCCAGGAAAACGCTCATGGTAGGATCCAAATGATCCAGAAATTACTCCAAGGCACTGGATTAGTACCCTGGCCAAGTTACACTGTCTCAGCCTCAGAGGGTGGAAATGGCAAACTCCCTCCTCTGAGGAAATCTGCCAGGAAGACGCTCATGGTAGGATCCAAATGATCCAGAAATTACTCCAAGGCACTGGATTAGTACCCTGGCCAAGTTACACTGTCTCAGCCTCAGAGGGTGCAAATTGCAAACTCCCTCCTCTGAGGAAATCTGCCAGGAAAACGCTCATGGTAGGATCAAAATGAGCCAGAAATTACTCCAAGGCACTGGATTATTACCCTGGCCAAGTTACACTGTCTCAGCCTCAGAGGGTGGAAATGGCAAACTCCCTCCTCTGAAGAAATCTGCCAGGAAGACGCTCATGGTAGGATCCAAATGATCCAGAAATTACTCCAAGGCACTGGATTAGTACCCTGGCCAAGTTACACTGTCTCAGCCTCAGAGGGTGCAAATTGCAAACTCCCTCCTCTGAAGAAATCTGCCAGGAAAACGCTCATGGTAGGATCCAAATGATCCAGAAATTACTCCAAGGCACTGGATTATTACCCTGGCCAAGTTACACTGTCTCAGCCTCAGAGGGTGGAAATGGCAAACTCCCTCCTCTGAAGAAATCTGCCAGGAAGACGCTCATGGTAGGATCCAAATGATCCAGAAATTACTCCAAGGCACTGGATTAGTACCCTGGCCAAGTTACACTGTCTCAGCCTCAGAGGGTGCAAATTGCAAACTCCCTCCTCTGAGGAAATCTGCCAGGAAAACGCTCATGGTAGGATCCAAATGATCCAGAAATTACTCCAAGGCACTGGATTAGTACCCTGGCCAAGTTACACTGTCTCAGCCTCAGAGGGTGCAAATGGCAAACTCCCTCCTCTGAGGAAATCTGCCAGGAAAACGCTCATGGTAGGATCCAAATGATCCAGAAATTACTCCAAGGCACTGGATTAGTACCCTGGCCAAGTTACACTGTCTCAGCCTCAGAGGGTGCAAATTGCAAACTCCCTCCTCTGAGGAAATCTGCCAGGAAAACGCTCATGGTAGGATCCAAATGATCCAGAAATTACTCCAAGGCACTGGATTCGTACCCTGGCCAAGTTACACTGTCTCAGCCTCAGAGGGTGGAAATGGCAAACTCCCTCCTCTGAGGAAATCTGCCAGGAAAACGCTCATGGTAGGATCAAAATGATCCAGAAATTACTCCAAGGCACTGGATTATTACCCTGGCCAAGTTACACTGTCTCAGCCTCAGAGGGTGCAAATGGCAAACTCCCTCCTCTGAGGAAATCTGCCAGGAAAACGCTCATGGTAGGATCCAAATGATCCAGAAATTACTCCAAGGCACTGGATTAGTACCCTGGCCAAGTTACACTGTCTCAGCCTCAGAGGGTGGAAATGGCAAACTCCCTCCTCTGAGGAAATCTGCCAGGAAAACGCTCATGGTAGGATCCAAATGATCCAGAAATTACTCCAAGGCACTGGATTAGTACCCTGGCCAAGTTACACTGTCTCAGCCTCAGAGGGTGCAGAGGATGGAAATGGCAAAAAAAAAACCCTTGAAGAAATCTTACAAGAAAACCCTCATGGTAGGGTCAAAATAAGCCATAAATTACTCCATAAGACAATGGCCTAAAAACTCCAAAGGTACCAGTCCATCTGATCTTGGAATCTAAGCAGGGTCAGCCCTGGATAGTCCTTGGATGAGAGACCGCCAAAGAATCCCAGGTGCTGCAGGCTGTATTTCAGAGGAAGGAACTGGCAAAACCACTTCTCGAGTCTTTCTTGCCTAAGAAAACCCTAAGAAATTCATGGAGTCACCATAAGGCGACAGGAGACTTGCAAGAAAGTTGGGCAGGGAATTTGTGCAATACCTGGCCCTGCTGCTGGCTTAAATTTACATTTACAACTTAAAATTGTTCTTAAACTGCTGTTAACTTTATACAGTTGATATAAAATATTTTACTACAGTATTTGGTTAAGAATCTTTTTTTTCTAGATTTTCCTCCTTTAAAATTGGGTGCGTCTTATATGCCGGAGCGTCTTATATGCCGAAAAATACGGTACTAACCAGAGCTGACCCTGCTTAATTTACAACAGGGGTAGGCAACCTTTCCCCTTTAAGGGCTGAGGGACTTCAGCTCCCAGAAGCCTCAGCCATGTTGGCCAATAGTCCCATGTTGGCCAATAGCTCCTGGGATTCTGGGAGCTGAAGTCCCTCGGACCTTAAAGGGGAAAGGTTGCCTACCCCTGATTTACAAGATCAGGTTGGATCCTGGTGCCTTTGGGATATTTAGGCCAGTGCTCTCACTTTACTATATAGATTTATCACAGCAGTACTAAAAATTCATTATTATTCCATTTTAATGGACACCATTATTATTACATAGATTCATTTCTGGAATTATGTAAACTGGATAAGGGGGTATTTTTGCTTGCTTTCTGCCTTCATGCACACAAAAAGTAAAAAAAAAAAAAATCTAACCCAGCATCCTCACATTTGAGAACTAATTAAATATTTTTGTTATTACAAAAGTAATTGCAAATTTTACAGCTGTGCAGTCATTTCTCCCCTAAAGTTTATACTGAAAAATATCTGGAATGGTATGCATTTTAAATTTTATTTCTGCCCAATTTAGGATTTTTGTGCAATTTTTTTCTTCAATTCCAAACAGCAGAGACAGAAAGCAAGTGATAACAGAGAAATAATGGATAGGAAATGAAGGAATCAATTTATCCTTAGTTTGAGACCTGCCATTGCCACTTATGAATAAGATGAAAAGGAGAAACAAAGTTCAGTATCTTCAGATTACAGGCAGACCCTTAGTCCAGATCCCTGAAAGATGTCTATAGATTTAAATAATATGGGACTGAATAGAAACTTTGGCACTTTATGGTGTTAATATGATGGATGTCATGCTTGGTAGCAAGAAACTTGAAGAACCAGGAAAACATATTTAAGTGTAAATTCACTATAGCTTTATTCTGGAATCAAGACACTTCGCCACAGCAATCCTTTTAGAAACAACTCTGAGTATTTCCTACCAAACCAGTACTTTAAAGCTCTCTGACCAAACCCCTTTCCCCCCCTCCCAGTAGTCCGGTTGTCCATATCAAAGGAACTTGGAAGTTTAGTTCTTCCAGATCCATCTCCTTTCATCTCCTGGGATCACAAGACAAACTCTCATCCCAGTTATAAACCTTCCTCAATGTCCCGTCTACTATTTACAATGCCCATCAGCCATTCCCTTTGATCCCCCCCACATGCACCACTCCTTGGTGGTCAGATTCCTATGAGAAACATAGAATCGTGACAGTGGGCACAAACAGAAGTTCCAGAAGTTTTTTAGAATCTGCTTGCCAGAAAGACTAAAATATAATAACTAACAATTTCCATTTATTTTAGTGAATGGCCCAACATCCGGTGCTCAATCCCATCCCAAAAAAACCCAACACTCCCAGACTGCATGAACACTGCAGAAATAATCCAGGTTGACACTACTTTAAATACCATGGCTCCAAGCTATGGATTCCTAGGATTTGTTTGTTGTGGCACTAGAGGTCTCTAACAGAGAAAGGATTAATGTCTCACAAAATTACAGTTTCCACAGTTCCATAGCACTGGGCCATGGCAGTTACAATGATGTCAACCCGGATTATTTCTGCAGTGCAGATGCAGCCCCAGATACCTATGATAGATTCGAGACTAACATCCTTAGTGCTTCCCAAGTGAAAGCAGCTGTAAACAGAAAAACCACATTTGAAGAATTACATTTTGTAAAACCTGGGAAGGTAAAACTTCTTCTGAATCATAGGTTGGGTGATCTCATCCATGGGGCTTTTCCTTGTACGTTGCATCCAATAACATCCAAACAATGCTACCTTTATTGGGCCAACCAAAATGCACAATTATATGTTGCAAACTTTCAAAGTCACACTGGCTTCTTCATCAGGCAAACAGAAAAAAAATTGAAGATGTTAGTCATAGGCCTTCATTTTCTGTTACTGGTCTTAGTTCAGATGGTATCTACAGGCTGGCACCTTCCCCTTTGGCCATGCGGTCACTGGAAGATTTTCAAAATCAAGGAAATTTAATGTCCATTTGCAATTCAAAGAAGATGTTTCCTAGGAATCCAGCATGTCTCCTTCCTTTGTGAAGCCACAGGCTCCTATGTAGGTAGAGAACACTGAATTTCTCAAGAAATCTTCATGTTTTGCATATGGAAAACTTTAGATGGTGTAGGGGTAAAGCATGCCAATCATTCCCAATATTAGAAAAAAATGCTTTACCTTTGTTGGAAGCAGAAGCCTCAGATAGCAAGGTTCCAGTGCACTGCTCTCTTCAGGATTTCCCTGTGACGACTAAAATGTGGTATCTTGAAATCCAAAAACATCTAGGGGTAGCCATGTTGGCCATATAGCAAAGTTTTATATACATCAGGAATTAGGAATCTGACGCCTTCCAGATATTGTTGGACTTGGAACTTTGTCTTGTCAGTCACCAGGGCCAGTGGTCAGGGATGATGTATGTTGTAGACCAAGCACATTTGGTAAGTCATAGATCTTCTACTCAAGTGATTTCTTTGCGGCAGGATTCAGTGGCTTACATCCATTGATGAAAATGTTCTGTCAGTTAATTCAGAAAGGGAAAATATCCTTTCCTTACTACAGCCTCCCCCCCACAAAACTTTATTCCAGACTGCTGGGATACATTGCTGGGATACATTTCCAACTGTTTTTGAAGCTTGCAGAAGTGGGAGAGGTTCAGTGGTATTAGCAGTGCAGCACCAGTGCAACTTTGAATTTGGGCCTTAAAATAAAAATATTGTTGTATAGATAAATCCTTATCATCAACCGTTTAAAAAATGTTTCCAGAATATGCCTTTTAGTTGTTTAAACAGCACTGCATGTAACACACGTTGCTCCAGTAATGTAGTAAACCTAATGTTCAGCTTCATAATATGTTTATGAATAATGCATAGCATTTTTGGAAGAATATTGTCTTTAGAAACAGCTGCAGTATTAGTGATTCTGTGGCTGTTGAATTTATAGCACCTCAGTTGCCATTCCTTTCGTTGGTGATATTTTGAAGAATTGTTCAGATTATATGCTTCACATAATATAGCTGATTGACAAACCAAAGCTTTCATGGGATCTTTCCAACTGACCCATGCTTATAGTATATTCTGCTATTAGAATAATATTGAAATGCTTAGAACAGGGGAAGGCAACCTTTTAAAGACCTGGGCCGGTCTCCCGTAGCCCAGGTCTCGGCTGGGCCGAGGGGGGGGGGGGGAATGGCGCGCCGCCATTTTGGAAATCAAAATGGTGGCTGTGATGCGTTTGCGCATGCGCAAGAGTACTGCGCATGTGCAAACGTGTCGTGACCGCCATTTTGATTTCCAAAATGGTGGGTGCGGCGAGCGCGGCGGCAGAGCAGCAAAAACGTGCCGCAGTGGTGGTGCGCGGACGCGGCGGCAGCGGCAACCTTCGGCCTGGGCTGGTAAGTCCAGGGACCGGGCCTTAACTGGCCCCCGAGCTGTAGGTTGCCGGTCCCTGGCTTAGAATGAGAATGAGTAATGGCAATGAGAAGACTATACAAGTAATTAGCTGTGAATAGTCTCCAGTGGGGACAAGCCTGTGCTCACAATAAAGAAATCATTTTGGTTTGGAGGGCATGTCCTACATTGCTGAAGGGATCTTGGGGCAGGAAGATGTAGTTGTGGAGAATGTGTGTCTCTATATAGACCTTTCAAGATAAATTCTCCTTCCAGGAGTCTTTTCATGGGCAAAAGGCCATTGAAAAGTTTGTTTGCAGAAGAGAATTAACCTCTGAAGTCTTCAGAGTCCCACACCCTCATTTTGTAGCTCATACTGGAGAGGGGATCCAAGCTGATGATCACTATTCATTCTCTCCATACTAACTTGCATCTTCTACCCTTGCCAGTGTGGAATGAATCAAGCATCCTCAATATTTTTCTGTATCATTGCCAGAGACCCTGTGCAGCCATACCCTCCCAGTTCTTTTGCTCTAATAATGTTTGCTTATAAGTATCCTCCTTTGAAGAGATATATGATAATATGCATGTGACTCCTTTTTGTATACTAACTGGACCAGAATGGCAGAGTATGCAGTTCACCAGAAATTTGACAGTCAGAACAAACCAGCATGATGAATGACATCCAGTATATATATGACTAGATAAGTTCATGTAAAAAAAAAAGTAGCCTAAGAGAATGAACTATGTTTTTAACAATGTTTTTTATATGTAGAATTCCTATATAAAGGTAGCAAATGGATCTTGTAGCACTTTGGGGCTTACTGAAAGAATGAAGCTGGTAGCCTGAGCTTTCGTAGACTTGGGTCTACTTCCTCATCTGCATTTGCATCTGCATCTGCATCCGAGGAAGTAGACTCAAGTTACAAAAGCTAATGCTAGTAGTTTCTTTCTTTCATTTAATCTCAAAGGTGCGCCAAAATTCCTTTGCATATTGATTTTCCAGATTGACATGACTATGTCTTTGAATTTTAAAAGGTAGCAATTACCAAAAAACAAAAAAACAAAACTCTGGTTATAACTTCTAATGTGATTATCAAGACATAGAGAAGAGCACAGAAAAAGGAAAGAAGTCTTATGGCCTCTTTCATTTTCTTTAAAATAGAGTTAGATAAACAAGTATAGGCAGCATTCAGCAAGGAAAATGAATGTATTCAAAAAATTATATTCTGGTTAGTTTGTTCATTGGCTTTTGCTGTCAACTTTTCCTCTATAACAAGATATGTATTAAAATTTTTGTTTGAAACAGATAAAAAATAATGGACCTCTGATCAACATGGTTTACAAAGTGCTAAAGAGCTCAGCACAAGGGTTACTGACCAGTATAAATGTAAGAGTGCCTGTAACGGGAAATGTAGCCATTCCATTGCTTTGTCAAATGGCAGTCAGTGTTTAAATAGCTAAGCATCCACAGGTGTCTCGTGTGTATAGCACCACAGCTTTCTGCAAGTGTTTTTGGAGGCTTTGTGCAAAATTATTGGCTGGCCTGATAGTGCTTGGTTTCATTTTCTCATGTGTTGGAAACTAGTGGTGGTGATTCCATTTCTATATTTATGAAATTATGAAAGCATGCTGATTATGTTTTGATTTTGCTGCTTTGACAATCAGTTAATTTTACATGTACTGTTATATAATATAATTGCATATATTTTTCTTCACTTTGCTGTATATTCTTTAGATTTCAGAAAGGTTCCCTTGCTTGCACATTTGTGGTTTCCCCAATTATTTATAACTTGTTTGTGCCAATGTATAGTATGTCTCACTTACATGTTTATCTTAAATTTTTCTTAAAGTCACATAATATTCCAGGGATCAATCTTTTTTTAAAAAAAGTGTTATACTATAATGGGAAAAATCCATATAAGTCTAGATATTGCCAAAAGGCAACAAGCCATCCTGTATTTGATGATCTGGCTTCCATTTTATCAGTTTACAATGATGAGAACTTGAAGATGGAGCTGGGACAAATTAATGGTAAATAAAACTAATAATAGTACTAATGCTAGGATTATGGCGCTTTCTGAATTTTCAAAGCGCTTCACATCCATTATCTCATTAACCTGCAAAATCCAATATGGCAGGTTGCCATTATTATATCCACTTTACAGATAATGTATTTCCAAATGAGAAATAGCAGTTGCTTATGATTACAGTTGAGTTCATGGATGAGGGAGAATTTGAACTGGTGATTTCCCATCCCCATCATCGTGTCTTAGGTTCTACATTATGGTTTGGTATCTTGCCTGCTGCTTCCAAAATTGAATAACATTTTTAAAAATCCTTTGAATAACTCCTCATGGCTTTTCCCTCACAGTGATTTTATGTAGTGTTCAGAGGTTCTTACCAAATTTTAATTGAAGTATGATAAAATGTTTATCCACTGTTTCTTTCTTTAGAAAAAGAAATATACAATCTAGTTGTAAAAAATTGAATTATTCTTCACTTTAATAATACATTTCTAATGTAAATGTACATGTATGGTATGGGTGTGGGCGTGTGTGTATGTGTGTCTATGTGTATGTGTGTATGGCTACACTATGAACAGTAATCAGCAGCAGAGAACTGATGATCTTTGGAAATGTGAAGATGTTTTTAGAATGATGTATTTTTTTAAAAAACAATAACAAATAAGCACAAAAAATGGACCACTGATTTTCAGTTTTAGACATACCAGTAATTATTACAAGGGTTGATCACTATTAGTATAGTACCCTTTGATGAAAAGATAGAACCCAACTTGTTCTGTTCTTGTTTATGTTTGTATAAAAAGGGTTCGATTAGATTCCTATATAATATCTATCAAATACATGGAGAGTGGCAGCAGCACATGTTTATAATACGTACTGTTGAAATAGATCTCTAGAAGTAACTTAAGATGTCGTGTTTTAAAAGATATGAATGTATAGATAATATGTTTGTAATGATAGTGGTAAATTATCCTAAACATTTAGGAGAAATAAATAAAGTGTTTCCAAGACAGAGTTTCATTTACTGGGTTTCATTTGTTTTTGTCCTCTTAAGACTTCTAAATTTGCTTTTAAATCTCACTTTTTTTAGGTGACAGGACGTGATACGATAAAGGAACGCAATGCAAAACCCATCAAGATTGGAGAAAGTGATGTTGATGTAAGTATGGAACATCACTTTACAAAGGATGCAGTTGCATTTCTGATCCAAGCATAACTTGCTCCTTTAATTGTTCTAACCTTCTATGTTTGTATATTTTTGTAGGTGAAACTAAGTGTTTTCTGTGAACAAGACAGGATTCTGCAAGATCTAGAAGACAAAATAAGAGCTCTGAAAGAAAATAAAGTAAATACTGCATTGCCTTAGATATGTAATAGGCAATAAAAGTGAAGGACAAAAATCATTTGAAATTGCTTATTTTGAAAGGCATGTCCAGTTGTTGTGCTCATGGGGAGAACAGAGGTGGTAAAATACAATACTTTAGTAAATATATGGCAAACACCATAGTGTTTTTCTTCCCAATCCAGCTGGTTTACCAAGTGTTGAAGAGCACTTTGAAATGGAATGAGAATGAATGAAAATGTCCCCAGTTTTATAGAATTCTGCATTCTGACACGTATCTATCCAAATGAAAACAGCAATGGACTAAATCAACATTGAAATGTTTATAGCATCACCAATAATTTATCAGAGCAAAAGAAGACAAAAGCCAATGCTAGTCCAAGGGAAACACAGGCCTTTTAGCCCATGAGAACAGCCCTTAAGTCTGTTTCATCAGATGCATGGAGTGAAGTGCCTAGGAACAGATGTTTATATATATGAGTGAACAAGTTGTGTGTTTGCTACCAACTTCTTTCTCTTGGTTAATCTCAGGGTGCTACAAGATCCCTTTGCATACTAATATAACCATGATATATGTCATCCTGCTTGGTCTGTGTTTCAGCAATAAATTGGAACAGTAGATATTTCCTTCTCAAAACTGGACAAAATTTTATTGGACAGAACCCAAATATCAAAATGAATAGTATTTATTTTAACAAAGATTTAGAAGAAAGTGGGTAAAACATAAATATGCATTTCCAGCAATAACTTGTTATTATAAAACATGTATTCACATTTATTTTAAATTGTATTAAATGTGTTGCTTAAAAAATCTTTTCTTTAGGATCAGCTGGAATCAGTCTTAGAAGTGTTGCACAAGCAGATGGAACAATACAAAGATCAGCCACAGCACACAGAAAAAATTTCATACCAGCAGAAACTTTTGCAAGAGGATCTCATACACATCCGGGCTGAAATTTCCAAAGTATCTACAGTAAGTAATTGGTGTTCCTCAAAATGGATCAGACAAGAGTTAACCTCTGAGCAAAAGGCTTAGTACTCAAGCAGTCCAGTGCAATTTCCAGATCAGGCCCACCGAAGTAGATTAAGGCTACGCAGAACCAATCCTTGCTTGGATTGCAGCCATCCTGATATTTATTTTAATTAAATATACTTTGGCCACATAAAATAGAATATAAAGCCAAGAAAAGGCTAAAATAATGTTACATTTCAAGACAAATATTTAATTATCCTGTCTAACATTATATTTTCTCAATGTTTAACCAAGATTTTCAAAAGTTATATGTCCTTTTAAATCTTGAGTAATATGATAAGCACTTCAGCTGATAGTCATCTTATTTCTGTCTTGTGGCAATTCCCCACCCTCACTCCCTTTCATTTAATCTAAGGATATGTACTTAAAAGAAAAATCCTCTGACTTTAATGGAAATTATTTCAAAGTAAATGTAATGTGTTTAGATTGTAGTCTAAGGTGCCTTTTGTTGTGATCTACACTTCCACTAACACAACTCTTAGTCTTTTACAGTTTTCACTGCCTATAAAAGTGTAAAACTGAGTATTTTGTCTTTGCCAACAGGAAATGGAAAATGCCTGGAATGAATATCTGAAATTGGAAAAAGATGTAAACCAGCTGAAGCGAGCCTTACAGGAACAGATGAATAGATTATTTTTATCTCAGGTGAGGCTCTTTTTGAAGCTGAGACTCAACTAGGTTTTGTACAATTTGCCCAGACACTTTGGTGATATAGTGTTTGGCATATCTTGGTCTGGTGTGAGGTGTAATTCTTGAGATCAGTGCAGGGCTTTCTGTCTGTGAAGAGCCACACGTGCAGATTCCACCACAGTGAAACAGCAGGGGATAATACAAATCCACATGAGGTTGTCTCAGCCTTGTAGCCTACATTTGAAACCCTGATCTGAAATACAGTAGTAAATGCTATGTTGGCACCATACTAGGCACTGGGCCTTCTCTGTGGTGTAACCATATTTGGAGGATATTTTCCCTTCAGGGACTGTAAGGCTCCCTCTGTGGTAACTTTAATGGGATTATTTATTTATTTATTCCATTTGGTTTATTTTGGTATACTGTGTTTTAATTCATGTTTTACCTTCTACTGCTGCTACCTAATTTGTTCTATCAGTAGTGAAAAGCAGGATAGAAATCTCTCAAACTTTTTTTTTAAGTCTGCACATACAATATTATTTTTAACCTACGTAAAGGTAAAGGTATTCCCCATTGACAAGGTTGTCAAGTTGTATCTGACCATAGGGGGTGGTTCTCTGTTACTAAGCCAAAGAGCCAGCATTGTCAGAGACTACTCTGTGATCATGTGGCCAGCATGATTGCACAGAACGCTGTTTACCTTCCCACTGAAGTGGTACCTATTTATCTACTTGCATTTACATGCTATCCATCATTTTCCTCAACCTCTAGACAATGCTTGAGTACTGTCATCTTTTCACCTTTAGAACAAACTTCACATTATACACAAATATATGTAGCCTAATAACTTTTTGCTCTTGAAAAGAAAATGCTTTCTGGAAAATGTAGGTGGGAACAAAGAAGTGCTGAGAATGAGAAGTTAATTATCACATACACACACTAGCTTTACCTTCCTAATTTCTCCCCCTTGCCCTGCTCCCAAGTGTTCTCCCCTGCTTAGGAGCTTAAAAATACATGGTTACAAAGGGAAGCATATGCTTTGGACCAAATGACAAGGTAAAGTGCTTGTGTTGGCAGTGTGGAGCATGGAAAAGAAGGATTGTTCCATGTGAGGTGTCCCACTTTATGTTACCTTTCTGGAAAAGGTGTCACACATGCCTTGAAAAACTCTGGATGTTATAGAATTGTGTATGATACAGCTAAGGACAACTGGTGACACACCTTTTCTGCAAGCACATGGAAATGTTTGCCACATACTTAGAGTATGACAATTATAGTTTGTTCAAATCTTTTTTATCTAGGGAAGTTACTGACTCCTTAACTGTAGTCTAGCATCCAAACCTCTACTGAGCATACTTCATAAAAGTATATCCTGACTGTGTTATTTCTATAACACAATTTTAAAAAGTTTATAATGCACATTTCATTAACAATTAACCATGTATGAGGTCAAGGCAATCTGCTACCATCAACATAAATATTACTACTGGGCCAAATTGGTGTAAAGTATCTGTGTGTGTTTCTGTTTTCATTTAAATTTGCTACATAGAGTTATAACATTCTTCCTTTATATGTACACTGCTTTTGGTATTTGGACTGAAGAAATAACTAAATGTTAAGTTGTCATATGTTACACAAAAATTGAACAATGGATGGTATTTGATTCTTTTCAAGGATCATATAGTATGGATCCGGGGTTATTAAGATAACTTTCAGAATAAACCTTGTTCTCTTTCTATCCTTTCACCTACCCAGCTTCATCAGAGTAGCACAGTTCTGTAGCTTCATATAGCTCTGCAGTGAGGAAGCATCACCAAAGGTTGCCACTGCCTAGAGCTAGTCTCTACTGACAAAAAACACTCTCCTTGCAATAACCTGGCCCAATGCCCCCTCACATCACTTAAGGATCAGTCTCTTAAAATGTTAAATGGTGTTAATTCTTTGTTTTGTACATACATAACCTAAATTGATTCTCTGCCTCTGCCCCTCCCACTCCACCCCACCCTACCATCTGGTCTTTACTGATTAATAGGAGAAAGCTCAAATACAAAAAGATTTATGGAGAATTGAAGATGTTACAGCTGGCCTAAGTGCTAATAAGTCCAACTATAAAGTCATCATAGAGTCTATAAAGAATCCAGGTAAGAAGAGCTTAATATCAACAGAATATCCTAACATGTACAGAATGAAGCTCAATTGAGGTTCAGCAAATATATTGGTTTCTGGTGCTATTTTCACATAATATTGTTGGACAATGTTATTTGCATTACAGAATTTATTGGCCTGCTTCTACTCCAGTATAATAAAATGGGAAGTAGCCCTTCCCCTTGATAAGGACACACAACTCATATAAACTTGGCTGGTTCTTTTTTTTTTCTTAATTTGTGTATCATTTAATTATATGACAACAATGCTAACTCTTTTTTATTTGCTTGGTGGAAAATCTATCTTGCAGTTTTGTGAAGACTTCTTAATATTTCTGATCTACATTTTCTTGTAATATGTGTTCTCCTTTGCAGAAAGAAAAACAGTGCCTTCATTTTCAAAACCTCTAGTGCCTTCATTATCATCTACTCTCATGTCAATAGACAACAAACTTTCTACTCAGCGAAACCCAACATCTAGTCCTGTCAAGCCATCTTTGGAAGTTAGACTTTTTCCTCAGCCTTATACCCAGCCTAGAATGCTCTCTCCATCTCAACAAGTGAAAAAAGTTGAGCCTCCAATTCAGTCACCAGTAAAATTAAAGCCAAAGGTTGTAAGTGCCATAACTATAGTATCTTGTAGTTAATGGCATAATGTATCTAAGAGTGGGTTTTATTTATGTATACAATTTAAAATGATAAAGCCTGAAACCAGATAGACAATATCTTTTTCTGGGTCACTCTACGTCAGCGATAAAGTTTTTGACTGTGATTATGTTGTGTCTTGATTTACCCAGTCAGTGCAATTTAGTAAACACAGGTCACAGAAAATATAAAGGCTGTTAAGTTTAAATGTTTAGATAGTACAAGCTATTAAATTTAAATTTAATCACATTATTTTTAATAATTTAAGCAGAATAACAGTTTTATCGTTTTGCATATATTAAATTGATGCTTTTATTCAACAGTAATTCTGAACCACATGTTTATTTTTTAAAGGAAGATGAAGCACCACCAAGACCTCCTCTCCCCCAACTGTATAGCCCAGATGACCCCCCACCAGCTGTACCACCCCTTCCTAGGGAAGCCACTGTCATCAGGCACACATCAGTGCGGGGCCTGAAACGGCAGTCAGATGAAAGAAAGCGAGACCGTGAACTAGGACAGTATGTGAATGGAGATTACAGGGTAAGCACTGATCCAGGACAAAAAAGCTGCATCAGTGTATCAATCTATATCAAATGTATTGTATATCAAAACCGTATTAATGTATCTGAAAGACAGTTGCAGCAATTATGACATTTTGAGATACATTTCTTTATGACCTATAAAGCCCTTTTTGGTTCAAGGTCAGGCTTTCAGAAGGACCATACTCTCTTCCATATAAGCCTGCCTATGTTTTGAGGTCTGTGGAGGCCCTTCTCTCTGTCCCACCACAACTGAAAGTGATGGAAATACAGGAAAGGGCTGTCTTAGTGTCTGTTCCCAATCTCTGGAACTCTTTTCCTAGAGAGTTTAGACTGGCACCCTACTTACCATTCTTCCATTGGAAAGTGAAGACCTTTTTTTTCAATAGGCCTTTTGAGGGTTAATTGCTCAGGAAAAAGGGCCTTTCATAATGGTCATTTTGACTGTACTTGGTTTTTTTTTAATGACTTTACTTTTAACTACTATTAATTCTATTTAGTTATTTCATTTACATTCTGCCTTTCTACAAAAACTACTGTTAGTTTGATTATATTTTAACTTTTGTATGATGTGATTTCTTAGCTGTATCTCTTTTAACTTTTGCAAGCATCCTTGAGTCCCAGACTGGAAAAAAGATGGGATATAAATAAATGTAATAGCAAGAACAATAATTCTGCCTGTTTCACTTCTCACATAGGAATAATGTCTGCTCTATAGCTGAGCATTGCTAGATGACAAATGGCATGATATTGTTGTTTTTAACTGCTAAATTAGGAGTGAACAAAATATGTCCTTCCAGTTCTTGTTGTACTTTAACTCCCAGAATCTCTCACCTTTGGGTATTTTAGCTTGACTGATGGGAATTTCAATCCATTAACATTTGATGGGCCATGATCTACTCCTGTTACAAACCTTCAAAAATGCTACAGAATCTTCAGAAGACTTTCTGAGGTGAACCAGAAATGAGATAGTATCTTCTAGAAAAGCCTTCTGGAAGATACAGAAGCATAAGGCATTTTGTTGATCTGTAAAATTTGTTGAGAGTGATAGATTGACACAGCTGTCTTTTAAAAACCCTGTTTTGGTTTCTACAGCTGGTTTATTTAATTCCTCTTATTTCTGTTATTAAGCATTCAGCCATAGATTATGAAATGTATTTGTATTATTATCAATTATTATTATACCTGTATTATTGTACCAGCACCTGTGCAGTATTGGCATGGATACAGTGGCTTAGTGGTTAAGACACCAATTCTGATGATTGTAAGACTGGAAGGTTGGCAATTTGAGGCCTAAGTGCCACATGATGAGGTGAGCTCCAATCACTAGTCCCAACTTCTGCCAACCTAGCAGTCCAAAAGCATGCAAATGTAAATAGATAAATAGGTACCACTTTGGTGGGAACATAACAATGTTCCATGCAGTCATGTTGACCACATGACCACCAGAGTCCTCTTTGGACAACGCTGGCTCTTCAGCTTAGTGGACATGAGCACCACAGTCAGTTACGACTAGACATTCGTGTCAAGGGAAAAACCTTTAACTTTCCTTTTTACAGTAATAACCTGTATACAACAACCTGTATTATTGTACTTGTACAAAGAGACAGTAGTCTTTCAACAGAACTGTAATAACATTTTCTATATTTTTGCAATTTCATTTAATCAAGCATTTATCCGTATAGGTAGAACTCCGCTCATATGTGAGTGAACCTGAATTGGCAACTATAGGCAGTGAGCTGAGTCAACCTTCCCTTGGATTTCTAGGTGCTGATGGTAGATACCAAACATTACCTACCAGAGGTGGGTCAAGAGATGATTTATCTATATCTCATAAGAGTATGGATGTTATGGCTTTGAACATCTAGTTTAGAGATTTCAAAAATTTAGTCATAATTCATTATTACTCTCATTTGATCTCATTTGTTGGAACTCCAGATATTAATTAAAAGGGTGGAAATATCCTGATCTACTCCCATAGTTAATGCATAAACCTTCTATGTACAGGATGTGTCAAAGGTTATGCCCAGTATGTAGTTTATTATATATAAATTAAACTAACTGTTCAAATTGGCTGACATTTTCTTCTAAACACTTTCTTACGTGGATGACACATGACCTTTGATTGTTCCTAAGTAGCGTAACATTTTCTCTGATTATTATAAATTCTAATCTGATAACTTCCTTTAGATCATTTACTCTTCAGCAATTGACCATTGTGTGGCACTGTCCTTTCTATACATGAGAACAATCTCTGTTCTTTATTCTTTTGTTAATTTAGAAGCCATGGTATGTTAATCTGGTGTAAAAAAATTATAATGAATAAAATATAATGAATTTGCCTATGAGGCGTGATTTTTGTTACATCCCGTATTCATTTTCCAGTCAGGAGGAAACCTCATAATTCAGATTATGGTAACCTAGAATCAGAGAGCTGTAGCTGGTGAGATCCTCTGTACAAATCAGTGACATCTTGAATAACACTATCTAGTGTAAGCCACAGTCTGTAGAGGAAATAAGTGAAAACACTCATAGTTTTAAAACAGTTTGACTTAGAAAAAATCTGTCCCTTTGCTCCTGATATAATGAATTGAACCTGTTGAGCCACCCACCACACATAGTCAAGACAACATTTTTCTTGCTTTCTTGCACAATGTCACCACATGTTTACTTTCTTTTCTGCTTGTGGCAATTTTTGTTAACCAAAACTTTGATGTTAACAAAGCAAATTAAACTCTAAAATATCATCTTCCACTTAAAACCAATTATTATTACCTCTTTCAACAGCTTCATGTTTGTGCTCATCAGACATGCTCTTCCTTGCACTTGTTTCACTTCAGACTCCTAATTTTTGTTGTTTGGTGTGGTATGTTCAATTCACAGTTCAGAAACAAATCAGGTGTATGTATCTGAACAGGACATACCCTAAGAACAAATGTTAAGACTGAAGAGTTTATAAATGAAACAAAAACAAAGAAGAGTAACCAGCATAATCTGAAATCTTTCAAATTGCCTAGGTTCACATCATAATAACTTTTAATAATTGGAGTATATGATTGGTATTCTCGTAATATAAAATCCTGTATCCTGGTTCCTGTGGTACCTTAATAGAAAGAATGTTACCAAAATCTTGAGTTAAATCCAATATACATAAATACTCAGTGGGATTTAATGTTAGGGGGGTTGCAGACTGCCAGAAATAGTGCAAATTGAGTCCACTTTTAGGGTTAGGGATAGTGCTAGGGAATCATGGGAATTGGTTTTTCTGAGACATTGAGCCTTCTCTGTCAGGGAGCTCTGCTGCCACAATAAAATACAGTTCCCATGATTCCCTAACCCTAACCCTTAAAGTGGACTCAATTTGCACTATTTCTGGCAGTCTGCAAAGGCCCTTAGAGAGATGTGCAGCTGTTGTTTCTGTATTACAGTTTGTTTCTTTCGGGTTTTTTTCTTCATCAAGGATTGTCTGGTTCAACTTCCAGACTCCATCAGTCATCCACAGCTTCATCTTATGCAACACTTCGAAGAGATGGTTCCAAGGTAACGTTGTATATTTCTTTATGGTTGCTAAACCTTTCTGAACATGATTAATTTAGGTGGGTTTATTTGAATATTGGAATTTTAGACAGTTCCCCAAGATGAGTAACCCAGAATATGTCACAAATACAAACATGTGCCTTCAAATAAAAGTTTATACTGATTTCAATTCTAGCTGTCAAAATTGTTTATAACCTGTTCAAATCATCCAGAGTATGTCTGAGGTTAAGAGAGAGGTTATAGCTTCTCACTTTTCCCCAGTATCTATATTATTTATTTTTAAAAAGTTAATCCAGTGTTATTTTTTCTTACTTTTGCAAACTGCCATCTTATAAAAATGAGGGAAATTGAGTTTCTAGTTCATTTTGCATGAAAGAAGAAACAGAAAGATAGTCCTCAGCCTTTTACAGGACTTACATAGTAGTGGTACAGAGTACATGACCTGTAGGGTGAAGTCACAGAGCCAGCATGGTGTAGGGGTTGTCTGCCTGGGCCAAATGGCCATGCTTCCTCCCAGTTTGGCAGCTTCTATTTTAGATGACGCAGGCAGAAACCCCCATGGCAGGATCAGGCTTGATCCTGCCAGTACAGATGTGGATCCAGATGGTCTAGTCTGACCCAAAGGTAAAGAGCCTTTACCCCAGGGGTAGGCAACCTTTCCCCTTTAAAGGCCGAGGGACTTCAGCTCCCAGAATCCCAGGAGCTATTGGCCAACATGGGACTATTGGCCAACATGGCTGAGGCTTCTGGGAGCTGAAGTCCCTCGGCCCTTAAAGGGGAAAGGTTGCCTACCCCTGCTTTACCCCATGATACAACAGTCCTGGTTTTGCACAGAGTTTCTAAGAAACTCTGCAGCAAAGCAGACTGTTCAGACAGCCCCCCCCCCATGCTCCTTACCTTGCTGATGTGCGAACCATCTGAGAAGCCATTGTAGAAAATTGTCCACACAGGTCACTTTGCTTTCTTATTATTCAGTGTACACAAACTTTATTTCATGTGCAGAATTATTAAAAATTTTTTGAATAAAATGATCTTCACGCTATGTATATAAGGTGTATATGAAACATAAATGAATTTCATGTTTAAACTTGGGTTCCATCTCCAAGATATCTCAAATTGCATATGCAAATATTGCTAAATTAGAAAAATCCTGGAATCCCAAACACTTCTGATCCCAAGCATTTTGGATAAGGGATATTCAACCTGTACCTCCTTTGTACAATGACCACTACATGCAGCTTACCAGTCAGCTGCTGACATGTGTCTCCATGGCTGGATGGTGGCCAGAGGAAAGCAGAGGGTGCCCAGACAATATTAGGTTGGGGGGGCAGGTGTCACCACTCTTCAAGGGTGTCACCTGGTGTGGACTGCACTCTCTGACCCCTAGTGATGCCTATGACTGTATCCAACACTGAGTTCAGCCCTCAGACTTGACCCAATAGTTGTTTCCTTTCTAGGATTAGCAATTCAGGACCAAAACCTGAAACAGAGGGATGACCCATGATGATGTCATTCAGCATTATGCATTAAGTACCAACCATAGTTGCTTATGGCTTGTTATACACACATACATACACACCAAATTTTCCTGTTTGCAAAATCTTAGTTTAAAGAGCTGTTCACCAAGGTGAAATGAGGGAACTATTCCTTCTCACCCATCTTGTGAAATTTAATCTACCCTACTTACTTTTAGCCAAAAGGTGGATGGAGAGCAGAACAGATGGTGAGCCTTGGAATCACAAAGACTAGGAGGAAAGAAAGAAGCTAACTACTCAGCGAATACATAGATTCCCCATTTCTGCAACTGGAAACACAAAGAATATGATATCCTCCCAGACCCCTGGAGTTCCTCCTGAGGCCAAACGGATATAAAATCTTGATGATGATAAACATTTTCAAAAGAAATTGTAACATGTGTTTGTATGTCATGTCTAACAGGAGAGACCAAAGAGTGCCTTGGAACGCTTATACTCTGGAGACCACCAAAGAGGGAAGATGAGTGCAGAGGAACAACTAGAAAGAATGAAGCGGCATCAAAAAGCATTGGTTCGTGAACGCAAGAGAACTCTTGGTCAAGGAGAAAGACAGTCTGTCTCATCACGATCATTTGTCCGGCCAGTTTCTGCAGACATAGGCTCAGTATGTTAGACATGCCTTAAAAGGACTAGACTAAAATGTGATCTATAGCTTCTCTAGTAAGCACTTTTATTCAAGAGTGCATGATGCCTTGTATTATTTAATTATATTATAGTATATTAATTTCTGGAGTGTGAATAACAGAAAATGGCTTTTAGCTATAAGTAGCCACAGCTTGATGTAGCAGGTGCAGACGTAAATGTACAAAAGAGAAGTATAGGGAGAAAAACATTAATTTCTTGGAATGCATACAGATATGAATATTGGGCTGGTGTTGGCTGCTTCCCTTACCCTGTTGACTCTGTGCTATGAAAGCAGAATAGGTTTGCTGGAGTTTTTTCTGATTGCACCATAAAAGAATGAGTCCCATTGGTGATAGATAGGTAGTGCATTAATAGTAGATAAAGATATAGATAAATTATAGATATAGATTGTAAGTTTAGCAAATTTAGTATACCATAGTAGCTATGGTCCTGTCAAGGAAAGATTTTTTTAAATAGCATTTGACAAATTTTATAAATACCTATTAAATATAGAAGCAAATTTAACAATGTTTATACAGCTGCTAATGTCCCTTATCCTTATTTTTGTTTAAGGTAACCTAGAATATTCTAGCAAAATCTGGAATTAAGTTAGTGAAAAATAAATTATTTCATAGGTTAGATACAGAATTAAATATAAATGTATTTGCATTTGTTTGGGGAAACTAGCCAAAGCAGCACTTATTAATTACAGTAGGGTCTACTTCCAAGGAATGTCCTAATCCAAAAAAAGTGATGTGGGTATGTAGACTGTTACCATTTCTGCCACAGCAGCCTCCAGTGCCAAAAGAGGGAGGTTGTATTGTTTATAGCAATAGGAATTGTTTGTAACAGAAACACTGAGGAAATCCTTTCTGCATGTTTCCCTTATGTGTTTAACATGGATTTGGGTAGCAACTACTCTGTTTAGGATCAGGGTACCATGCTGCTGTTTACATGGAAACAATCTCATCTGAATTTGATGGGATGTGTTTCTAGTATTTGGTCTAGTGGGACCTAAATATCCTAAAGGCACCAGATCCCATCTAGTCTTGGAAGCTAGTCCTATTTAGTACTTGGATGGGAGACTGCCAACAAATGCTAGGTGCTGTAGCTGTATTTCAGAGGAAGGAACTAGCAAAACTACCTCTGAGTATTCCTTGCCTAAGAAAACCCTATGAAATTAATTGAATCGCCATAGGTCAGCAGGTGACTTGAAGGCACATACACACACACATTTGGTCTTAATCCACTGTACAGTTAAGTGCATGTAAGACCTTTGAAATCTGGAATTTAACCACTCATTGTGCATTTCCTAAATGATCCTATAAATTTTTCCTTCTCTGAAATGTGTCCACTGTAAATTTTAATCCGAACCAGATAGAAGAAAAAATTGATTTAAAACTAAATGAATATTCTGTGTGCTGTGGGTTTTAAATCTGAATAATATCCACTGAATATTACAAAAACAAAACAAAACCAAGTGTCATTTCTGAAAATAACAGTAGAAGTGTGCTAGAGCATAGCTATTGTGTTAGGATTGTGAGAAATTCCAGAAGGATAGCTGTACTGGTTAGCTGGAGTAAAAACAACAACAACTTCTAAATTTATTATGACATATGTTTTTGTTGACAAGACCTTAGGTTATGACAGGTACAATGTAGTCATCTAAGAGTCAAAATGAGATTTTTTAAATACTTGAATGCATTTAATGTATTAGACTTCCATTATGAAAATAGCAGCTCTGTAGCTGGGGAGAAACACAGATTGAGATTAGTATTGGAACTACAGTGTACCAGCAGGAGATTGCTAAACTTTCCTCTCTACACCATACTCAGCCCCCAAAGCTGGTATTTGCTCTTGGACGTAATCTTCATTAGCACCAATAGTAGCTTTTCTTATAGTGCATAGCAGCTAACAGAGGAGGGTATTGAGACCATGGCACAGGGGAAAGGGCTAAATGAAGTGTTGATGACTACTTTAGGTCCATAGGCCAGTTTCTCCTCCTAGTATTAGCTATCATTTACTCTTCAGTCCTGCTGTCACACTACCAAAATTTGGGAAAGCTTTGGGGGTTGCAGAAATGATCTTGGCACATTGAATGTAGGATATCTTGCTAACCCTATGGTCTCCACAATGCTGCCATCTCATCTTGATCGCATCCCTGCACACTGTGCTATTTAAATAACAATAATCAGACATGTTAAGTGCATCCATGTATTTAACTTACCGTGTAGTTTGGTCCCTACAAGCAAAGTTTGTGTATTTTGAATATTGAAGTTTTTTTCTTCTTTTTAATAAAGTGAGGCCTACAGGTGTTGCAGGTGGTAACAGTAGATGAGTTACAGTATTGTTCATAGGACATGCAACTAAAAGTTTAAATCAGTATGGTAGTGATTTTGACCCACTGCTGGTTGTGTAATAGTAGATAACAAGTAAGGAGTGATAATTTTCCCCTGTAATGTACATTGGTGCTCAACTCTTAAATACTTTTGTTGGGCCATGGGGTTGCAAGGTCTGCAGCAGCCTTCCCTAACCTGGTGTTCTCCACATTTGCTGGGCTACAGCTATGAATGTTGTAGGTTGAGGTCCAACATCTTTGGAGGTTACCAGCATAGGGAAGTTGGGCCTGCAGAATATACCAGAGAGATTAACATGTTTTCCACTTGCTTCTTCACATTACCATTTTTATTTTTTCATATATGTCCATATAATCTTCTTCAGAAGATACTAGGCTATTTAGTTTTTGTACATGATAAAATGGCACTGTTGCTTCATAATGGCATATATATCATTTTATAAGTGTGGATGAACATACTCTTAATGTTAGGACTGAGGTGGATTGATATCGCTCTCACCTTAAACATGCTTAATGCATCACCAAAGTTGTATATTCTATCCTGAAAGGTTATCCTTCCTGCTTGTGGACCATGGGAGGTTCTCACATTGTATCCCCATCCTTTTTTGCTGACAGGAAATACAGTTCCTAACTACAAGTAACAATAAGCCACCTTAACAATGTGTAACCACTACAACTCCATGTCTGTTCCCCATATTTACTTAATACTGATTTGATCAGTATTCATTTCAGTTGGATTCTGTTGTCTGTTCTACTGTACATTATACTGTAATGCATCTACAGGTGGCATGATCTGTAGGTCTCACATTGTTAATAACCAAGCAGTGTTCTGCTTTCCTTTAAGTCTTTGGTTGAGATTTGGTTCATGAATGCTTATGACACTCACAATACATTTGTTAGTCTTCAAGATGCAACAGGACTCCTTGGTGTTCAGGATAATGATATGCTTATTAACACTGAAGGATTTACACAATCACTGCAACGTTAATATTTTATTTTTGTCTTTTCCTTTTGATAACTAGAATTATAGAATGCTCATCACCTGCCTAATTCATTGCACAAGGTCTCTTGCTTTTAGAATTGTCACTCATCATACATAATGCCTTTTTGTTTATTTGCTTTAAAGTTTCTAATTATTTAATAATTTTTAACTAGACTGCTCAGTTTCTGCCAGGCTTAATTGCATTTTAGTAGCTTTCTATTAAATTTCTTCTGGTATTCTTGTTTTAGTTGCGGGGAGCATCCTTTAACATTTTTGTTCCCATTTTAAATAGTTTACCTGCAGTAATATGCAATTCATATATGAATAATTATTTTACTAAGTACACATATGGACTCTTAAGGATGAATTCAAATTTTTATCTTTGCAGTCTCACTTTTATCAGGAAATGGTATAAAACTTTTAGGGAGAGTCAATTCCTGCCATATTCATGTTTTCAAGTATCAGAATTTAGATTGATTTTCAAAAATTGTATTGCTCATTCACACATACTTATTTCTAATGCAAACATTTCATATATTTTTTTAGCAATTTAAACAAATAATGTTACATATTTGTATGCCATATTGGTCTGTAGTCTTGTTGTAAAAAACATAAAAATGGCACAGTGTAGCCTAGAAGATAATGTTTCCTGGAGGTTTATTCTTTGTGTGTCCAAAAGTCTCCAGTGCACAAAAAAAAAAGTTTGATAGCACAATTTACAGCACGATAAAAATTTAGCAGCCCAAATGGTAAATAATGGAATATGTAATTTGTGTGCACAGTTTATAACATTGCATACATTATATGTGTAAATCTACTTTTAATACAATGCACTGATATTTTTTAAAAAAAAATACTTTTTAAATGTAGTATGACATTATGTTAAGCAGAATACATGAATTTCTCATTTAATTTTGATGTAAAAGACTCCATATCAATGCCAATAAACATGCTTCTTAATATTGAATTCATGTTTTTTTCTTACAAAATAAACTTAGTTTAGAATTAATATTCTATTTATATGATACACGTTCTTGCAATCAGGCCTGGTTTGAATATTGAGTAGCTGTCTGGTTACAGAACACTTTAGTTGTGATGAAGGTTGTACTTTTCCCCTTAAAATTTTGAATAAGCCTTCCCATTTTTATTTGAGCAGCAGCTATTCTTAAATTAAGCAGCATTGTTCATATTCCTAATAAATAAAATATGTAATATGTTTTGAGTGAAAATCAAGAGCTTGTGCATGAATACAATTCCCCCCCCCAAAAAAACAAAACAAAACATTATCAGTGAATGCGTCTTCCAAGGAGTGAAGGGTTCCTCCATCAGATGGAAGGGGATGCTATCCAATGGAAGCTTCTTCTGGAGGGAAAAAGTGATTTTCTGTGATTCTTTCTCTGCATCTTTCTCTGCTATTTTCCACATTGTTCCAGAGGACCACCCACAACCTTCCATGGCAGTTTGACATGGGAATGTAACAGGAAGGAGGAAATGGCAAAAAACCACTTCCGCTTCTTGCCAGTCTATGAGTGGAATTCTGATCGTGGATGCAGCCCTATATTGAACCAAAAGGTTCAAAAGCAATGTCTTCCTCTTTATAATTGATAATAAGCTGTCATGACATATTCTGTCTCTCACCAGCAAATGTATTTGTGTAATAATTTATGCCATTAAGAATACTAGGGGAAAGCAAACTCAGTTTTTCAGTGCTGCACATACGGGGTAAGGTTTGGCTGTTCGGTACATGAGATGACATTGTGTATCCATGTAAAATGCTTGTGGTGTTATCTGAAAACATATTATCCATTCATTTTTGTGAACTTTACAACTATAATCCAGAGAGCTATTGTGGATTCTCCAAAGGACTGCAGACACTGAGCAAGACGGTTTTGTTTCTTTTTGGAAAGCAGGTCCACTTGCTGTATTATAAATTGCTTTGAAAGCTCCCTCATTCCAAACATTGTTTGCCATCTGTGTGATGGGAGGCTTTTGGAGCAATGCAAGTCTAAAGGTCCTAAACCTCACTGGGCATGTGGGTCTCTGGATTGTAGGCTGGATTGAA
This sequence comes from Phrynosoma blainvillii, assembly GCA_026167975.1. Taxonomy (NCBI): domain Eukaryota; kingdom Metazoa; phylum Chordata; class Lepidosauria; order Squamata; family Phrynosomatidae; genus Phrynosoma; species Phrynosoma blainvillii. The sequence goes on from JANUYF010000001.1 coordinate 331,733,253, forward strand.
ATTATATATTCATCTGAGAGAGGAATGTAAATTCCAAAAGGTGCAATCAAGCCTTCTCTAATTTTGTAATCGTTGAAAATTTATTGTGTAAAGACTTTATGTTTTCATACATTGCTTTATGTATGAATAGTGGGTCTCAATTTAAGCATGTTTTTGCAAGACACACCAGATTTGAGCTATTCTTACAGCGCATAAAATTTGGAGATATTTAACATATTTTCACATGTTCTTCAGATAAATAGAAGAATAAATTTGAAGAAAGGTGTGTATTTTACATTGAATGTTAATAGGTTAGAGTACATGAGTATGGGCTGCATCTAAAAATAAGGAATGTTATGAAATGACTGTATTATTTGGTTATATTTTGCCATTTTCTAGATCATGTGGTGTAGTGGTCAGATCTACAAACCAATCACACACTAGCATTTCTTTGAAACATAGTTTTGGCTAAGAGTTGCAGGTTGTTTAACAGAGTAATGACAAATTCTTTTCCCTAGATGCTGAACCTACATGGGGTACTCATTCTCTAAAACCAGCAGTTTTAGTTATACTCTCACTTAAGCCCTGTGAGGATATACTTCCAAGTAAATTTGCTTAGGAGTGTAGGGGATACAGACTAGGAACCTTCTTGTCAGGAGTCTGTCATCTTCCTTTGGTACAGAACCAGTTCAAAAATTTTATTCTGCCCACAGACTCTTGTTCCTCTTGAATACTCTTTCTCCTTCATATTATTTAGTGTACTTAAGTTCTTTGTCTTTGTTCTTTTCTTTTTTAGATAATTTTTATTGTTCAAAACATAAAGAAAAAAGAACAAATAATAACAGACATATATACATCATACGTACACCCACTTAATTCTAATATAAATACTACAAGTATAATGTATAAGATAAAACAAATAAAATGACTTCCTTCCTTCTGTTCCCTGAATATCATTGATGCTTCAAAGAAAATGTACTTCTCTTTCTTTTATATTTTCTCTCTCTCTCTTGTTCAGTTTATATAGAAATTCTTAATCCTCTATCCCACATGTGCTCTGTTCTCCCCATAGTTGTCTCAAATATATTTGTAGTTTCAGTGAATCCTGTTTAAATTTATCTAATGATTCATTTCATACCAAACAAGTAAATTTATCTATTTCTATCAAGTCATATAATTTAAGCATCCTGTTTGACAAATCTGATATTTCTTTTTCTTTCTTCCCCCAGCCCCCAAAAAATATTCTAGTTGCTGTTATCATGTAAAACAGCAATTTGTCAAGTTTTCTTTCTAATTACTCTCCTGCTATTTCTAATAGAAACAATTTTGGCTCATATTTGATATTTATTTTTAATATTTTCATAAACTCTGAGTGGATTTTTGCCCAGAATGTTTTTGCATTTTTACACTCCCAACACATATGGAATATGGTGCCTTTTATTCCTTGAGCATCTAACATTTGTCTTTTGTGTTTTTGTAGCTAGATTTGCTAGCTAACTTTGCTAGCGTCGGATACCACCTAAATTGGATCTCATAGTAGTTTTCTTTAATAGCATTACTGTGCACCTTGCTCTCTTTTCCCATCTTTTCCCTCATTCTTCTAAGCTTTGTTTCTTTTCAAAGTTTAATCAGGTGTTGTTTATATGTGATGAATGGTTCTGTGAAGAAGAGGAGTACACTAGTGACACCCTTTCCACCCTTATTACCGCCGTCCTTTAAAAGTAGAGGTTGATGTATATGAAGAAGGGAGCCTCTTTGGTCAGTGGTGACTCTTTACCTGAAAAGTCAGCAAAATTGGTTTTTTTCTGTTTCAAACTGTCTTCTGTTACAAAACCAGAGACACAGAGGACATAGCTAATACCTCCTTGCTTATTTCTTCAACATGCTTAAAGAATGTCTCCACAATCTCGTCACTGTAGCTATGTTGTTTTGTGCAAAGATGGCTTCTAGTAACACTTGTACAGTAGTGTAGACTTGTATTCATGGTAAATAAGATATCCCCCAAAAGACAGCCTTGTAAAAAAGTAAATCCATCCTTAGGAGAAGCTGTATAAGTCGTCTGCTACAATTCCTTGCAGGCAGGCAGAGTTCCTACAGTCTTATTCCTCAATTCTTACACAGTCTTTAGTTTAAAATGAAAAGTGAAGGAGATTCCATGGTATCTCTTTGTTCCATTGACGAATGATATTCAGGAACTAGACAACCAGTGTGGTGTAGTGGTTTAAACCAGGGGTCGGCAACCTTCTCTTACCTGGGGCCGGTCCCTTCCGGTGGGCCCGCCGCCGCCGCTGCCTCCATGCACGTTGCGGCTGCCATTTTGGCAAACAAAATGGCGGCCACAACTCGTTTGCGCATGCACAGTACTCCTGCACATGCGCAAATGAGTTGCGGCCACCATTTTGGCAAACAAAATGGCGGCCACAGCGTGCACAGCCACGTGGTGGTGATGGTGATGGGGGCGGCGGGGGCCGGTAAGCGGGGGTCGGTGGGCCGGATGCAGCCCGCGGGCCATAGGTTGCCAACCCCTGGTTTAAACAATAGACTATGACTGGAGATCAGGATTCATATCCCCCACGCAACCATGGACACCCACCTTGAACAACTCACACTCTCTGAGCCTTAGAGAAAAGCAAAAGTAAACCCCCTCTGAACAAATCTTGCCAAGAAAACCCCATGATAGATCCATCTTAGGGTCTCCATAAGTCAGAAATGACTTTAAGGCACACAACAACAGTAATTCAGGAACTAGGTGAGTCTTGTTTTTGATAAAGCTACAGTGCTTCAACATTTCCCTTCCCCCAAATTTCCATTCATTGATATAAAGAATAGATGTTGTTTTTATATTTACATTTTAAACCTCATTTTGAGTAATAGCTGAGTTGGTACAAAGTTGTACTTACAGATTTTTAGGAGGCACAATATACACTTGCTTCCTTCCTCAAATGCCACATTTTGTAATAGTTTTTTCACTGTATTTTGTACTCAAGTGGAATAGTTCCAAAATTACTTCTTTAAAAAAATTCAAAATATACTTTTGAATGAAGACTTTCACCATTTTGTGATTTCCCAATTCCAATTCAATAGAAGGTTTGAATATACAGTTGCCCCTCCGCTTTTGCGGATTCCAAATCTGCATTCTGCACCTATCCGTGGGTGGGAAATGGAGGGGGACATAATGGGATGTGCGCCCGCGGGCATGCACCACCATTCAAGCCAGTGGGGCTTGAATATTGGCGAGTTTCCATTTTTGCAGGGGCGTGTGTGTCCGGAATGGATCCCCCGTGAAAACAGAGGGCCGACTGTATTGACTTTCTCTGAACTATCTCTAGTGGTAGAGTTTATTCATAGTTTGGTGTCTATAGGTAATGTAGTTGCCCTTGCAAAACTCTTTTTTCACTTTAGGTGCAAGGTCCATTTATAATAAGCAATAGATTTGAAACATCTGTAGCTTCTGACAGATAAGACCAGTCTAAACTGTCTACTGACAGCCTTTTTGCTGAGATTAGATTGCCCTCTGCTGGTTGGAGAGGATGAGTACCCTATTGAGGACAGCCATCAAGTGAACATCTAGAAGCAAAGGTAATGGTAAGTCCTAGTTTCCCCTTTCATCAGTCCAGAACTGGAAGTAACGGGAGTGAACATTTCTGCACTATTTATTAGTTGAAATACTCAAACTTATAATTGTTTCCTATCTGTTACTAGTGGAAGAGGGAGCAAGAATTTGACTTGCAGCTACTGGAAAGAGCAGTGCGCACAGAACAGAAAGAGGAAAACAACTGGGTTAAAGTCAAGCCTGTATCAGTAACAGAAGGAGATCTAGAACCTGAAGATTACAATTTGGATATTAGCAGAGAGGTAAGGCTAGTTGTCATTTCTCCTTTTCTGTCATATGTCAAAAATCCTTTATGGCCTTCCTTACAAAGTAGAGGTGGACACAGTTTGAGGGTCAATTCCACTTCTCTCTGACCCTTGATAGGCCTCATCTATTTTCTTACCATAATTTCTCATGCCTTCCCTCCTCCTTTGGAGGACTAGAGAGGAAAGAAACTCTACCATCACTAGAAGTTAAAGAAGAGAACATAATAGAGCTCATGTACCCATCTCCCTGGCCTGCTGGCTGGCCTGTCTGCCTCATAAAACACTACCAGCTTGGTTGTACAGAGGAACTGGCTACTTGTCTTAAGCAAAGCAGCTTCATTTATATACCGCTTCATACCACGCTATGGGGTGTCTAAACGGTTTACAACTGTAAGCTCATTGCCCCCCAACAGTTGGGTACTCATTTTAGCGACCTCGGAAGGATGCAGGCCTGAGTCTAGCCTGAGCCCTGACTAGTATTGAACTCGCAACCTTGTGGTCTGTGAGTGAGTGGTTGCAGTACAGGCATTTAACCACTGCGCCACCAGGGCTAAGGACAAGTGATTTCCCTAGTACTCCCATTCCTCCCATGTAGCTTGGCTTGAGGTTCCAGTTCCTCTCTATAGCAGAACCAGTGTCTAATGGTCAGAATGGCATTTCACAAGGCAGTCAGGTGAAGAAAAAGTGAACAAGCTAGGTGTGCTCTGTTGACTTCTTTGGCTGTTGGTGGTAATGGCATTTCCCCTCTCTGCCTTCCAAGGAGGGTGGATAGCAGATATTTTTGGCAGGAAAGCAGGATTTTCCTGAGAGTGGTGAGGGTATAAAATGTGGTTTATTTTGGACAAAATTGCAATGATTTGGCATGGGAAAAGGTGGGTTTTCTTTTGGGGTGGGTGGGGGACTCCAAAACAGGGCTTGAAGGACCACATGATTCCTGCAGGCTCCTCTGTTCTCAAAGGACACACAAGTTCCCATTCTGGTTCTGAATTATAGTTATTGAAGCCTTTTTTCCCCCTTTCTATCACTTTCCCTTAATATAGTGAAACTATTTCAGCCTGATAAAACCTTTACCGAAGAAGAAATTTAGTTTCTGTAGAGGTAACTTGAATATTGAAGTCTAAAATGTGGAAATGTTTTTAGAGAAAAAGAGATTAGTGTGTGCTTCATATGCCATTCTTTCTCAGCCTAGCGCTCCCCAGATGTATCAGTGTACTGCTCTCAGTGTTCCCAATCTCCATGCCCAATGGTTCTTCTGGCTGGGAATGCTACAACTTGTATCATACAGATCTGGATGGCAACAGGCTGGAAGAAGCTGCCATATACTGATTGGATTAACACTGAAAAATTGTGAGAACTAAGGCAAAATATACAGTAAAGGGGTGCAGAGCTCCTACCAACTGCAAAATGTTGATCCATTTGGCTGATACGCCAACGGTTGATACCCTTCCTAGAACTGGAAGATATAAAGATGATAGTGCATGCGCTGATAGCTTCAAGGGTGGACTTTTACAATGCACTCTACATTGGGCTATCCCGGTACAAAGTTCGGAGACTTCAGTTAGTTCAAAATACGACAGCCAGATCGATCACTGCTACATCTAAGAGTGAGCATATCACACCAATATTAAAATCACTGTACTGGTTGCTAGTCAGCTTCCAGGCAAAGTATAAAGTGTTAGTAATTGACAGTAAAATCCTACATGGATTGGGTCCATGTTATCTGTGGGATTGTCTTCTCCCTATAATCCACCCCCTAGACTCAGGTTCTCTGGGAGACATTTACTTCAACTGGCCAGAACTAGACTGGCAATTGTCACCCAGAGATCATTTTCATCAGCCCTCTCTAGGCTGTGAAATGACATGCCAGGAAGGGATTTGACAACTAAACATACTGTCTGAATTTAAAACAGTATTAAAGACCTATATCTTCCAGTAGGCCTACCCAGTCAATTTTAAACTACAACTTTTAAATTAGTGTATTTTTAATGTTATGTTGGATCATTTTAATTTGTCATAGGTTTATATTTTTAATTTGTGCTGAAATGGTTTTATGTGTTTTTATGTTGTACCTCGCCTTAAGCCTTGGGGAGATGTGAAGAAATAATAATAATAATAATAATAATAATAATAATAATAATAATAATAGAAAAAAACAATTACTATTAGTGTTTTTAAAAGGAGTACAAGATGGTTTCAAAATGTTTCCCAAAAAAGAATATTTTGTTACCACAGGTAAGATATGTGGAAGAGTAAAGGGATATTGACATTTGTTTTTCTAAGAGTATATCTACAAAGCTGTAGCACCATCTGGTGGTCCAAAGGAAGCTTGTTATAATTAGTTTGTAAGATGAAGGAATTTGGATGGGGAGGGGGATCTGCTGGATGTAAGGACAGGCCTGTTGTTTTTAAAAAGCAATTAAATTCTGAAATAACCTTTTTTTAGTAAATTGTTTTAGGTGTGATTAATTTTCATTTTAATTCATTGTACTGTATAATATATATATAGTATAGTAATAGCCATTTGAGAGCGCCAACATGGTCTAGTACAGGGGTCGGCAACTTATGGCCCGTGGGCTGAATGTGGCCCATAAAGGCCTTCGGACCGGCCCCTGCCCCATCCTGCTGCTGCCGCCGCGCTACCTTTCACAGCCACGGGGGTCCTCTGGGGCGCCATTTTGGAATCCAAAATGGCGCCCCAGAGGAGCCCCGCAGCGGCGCTGGGCCTCTCGGAGGGAAGCCTCCTGGGCCCCCCTGCCATCGTGCACATGCGCGCGCAACACGGGGGCAGACACCATTTTGTTTTTCAAAATGGCAGAGCACGCGGGGGGGGGCAAAAAAAGTTGCCGACCCCTGGTCTAGTAGTTTGAGCATTAGACTATAACTGTGGAGACCAGGGTTTGAATCCTGTCATGGAAATCCACTAGGTGACCTTGGACAAGTCACACTCTCTCAGCCTCAGAGAAAGGCAAAAGCAAACCCACTCGGAATAAATTTTGCCAAGAAAACCCTGCAATAGGTTTGCCTTAGGGTTTTTATAAGTTGGAAATGATTTGAAGACACACAGCAACAATAGCCATTGAATAGTTACAATTAGATAGTATTTTTAATAAATTTAGCCATTAAATATATTTATAACACTAATACCACACTGATATTTTTTCTTTATGAAAATAATAATAATAATAATAATTATTATTATTATTATTATTATTTAAAAGGAGCATTAGAAATGTTCACCCATATTTTCACAACTCTCATAGGAGGCTTGTACGAGCAGAGGGGAAATGTTCAAATGTTTGCTTTGCCTTTCCCCTTTTTGTAGATCAAAAAGTTTTTGTTTCAGTTGATCGTAACATTTTCTAAATATTATATTAATCATTTTCCCTAGTTATCAAAACCTGAAAAGGTTGCAATTCCAGAACGTTATGTTGAGCTGGAGCCTGAAGAACCTCTCACCCCAGAAGAGTTAGCAGCAAGGCACCGTAATGCAGAAAAAATAAAGAATATCCTTACCAAGTCCAGGTCAGATTTCTAAATATCTACGTTTTACTCTTGTTTATTTTTAATATTTGAAATAGAAATAGAGCAGTACTGTAATATAATTAAAGACATGATTAATTATACATTGTTGTTTTTACTATAGCACAGGCATATGGATATCTCATACTTTGCATAGAATGTTGAGTGAAGGCAAATCCTTTATTTATTTTGCATGTTTGTTCATCCTACAGTGTTATTTATGGTTTGAAATTGAAGATTAGGTCTAACTTTTGTGATACAAGGGCCAGCAATTGCTGCTCCAAGTAAACCAAGATATATCAATAATCAGTTCTTTAGTTCCACTTTCCCATAGCTGAAACATGGGATACCCCATTTTCCCATAGTTAAGAGAAAGTAGCACATAAGTCCAACATACGAATTTTCCCCATAAAATAGAGTGAGCCATAGAAGCACCAGTCGCTGTCAGAGCACTAGTGACAAAAGGCTGGCATTGGGTCCAGCAGTGTCCGAAAGAAGAATTTCTATTGTTTTCGATATTACGGACCATCATTTCAGCACAGCTACTCATAAGATCAAGCCATTAAACTTGAAAAAAGCATATCTCAAACTCAATTAGATTTGGTTGAATTCAAGATATATATATAATCTTTTTAAGTGCCTCTCTGTGCACTTTGCAGCTGGTTATTATACACTAGTAACCTTTCTGTTGCCACTCCATGTTGGCAACTGCTTATTCCAAGAGAACATATTGAAGAATGAAATGTATTTATAGTACACTATGGTTGGTTTTATTCTGTTTGTTTTGAACTTCTAACCAACCAGAACACATTGCACACTGAATGATATACAATTGATATAACAACAATAACAAAAATGTGGGTTTTTTTCTGTTTTTTACCTACCCTTACTATGCAGCTTATCACATGGTTAAATAAAACGTTTTACTTGAACCAAATCTATTTTTAAATTGGGCTGCATCCGGACCATGTCACAAAGATTTTTGCTGCTGAAATTGCTGTCTGAATGCAGCCTGAGTCCATCTCCGCTTCTAGGAGCGCTCTGATGGCCGTTTTTCAAGCTTGTTTCGAAAAGAGGCACCTGGGAGCAGGGATGGACCCAGGCTGTATTCAGGCAGCGATTTCGGTGGCAAAATCTTTGTGATAGGGTTTAAAATTCAATTCAATTCAGGTAAAACACTTTATTTTAGCTATGCGATAAGACTCTAAGTAAAACTTGGGCCAGGGCAGTTGTCCTTTCAAAAAACAACTTTAATTTTTTACCTCATAACCTGATTTTCTATCAGCCATCTTAAAGTTAATTTTGGGAAGAGAGGAAGCATTAAGGAAGTTAACTCCTTCGCTGACATCCCATTAGTTGCATAAGGAGGCATAAGTCCAATTTATGCCTATATGTGTCTTTTTGTGGTTGTTGCAAAGGAAAAAATCACTTGCACGAAGACCCTCATCCCTTCAAAACTCCTCCTGTCCTTCCTCCTGTGACCTTTGGCCACCATTGCAATCTTGTGGCTGATGGCGATGGGGGGGGGGAGCATCAGAGAAACATCTGGCTATGTCCTTCTAGCCAGATGCAGGACAAAGGCATCTCCTGGGACCTTCACAGAGGACAGTGAGTCCTAGGGAAGGGAAGGGAAGAGGGGAGGTGTAACATATTTGCATCTGGGCAGATATTTATATTGTGTCTGCTGCTATTCAGGATCTTGGCCTGTGTGTGCAGTCCATCTTTTGCTGGATGCAAACTTTTGATTTAGGTGCATGAAGCTGTGCAGAGCAACATTCTAGCCCAGGTCTTAAAAGTGTAAGGTAATCCCTATACAGATAATATGAAAGGCTGTATGAGAAAGCTTACATTAGTGATGATTGCCATTCAAAGGAAATAATGCCTGTTTATTTATTGTTTTAAAAAGCTTTTGGTCTTAAGTTTCCCTGAGCAGAACTGCACTGATGGGATGTTTATGCTGGTGGAAGGATGGGGTGAGAAAGAGCATTTTCTTCAATTCCTATTGGGCCCCAAATATGCTGTGGATTGGAGGGGCTTTTTGTCTGGAATAGTGGGAGGTAATGCTGAAGGAGGAATCTGGGTGAAAAAAAGTCCTCCTTCCCATTTTTCCATCAGCATAGAATCAGAGTCGCTTTTATGAAAAGAAAGTGCAACTTAGGATCTAAGCCATATTGTGTGTGGTTGTGTGCAACAACAAGGAAGTCTTTGAAAATCTCTACGTGTGCTTATTTAATATGAAGTTTTATATTCTGATAAAACACTTCACAAATCTTTATGCATTAGGTACCATGAAGGGAAAAGAGCCAGGCTGTGCTTCTTCTTTGGAATGTGGCAATTATTGGTGATAAGCTGACCAAGAAATATAAAATGGGACTGTTTCAGCTCATGTCTGCCAACCATTGCAAAAGCCCAGATGTTGGTCAAAGTAAAAAAAAAAAAAAAATACATATTGTCTCCTTCCTACTACTACAACCAGTTTGGAGAAAAAAACGCTTAATGTTTAAACATAGTCCAGAGAATACACACAGTTTGCTCTTGAATCCCTAGCTTCATAAGTGCATCATGATCCACATGTCTATTCCACTGTGGATCATGAGTATGTCTGTCTATGTTCATGTATCATGTGTTTAAGATTAAGCTCTTCCCCCTCCTCCTCCCCCTCCCCCATTTTTGCCATAGTATGCACAATCTACAGCCTCCAGCTCAGGACAATCACAACTCTGCAAATTTAGATTCACAGTTACAAGAGCAAGAACGCATCTTTAACATATCATATGCACTGGCTTCTGAAGCCTCTCAGCGGAGCAAGGAGGTGGCAGGTATTGCAGTTATTCATAAACTATGAATGTGTATGTATGTTATCTTAGCATAGTCTTCTATGATTTTGTTTTCCTTCTGCACTGCAATACCTTACATCCAAGAAAGATAAATGTAAAGTGTTACACTTAGGCAGGAAAAATGAAGTGTACAAATACAGGATGGGTGACACTTGGCTTGACAACAGTACATTTGAAAAGTATCTATGGGTCTTAGTAGACCACAAGCTTAACATGAGTTAATAATGCAGTGCAGCTGTCAAAAAGGCCAATGCAGTTCTGGGCTACATCAACATGAATATAATGTCCAGATCAAGGGATCTAATAGTATCACTCTACTCCACTTTGGTCAGTACTCCAGGTGAGGACCTGGAGTGCTGTATCCAGTTTTGGACACCACAATTCAAAAAGGATACTGACAAGTGGGAATGTGTTCAGAGGAGGGTGACCAAGAGAGGGGTCTGGAAACCTAGTACTATGGGGAATGACATAGGGAACTGGGAATGTTCAGCTTGGAGAAAAGAAGACTGAGAGGTGATAACCATTTTTAAATACAGCACGCCTGTGCCAACTGTGGACTTGCCATCTTTGGATCTAAGTTTCCACAGATGGCAAGCCCCAGCTTTTTCAATGGGTGTGCATGCACACAGCTGCATGTGTAGGCACAAGCATACACACACACACATTGAAAAGAACATGTTTTTGGGCAGGTCTGAAATGGATCTCCTGCAGATAGCAAGGAATGACTGTATTTGAAGGAATGTCATGGTGAAGAGGAAGCTTATTTGTAACTGCTCCGGAGACTAGAACACAAATCGATGGATTCAAATTCTCTCAGGAGTACTTTGATAGTGTGTCCTGCATGCCAAGGTTAGACTACATGACCCAGTGTCCCTTCCAACCTATGATTCTTTAGAACATACCAGGGGCAAGGTTAAATCCATAATGGCTCTGCTGTTGGAGTATGCACAAGCAAATATCATTTGGATATACTGTACTCCGTAATAGATCTGAGAGACTTGATTGGCATTCACTTGCAACTTGGCAATCACTGTTGGACATAGTGCCATCATGGTGTGGAGCATTGTCATGGTTGGGGGCAGGTTACCACATGGCACACAGGAATTGCTCTGCAGCACTTCCATACTTGTTAAATCAGGAGATTGCTACTCCATTCATGAAGATTTAATAAGGTTTAATGTACTGATTGGCTTTTAGAAATAAAAAGAAAATAATATGGTGTGAGGAACAATAGTTTGAAATATCTTGGAAGCATACTACACACACTTGGATAGAAGCTTTGGAAAGTACTTGTTCAATATTATGTCAGTGTAGCAGCTTAATTTATATACTGCTTCATACCGCGCTATGCAGTGTCTAAGCAGTTTACAACTGTAAGCTCATTGCCCCCCAACAGCTGGGTACTCATTTTAGCGACCTCGGAAGGATGCAGGCCTGAGTCAAGCCTGAGCCTTAGCTAGTATTGAACTCGCAACTTTGTGATTTATGAGTGAGTGGCTGCAATACAGGCATTTAACCACTGCACCACCAGGGCTCCTAGTGTAGCCACACTGTAGTGTAGCTGTTGTTAGTCCCAATAATGTTGGCAGGTATTCCCTGTGCTGAAGCCAGTCCTTGGTGTAATGTAAGGGCACTTTCCTTAAACTTAAACAGTGCTGCTTCTGAAAGGATCAAACAATGTTGATTGGTTTATATCTTGAGCAGCAAAGTTCATGTGTGGATTCCTTTTTGCTGCAAACCTTGTGTGGATTCATTCTTTCAAAAATAAGTCATAAAAAGAAAGCCAGCATTTCAGAATGCTGAAGCTGGATACAGGAAGCGACCTCTCTCTTGCTGCAACATTTACACTGGCTACCCCTCAGCTTCCAGGCACAAAGTAATGGTTATGACCTAGAAAACCCTGTATGACTCAGGTGTAGGCATCTGAAGTACCATATTCCCCAATATGAGCATGCCCATGTTTCGAGAGGCCATTCTCTTTGTCCCACCACTCTTGTGGTGGGAAACACAAGAAAGTACCTTCTCTGTAGTGACTCCAAGACTCCAGAACTCCCTTCCTAGAGAGGTTAGCCTGGTGCCCTCCTTTATAATGTGCTATATTGTTTATATTAGTTGTTTTTCTTCAACTGTCATGCTTTAAACTACTTTTAATTACATTGATTGTTTAATTACATTTTCATAATAATGACAATTTGTAAAGCTCTTTGTTTGAACTTTTTTAAAGCCAGCTTGAGTCCCAGACTGAAAGAAAGTTGGGACATAAGCAAGCAAACAAACAAATATTATTACTATAATATTCAGGTTTATATTTTGATGCACCTTTGTTAAATGGAACCCCCAGAATTGCCTAGGAAGGGACTTTAGCCATAATTATACAGCAGATTGAAGTGGATTGGTTTTGTTTTGTTTTCTGCTTCCTTGCACTAGTTTGGTATATGTGCTTCTGCATCAGATGAATAGAAACTTACACAGGTGATCCCCACAGCAGGGGTGTTCAGTATGTCCTAACAAATGTAGCTTTTGCTTGTGCAGTCATATCACTCATTCTTCAGCTGTCTTCTTTTCTAGTTGTTCATTTATTTAGTGAGGACAATACTACTACTGCATGACATTTTCACAGGTCAGAAGGTGGAGTTCTTTGTTCTCTTTTGAGGAAGATAGAACTGAGTAAACTAAATGTGATGGGTTTTCAATGAATATTCAAATTACGGGGCCGGGCTTTTCATGGTACAGAATTTGTCTTACACTGGCACAGAGTCTATATACTGCTTTTAGTGCATATAGTACTAAAAGTTTTCCATCTCATGCAACTGGACCTGCCGTCATGTAGTCATAACCGTGTGTGTGTGTGTGTGTGTGTGTGTGTGTGTGTGTTTGTGTGTGTGAAAGAGAAGAAACAGACAGAGAACATGGTGCCTAATTCCTTTGTGTGATCCCTTCTAGCTCCGCAACTGACCTTCCCATCTAAAGCACCCTCACCTTCTGTACCTCAGCCACCCCCCTTAAGCAATGGATTTCACTACACATTTGTCTAAACACCTTGAAAGTAAGAACTAACTGCTCTTGGTTGCCTATTTTGCCATTAATTTTATGCTTTAACCTTGTTGGAAGCTGGCTGTCATTCATTACAAGTTTAATCCTGATTAGTGCATGCAACCTTTAATGATATGATTGTCTCTTGCAACTAAAAAAAATCTCTTACAAAGTGCATATGAGCCTGTGGAAATGTTCAGCAATTGCTGTGAGTTTGTGAAAGGTTAGTTTTGATTGTTCTAACATCATGATATAAAGTTTAAAGCCAAATGTTTACACAATGCTTTTCAGTATCAGCCTACTCTAGATTATATATATTTACAAAAAAAGAAATAAAAGGAATGGAAAAAATAGCAGATATACAGCATATGCAAAGTAGCACAAATAATTCCCAATATGTGGATTGGAAAAATTAAAAATTAAGACCATTCGAAAGTAACTATCATTTTGATGCATATTGTTTGGCTGGAGATATCAAATAAGAACCTTGTTTACATCTCTTATCAAAATACATATTGACAACAGGTGAAAAATTGGCTATATGATGAATGTTTTCTGTCATTTTCCTAACCAAATAATTTCAAAGTGCTCAGTAAAGCAAATCTTTGCTGCACATTAGGCATTATATAGCCAACAGTTACTCTAAAACAGCCAATATTGCTGCACTTTCCTCTGTATATTTGCACTTTGATTACTGTGGTGCAGTTGCATCTCCTGCTTTCATGCCACCTACAGTGTCACAATTGATCGTTTTAGCTGAGTCTTCCTTGACAGGATCTAATCATAAATGTTTAACTTCTCTTTATTGATAGGTATGAGAAATGTTGCTAGGCATTTTGAAAGACCCTTGTATCAAAGTGACAAACATTGTGTTTCGAGTTTAGAGCACCTGATGTCATTATTCACATAGATCCGTGAAAAATCAAGTTACTTCCACTCCAAAAAGGCCTCTCCTGGTTTTAAAATGGCCCAGGAAGCCCCAAAAACATGGTGAAAATTCTTTCTAGAAGGGGAAACTTTTTGATACTTGGGGGGAAGCAGGTGTATGAGGCCCTCTAAGGTATCATAGGGGTCTAATGTGGCCCCCAGCCTTCCACAATGGTCCACCTGTGCATTAGATCAGTGGTATTTATAAATATGTTGACTTACTACTTAGCTACTAATTCACTGGGTATTTTCTGTACTAGTAACTGGATTTTCAGATCACCTTAAAGGGGGAATCACACAATCATTTTAGATGACGAAAGTCACTGTATGTTGAATTACCTTGCATGTTCCTGTGTATTCATAAATTGTTATGAAGAATCTCTGCATAGTCAGAGGTGTAGTTTAATAAAGCTTTGAATCAACTAAGGGGGGAAGCAGACGGGAGCTTCCCGTGCGCCGCAGGACGGAGCGCCGCTGGACCGCGGCAGCCGCACCGCGGCGCACCGTCGGCGACTCTAAAAGGAGCACCAAATTGGCGCTCCTTTTAGATTTCAGGGAAAGTGCACCCTAAAAGCGGCGGGCGCACTTTCCCTGACTCAAACGCCGCGGCGCGTGCGGTCGCCGTGGCGTGAGGTCATCCTCGGAGCGCCGGCCGTGCGAAGGGCCGGCGACTCCGAGGGCGACCTCAGGAAGAGGAAGGGGCGCCGCTCGTGCGGCTGCCCCTCCTCTTCCCTGCCCGGAAGACGACTCTATTAGTCGTCTGCCGAGGCCCTAAGACATTACTCTTACAAATTCTGTTAGCCATGGCAGGTAAGGGGCTAAATTTCTGTCAAATCCTCAACATGTGGAGGACTTTTCAGAACAATCACTCCCTTTGACATCCAGCACTGTTTGATTCAAAAAACATAGCTCTGCCAGAAAATCAGTGTAAATAGCATTGCAGAAAGAGTCTCCACACAGTTTTTTTTCTTACTAAAGTGCATTCTCCTGTGTTTCTTTTAACTTTAAAAAAAAAATAGGTCAGAGGGGAAAAATAATTTCAGATGTGTGAGCCTATGTTTATTCTTGCTTTTTCAAAATTGCTATAGAGCACATGCTTTAAATAAGTGTTTACATTTCATTATCTTTCTGTGATCTTTGTCGTTGCCTTTCTTTCTAAACACTAACTACATTGTCTTTCTCTTCATATTAGCCAAAGCAGTAACCGAACGCTGATTTCTGATGTACACCAGTGAATATCCACCTCATGAAAAAGAACAGCAAAGAGGAAGAACTTCCTACATTAAATTTCTCTCATTTTTATTATTATTTGAATACACTTTATAAGTACTGATTGAATAACTGCACAGAGACAGTTTGTGCAAAATAAGAGAACAATTTAGTTTATCTGCATTCTGTCATTTTTAAAATACAAACAGCACTTTTAATGTACTATGTAAAATATTGACACTGGCCACAACCCACCACATAGTTAAGTACATTCTACTCCTGTTGTTATTAATAGGTCTTCTGGATGTAATTACTGGATTGTAAGCCAGTGTATTTTTAGAAACAGAATAAATATTAGATTTTAAAAAAAAAATAAGGGCTGCATTCATCTTAAAGTCCAAGTGCATGCGGTAAAGACAAGCTTTTTACTTTATTTTTAAAGAGGAAGATTTTTGAAAGCACATTATAGTGTTTAAGCAAAGGTAACTTGAGATCTTTTTCTATTATTCTCAAAGCTAATAATGCCTTTGTGACCACTGATTAATAACCAAGTGAAATTTTATTCAAGTATTCAGAAATGCTAAGGTTCTGAAATCACATGTAAACACTAAAAGTAGATGCAAAACATATAAATGAAATTCCCTGTTTTAATAATTATTGTACAGCCTGGTGGCATTGACAATAGCTGTAGATTCCTGTTGTGCTATTGCAGAACCCAGTACAATCTAACAACACAGTTGGGTTGCCATTTTAAAATATGTATGTTAATTTTAAACTTAGGCTCAGGGCAGTGAAAGGTGTGTGTGATCCAGTCTCTGTCTTCATTCAGGTACAGCCTCTGAGGCCTAAATATAATGTGTTGGCCTCTCCCTCCCTCCCCACCCCAATAGTCCTTGATTCAGCTCAGAAACCAGCTTTCGGGGAGCTTCCCAGTCAACAAAATGTAGCTTGCTCCTCTCCCCCTTAGAACATCGGATGGCATATTCAGGCAGATGGCGATGACAAACTCTTAGCATGACATGGCACTGTGTGGAACAGGAGCTCTGATAGACTTTTCTTAACTCTACTCACCCTTCCCTCAGGCCTGGATTCCCGTTACTCCCATTCCTGAGTTTCATGCCAATGGAGCAGAGACAAAATATACAAAAGACGTGCTTTCCCTTAGCTTCTTGGGCAACATACTCAAGAGAAAGGGGAATGAGGAAGCTGGTCTCTCTTGAGCTCAATAGGAATTCTCTGCCCATGGGTGCTAGACTGAATCATCCACTTTAAACTGAAATATATAAAGTGAGCAATACAAGATTAATAGAATGTATCATTTTATTAGTGAATATATATACTTTATAATCAATGTTTTTCAGCAGGAAAAAGAAAAAAAATACTACAGTGTATTTATACTTTAATATATTAAATATACTAAATATTAAATATTTGGTATATTAAGGGCTGCTGCCTTTAGTCTTGCTAAAACTTTCAAGTTTAAGATATGTTCTTATATCTGAGGCAAAAGGCTGGCTGATGAAAAAAAGACCTGTTGAATGGCTGATACTTTGAACTTGAAAATATGTTTAAACACAAAAGATGTGGTCCAGATTTAGTCATGCTTGCAATAGATCCCTTAAAATCCATGGGTGTTAGGTTAGCCATGATTTCAATAGATGTAGCATGTGTTACTGAATTTGGACCCATTGTGAGTGGTTTGCAAATATCCACTATGTTCATAATGGATGAATTTACACATATTTGCAGTGCATGGTAAAAAAATTTTTTCCACATTCTGCTGTAGTGCATTCATTTTATATGTGAGAACAGTTATAAGAAAAGCACTAACCAATTTGGACTATTTTGGGAAAACTGATCATTTAAACGTCTATGTCTGATCTATACATTATACTCCCTACATGAGTGCCACTGCCAGTAGACCGGCCATTTTCACAACCATACTGTCATCAGCCTTTGGTATGGACATCCTCGTTGTGTTTAGACCAGGGGTAGGCAACCTTTCCCATTTAAGGGCCGAGGGACTTCAGCTCCCAGAATCCCAGGAGCTCTTGGCCAACATGGGACTATTGGCCAACATGGCTGAGGCTTCTGGGAGCTGAAGTCCTTTGGCCCTTAAAGGGGAAAGGTTGCCTACCCCTGGTTTAGACAAAGAAATGTCCAAGAAGTGGCACATCTCCATCTGATAAACTGTTTTAGATCTAGAGATGTAGAACATTAGCCATGTGGACGCTATTGAGTGGCCATGTGAAGGATATAACATGTAGATTAATAGTTGTGTCTTAAATTATTTTGGCAAGGCACACTCTCTCAGCCTTAGAGAATAGCAATGGCAAACCCCCTCTGAAATAATTTGCCAAGAATGTCCTATGATAGGTTCACCTTAGGGTCGCCATAAGTCAAAAATGACTTGGAGTACATGAACCTCCCAATCTCTTCTTTGAGGAGGGACATTTCTTTTTAGACAATGGGGAAAGGGCAACTCTCCCTTCTCAAAAATCAGACCCTGGAAAGCCATTTAACCCTAATCTCCCTTCTGTTCTGGGCCATTATTGGTATTAGAAACTATAAATACATTCTTACATTATGGATGGAATGCACTGTAAAGATCAAATATATGAAAAAATTAATTCAGGATGTTATTTCCATAGCCAGGATCAAGTGGTATATTTCCATTGGATCCTCCTGCTTTTTAGAATCAGTGATCCTCCAACTCCCCAGTACACTTTGGAAAGCCCACTGCAACAGGTTTTTGTTTCCACAAAAGACAGGAGGGTGAGGGGAAGGAAGTTCCAATTCCACTGGTTTTACATAAAAGAATACACCTTTGGTTCTTTGCCCATGATGGCTTCCCAAAATAAAATGTATAGAATAGCTGGAATGGTCAAAACTCAGAGAACTGCACTTTTTCCCCCCTGGTGTTGCTTTATGTTTGAACAGCAGTTCCTTGCGCTGCATGGCAAGCTAGCATTGCAACTTTGGAATACTTTTAAATTCTGGTTGCAATGCTGGTTTGTTAGAGGGTGGCCTTTCAGTGGGGAAAAGGCCTCCAGGGAGCATGCAAGTCCATGGGTAGGCTTAGACAAGCTTTCTGGACTTGAATTTTATGGAACTAATCTGTTAGTCAAATGGAGTCTTCCATAATATGCAAGCCTGCTTCATATTAAAGGGGTATGTTCAGAACAAATGTGGCATATTCAGGTGTCCAGGACTAGATGGGGAATGTTAGTACTATGAGAGATGAATGAGGCGATTAAGAGGAGGTTGGGATTAAAATAAGTCATTTTTTAAAAAATTTAAGTCTTGACTCCTTTACAGTCTTGTTCTGCAATTTTGTGTGCTCAACCTGTGTTTGAGGCAAAATGCACCATGTTCCACATGTGATGGTGTAAATATGTATTTCTTACACAGAAATTCTGTAAGAAAAACTCATGTGAATGCTGACTTTAACCTTTTTAACAATCTCAGCTCTGTTGTCTGCATTTCTTAAAGTGGTAACAAATACAATCTCATAACCAGTTTACTTCATACTGTCTTTTATGAAGGATAGTCAAGAGATGGATTCAGGCTTATTTTCTACTCACTGAAAAAGAGTTTCACAAAGAGAAACACTTACTTGTGTTCTTTTTTCCATAAATAAATTATTTAAGTAAAAATACTGTCTGCACCTAACTTATGTCTCTTATGCAAAAAATAAAACAACTGCAGCTATGTTTAAAATTATTAAAGAAAAATTCTTCTATTTTCAGTATACTTGGAAACTATTCTTGAGAAATGTATTTAGAAAATGCAGTCTATTTTTAACTAACAGAATACTGCCAGTGTCAAGTCTGTAACATTTTGCCAAAATGAAATTATTTTATTTTTGCCTTTATTAAAATGTTGAAAGAAATATTTTGCAACAAAACATTAATTTAAATGTAACCATTTGGGGATAATGTATATGTACATATTAAACTATTAACATAATATCGGGTCTGCCTTTGGATTTTCAACTGTTGTTCATCAAGTTTTTGTTCAGGTTCGGTTTGAATTTGAATCAAATCAAATTTGGTTTTTACTGCTGCTGTGTTGCTGTCACTAGTTCAGATTCACAGAGAGTCAGATTCCTCTGACTTGGGAATTTGAATTCATACCTGTGACTGTAAATTGTAGTTCTTCATCAAGGTCTCTGTGCATAACACATATGGGTGTGCTCCTGTGCAGATCACTCCTTTTAGGTAGCTGACAGATTTGGTGGTCACCCATCCCCTCTTATGTGTATGTCCCAGAAACAATTGCTCACTTCTACTTTAACTCCTGCAAGAGAGCAACTGTAGTAGTTGAGAATTTTACTTTGTTTTTCTTTCAGTTCCTCATTGTAAATTTTTTTGTCACTGGAGGGAGTCTCCTTTGTTCTGGGGACAAGTTTTGGCTGGATGCATATGGCTTCACGGGCTCTCTTCAGTCATCCTTGTAAGGTTTGATTGTCAAGACAGGTTTGTTAAATGTCTACCATGCCATTGTGTGCAAGATCTGTTTGGGATTTACAGAGAAACATGTCAAAACAGGTCTGCAAGACTCCATTTACTCCAAGGTATCATTGGTGAAACCATGTCAGATTATGTCAGAACCAATGGTTCACTAATCATCCAGTGTGCAGAATGTTTTGTTGTGAGCATCCAGGTAAACCCAGGTCAATAGTATTTCTTTAGTACCATTACTGAAATTGAAATAGTTGGCTTGGCCTATACTTACTGAACCTTAGGATAAAGTTCACAAGGGTAAATGGTCTCATACAGAATAGGCTCACAGGCAGAACAAGAAGAAACAACTGAAGTTTATGAGGTTTCAGTGTGAACAATTCCTTTGATGGTTCCTGTTCTACCTTCAGATATCTTTAATGCTGAGCTGTCACACGCTCATCCAGATGCCCTATTATTGGGTGAGTCTTAGGGTGGTGTTTGGGATAATTCAGTCCCTGAGGATCTTCATCACCATCAGTCATTTCAAAGCACTGATGCTATCATGATCACCAGGACCAAGCCTCTCAGGTTGGTGCTATTGTCTTTCCCCTTACTCAAGAGATTTTCATTGTCAACGGTATTCATGCCAAGTTCATTAATCCCAATTAAAAGATTCTTGATCTCCATTTTATATTTTTTTTATAATGGATCACATTTTAATTATTATCTGCATGACCATTATGTGTGCTTAGTTTCTTTTTATGATTATCATAGGCAGTCTAGAAGCCATCCTTAAATATTCTTCCATCATCATTCCTTGTCATAAAGATATGTATCTAGAGACCTGTCAGTTGCTATGGTAGTTGTATGTGGATGAGAAAAGCAACCTTCGGAAGTTGCTCTATTAGTGGGAACATTACTGCCAAGAAAGACTCTCACTCATCTAAAAGATTCCATTGGAGTCACTTTGCTTAGATCCAAACCCATATGTGTGAATGCACAGATGACTACTTGACGAACACCAGTTATAGGTAAGAATCCTACTTTTCATGCAGGTTGCTGAGCTGCTAAGTAGACATACTGACTCAGTGCCTGATGCCTTATCTCCGTGCTGTAGATTCTGCATTGCTTTGGTGATGATGTAACATCAACATAAAAGCCTGTTTGGTGCAGTAAACAGGTTAAGACAGAAGACCCAATTCAAAGTCAGTGGTCAGTATAATGCTGTGTTGGATAGTGCAACCTAGGTCTTGAAAGACCATTGTGATAATATAAGAGCTTTTGGTAGAAAAAAATCCAGTAACAATGTTTGGGATGGTTACATGTATATCTGAATGAATATATCACTTTTTAACATGTTTTCATATATGATCACATGAGGTGATTTGGGGCTTATGTTCAAGATGCACGGATATACTTTTCCTGTCCATTATTGGTGCTAAATAAATTTTCAGTGCTAAAAATAGTATATGGCCATAATAAAAATGGTGACATTATCCATGTCCACAATTCCAAATGACCTCACTAAGTGCTTTTGTAGAATCTTCACTGGAAAGTTTTGAAAAGCAGAGTTTAAAAAGCAGACATACACCAAGGAAATGGAAACAGAAAACTGAGGATGCTAAAAAGGGATTTGTGGAACGTGTCACAAATAGCATCAAGACAACAATACAAAATTTTAATATTCCCAGATTTTTGTGTGTGTGTGGGGGGGGGGGTAAGATAACTAGAGTAAATAGTAGGGACAGAAGAGGATGTTCAAGCCCTCATTGACAAATTACACACATAGAAATCACTGGTTCCAAATGGCATCCACCTGAGGGTTATTAAAGAATTCAAAAGCAAAATTTCTGAACGTCTAACTAGCTCTTAGATCAGTCTCTGTCCCAAAGGACTAGAATGTGGTCAATGTGTAACCAGTTTTTTAAAAGGGATCTGGAGAAACCCAGGACAGTATAGGTCAGTTAACTGGGAGAAAGTGTTGTTAATGGTAAAATCATCAAGCTTAGAGAATGACAAGCCCTGCTAAAAAAAAAAAATAGCACAGTTTCTCTAAAATAAGTCCTGCCTCATTACCCTTTTACATTTATTTGAAATTTTAAATAAATACAGTGGGCCCTTGTTGTATGCTGAGGTTTGATTCAATGATCCCCCATGGATAACAAAATCTGTGGATGCTCAAGTCCCATTAAATACAATGGTATAGAAAAATGGTCTCCCTTATATAAAATGGCAAAATCAAGGTTTGGTTTTTGGAATGTATATATTTTAAAAATGTTTTCAAGCCATGGATGCTGGAATCCGTGGATAAAACATCTGTGGAAATCAGAAGACTGACTATATGGAGAGGAGTGATCCAGCAGATATTTTCAAGTCGATCACCTTATCAGACAAAGGTCAACTTTAATGACCTAGGAGTTGTAGCAGTCCTTATCATCTAAGGCGGCTTGAACACCATCTTCAAGTCAGTTCAGGGCCTCCAGCCATTCTGATGACCATTTTCTTGATTTTGCCCATGGGTCTTTATTCAGACAAAAGGCCACAGTATGCGTTTAAAAAACCACACCAAACGTTTTAAGCATTTTCCTTGATAGTTCCCAACCAGAATACTAGTTCAGTATTTTGAAGAGTAACTTGTATAAAAAGTGTCTGATACCTTCACTGGCCCTAACACCCAGCCATCCTTATTTGCAGCTCTCGTTCCTCTCCTGCTTAATATATATATATATATTGGAAAATATATTTCTTGCCCCATGGCCTGGGTTCGGGCTAAGATGCGCTGTGACTATTTTCCCTCAGTTATTTGTAACAGTATAGCTCATTCCTCCAAATTAATCTAAATTCTTTATGAGCTTATGCTAGCTCTTTATACCCATAAAATGTCATCTCTGACAAATGTGTACCAGTTCTGTCTAAGGCACATATCTGTCCGGAATGAGTACGGAAAGCCAATAAGCGAGCTTAATGGGCAACACTTTTTCCCTTTCAGTGGCTTTATCAAAAAATATATGGGGTTGTAGGGGGACGTCATATATAATTCCATAGCAATTTATTTGGATGCTTTTGAGAGAAAGGAGCACTGCTAAGACACACACTTCTGAGATTGGGAGAGCTTGCTTTTGAGGCCCTGATCTTCTTGATTTCTGTTTGTTTCCCTGGATTTTAAAGCATCCACTAATGCAGTGTGCATGAATTACATAGTTAGAAGTAGTACAGAGAAGGCGTCGAATGCTGTGTGCTTTCGCCTTGTAAACATTGCTATTGGTTGGTTAGCTGCATTCAAAAGGCTAAGACTTTTATTGCCAACTACCAAAAGGAACCTTTCTTCATAGTGAACAGTACAAAGGAAGAGCACAAAATGTACATACATCACAGTGACTGGAATTCTGTTTGAACAAGTGTATTGATTGGGTCTGACCTCTTTACACTTTTTTCTATTATTTGAAAAGGTGCATCTAAGTGGAGCTGAATTGAGACGACGGAGATGAACTTTCCATGAAAACTTCTTGATATATTTCTTTTAGTTCAAAGGTTTGGAATTTTTAAAGGGCATTTTAAATACAGCCTGTTGAGGTATTCTGTGCCAAAGCTACACTTTGAATGTTTTAAATTACAGGTAAAGTCTGAGAAAAAGAAAGAAAAAATAAGGGTGTTGCAAGAATATAGGAAAGTGGGGGGGGGGGAACCTTTTGACCCTTGGAATAAATAAAAATGTCAAATAATGCTTTGTACACTACTGTGTACCGTATTAGCATGGATCTTTGGAAACGCCGTTTAGAAAGGTAATTGGCAGATATAACCCAATCAATTCTCCTTATTGTGAGAGCATCTACTGTATCAAAATCTTTCCTAGCATCCTTGTCTAGTGCTTTCTTAAAATATGTTTAATAAGAGATTTCCTTGACAGCAGGAGAAAAATTTCTTTGTAGGCCAGATAAAGTGACTCAGAAACCCTGCCCACCTCCATGATTTTACAAATATTATAAAGGCATAAATCAAGACACACTTGCAAAGACACACATAAATGTGGGCACACACACTACCTACATATAAAGCTATGTGAAATAATGAAAATTTTAATTTCAGTGTACCAGAGGTGTGAGGAATAAAATATTGTGCATGCAGAAATGTATTTATTGATTCATTTATTTTTATTTCTTGCCCACCATTCTCCCCAAAGTGGGACCCACAGTGGCAAATACTCTCTCTGAAGTATAAAGAGATGTTACTAAAGAGTGCTTTATTTATGTTTAAAATAGATAAACTGCCCTTCATCCACAAAGGATCTCAGGGCCAGGTACATAGGACTATAAAAGCAAATATTATTTCAAAAAACTCTTATTTAATATTTTACTGAATAGTTTAGAGTTAGACAGACAGACAGACATGACAATCTGGGCAGAACAGGATGCTTTGATCTGGTGCTGAAAAGAAAGCAGGGCTGAAGCCAGTCATTGCTTCCTCCCTCCAGGCACCGAACTGCATTGCAAGTTACTGCTGCAAAATGTGAAGCCCTTAAAAGGGGCAGAATTCTTGAAAAGAAGCTACTTTTACTGAAAGTTTTGCACTATGTAGAGATCTTGTAGCACCTTTGAGACTAACTGAAAGAAAGGAGTTGGCAGCATGACCTTTCGTAGACTTCAGTCTACTTCCTCAGATGCTTTTGGTGGAGTGGAAGCCAGGGACAGACATATATATGCCCTTGGTATGCGAGAATGTCAATTCAAATTCAAAATCCTTTCCGTATGCAAATGAAATAGCAAGTCCAGTTTTAACAAAGGTCGTTTGTGGGAAAAGACATAGCCATTGGGTATGGAAATGAGGTGGCAAGACCAGTTTGGCCTTGAAAGGTTTGCAGTACACAAATAATTACGGACGTATAAATTTGTACTATAGATCACATTTGGCCCTATACCACTGAATGTGTGCGTGCAAACCAAGTATGTCACAGTTTGGAATACACTGCAGGCTAGTTTAGTTTTTTTTTTTTAATGTTCAAACCTTATTAATAAGCTGCAACAAAATGAAATTTTATTGTTTGTAAGTCTTGCATGCATTTGAAAACCCAGGAGGTGGAGAATTATTATTCTCCTTACCTCTCAAGATAATAGATAACAAAATAAGGACAAGATTTAAAAAAACATTGATTTCAACAGAAAGTATTTAGGTGGAAGGGTAAAAATTTTCTGACTGGGCCAGAATGCCTAAAGCGATGCTCAAATTCCTATTACTGACCAAGCTATGAGCTTTCATTCATATGCTGTGTAGTATCTCTGATCCACGTACGCTGCACCGAAACGACTGGCTTCCATGCTGCATTATTGAGATACAGTATTCCCTATTTTCTCCAGTCAAGGCACCTTACAAATGTTAAAACATATGCAGCTTCCCTCTCCATGGGAGGGCAGAGATTAACGTTGTCAGTACACACACACACATCAAATTAATTTTTTATTCAGATAATGTAATGTTATATACGGTTTGTATTAATAAATTGAAAACAACAAAGAACACAACCCCTAAGCCTTAGATTAACACTTCTACATTCAAAGGGGGAAAGTAAGTAATTGCAGAATCTATCCAGTGAGCCAAAAGTAATTGGGGACATCATTCCAAAGCTTGACCTAGGATGATGTAGCTCAAGGATTAGCTACACTTACTGTTTTTCGGTCATATAGAGCAATGTGTTTGGCAGCCAAGACTATTAGAATCATAGAGCTGGAAGAGAGCCCAAGGGCCATCCAGTCCAACCCCATTCTGCCATGCAGGAACTCAACATCAAAGCATCCCCGACAGATGGCCATCCAGCTTCTGTTTAAAGACCCCCCAAAGAAGGAGACTCCACCACTCTTGTGACTGAGGAATGTTTCAGCTACCAGTTAGGCCATCAGTCTCCAGAATAGTTGAAACTGAACAATCTTTGACCATGTTTCAAAATTCTTCTAAGTACTGGGAATTACATTAGTTTTTAAAAATATATAACTAATATTGTTCTTTAAAAAAAAAAAGAATAGATCCCAAGTCCTTTGTTAGCTAAACATGATGTCATCTGTCACCACATACTCTGCGGGAAGGAATTTTGTTTTAACGTAATTCCATGTCTCCAGTGTCCAGATTGCAAATAGTGTTATTGATGTAGCCAAAACAGTATCACTCACACAGAATGAACTTTTGACATAATTGATATGTTGTAACGAGTGTCACTGTTTTTTATGACTTAAAAAAAAAAACACCATATAGAAACAAACCCACTAAGTACTTTGGCTTTTGAGTTTTAGTAGTTAGTAGGATACATTTTCTTCATAGTGGTGTGCTATGAAAATAAGAGAAGTGGGGGAGAAATTGATTTGGGCCATGCAAATAAGTTGTAGATTAGTTCCAGTTCTATGGCCATCTGTCTTATATCAAGTACATCTTCAACATGGGCCATAACAGAATGAACAGTAATGAAGTGAACCACATACTCTTCCAATGGCAAAGTCACAAAGACTCCCAAGATTCAGGGAAGTCAGATAAAAGAAGCTTCCTTTTTTCAAACCCAAACACACCTGCTGGCTGTTCCATGTTTCCTGAATACTTCTTCCCTTTCTCCTGACAGTTCATCAGAACTCAAAGCAAAGAATGATGCCAAGCTTTGATTATGAAACCAAGCAGTGGCATTGATTCTCTTTGTCTAGTACATTTTATAGAGGCAGCTTCAGTGCATAATTTAATCTCTTCTAGGGACTATAGTAAACCCACAAGAGATTTCCAGGAGCAGTCCGCCTTGACATAAGAACTAACATGTGCATACAATCTTTGATGTGAATTCCCCAACCATAGCCTTAGAAGGACCTGTAGCTTTGATGCTGCCCTAAAAATTGTGCTTTCTGAAATAAACTTGTGAGAATCTTTTCTTAGGAAATGTTGTATGAAGTTAGAGCACCTTATAAGATCCTTCCTTTTTGACCCAAGGGATTCTTTTTTTCATAGAAAACTGTGGGAGAACATGTTTTCCCTTGAACACTGGAAGCCACTTTCTTTCCCCTTTGACTGACATGTGTCTCGCAGTGGAGGCTACTGAGAAATGTAGGTAAACCTTTGTGTGGACTGCACCAGTTCCTATTATAGGTGGGCTGGGAAACTGCTTGATTGAATAGTTCTTCATCCCTTTCCTCCCCTCAGCCCCCAAAACTAGTAAGGCATGGATACATTTTATCTACAGAAAACTAGTATGACATGGAGAATACTAAAATATTACACTTCTCCCAGATAACTGATTTTCTATGACAAAGAATTGGTTTACTGTTGAATAGAAGAGCATCAAATAATGCAAGCTATCTGGAGTGGGTTAGTCCAGAGTTTACCTTTTAATCTAGACCTAGACTTTTTGAGACCCTTTCTAGAGAAGGTCTGTTGCTAAAACATGCCTTAATGGGCCAGTCAGTAAGTCTACTCACCTTGCAATCTGAAGGTTAAACTACATGGTAACTCATTCCTCATCAGGCCCATCATAAACAAGTAGGGTGAACTCATAATTTCCCCCACTAAATTCAAAACCTGACAAACACAGAGAGAAAGAATACCCATCACTGGTATTGAGTTCTTTTTGCTGTTGCGTTAGTCCTTCTGTGGTTTAGGAGAATAACAAATTCAGAGGTAAAGAGAGTGGCTGGTTGAAGAAGCCAGTCCTCCACTTCCACACAGAAAACCTTTAATTTAGACCAGGCCAATCTTGTTTAATATACCAAGTAGTTTAGCCCAGAAATGTATTGAATCTAGAGTTGTTACAGAAACATTACACAGACAAAGGGGAGAGATATCTAAAAGGAGAGGGTGGTATGAAATGAACAGTTCTTCACTCAGTCAAAAGGAACATCTAGTTACCTTAATCTCATTCAGCAGCTATTGTTCATATAAATATAGTCCAAGATATTGGAGGGGGTTGAACAGTTAGATCTGCAGCAAAATTTAAGGAGAATAATGAGGAAACATAAATAAAACACTAAAATTATTCAGTAATAAAAAAAACATTCAAAGTAAAATTCAGCAATGTTTATTATCACCCACAATGCTGGTTTAGAATTATCTTAAAATATTAACTTGTTTGAACTTATTGGAGATGACATTTTAAGATAATTCGCCATATCGATTTGCTTTGAGATTTGACAGTTTTCTGTTTACTTTCACTATTTTTACATGCGTTAATATCAAAGTATTTTAGTTCTCTTTTCCATTTGACTTTTGTAATGTTTATTTGTTGTCATTTGTGGTTAGGGATATTTTCTTTTTGTTCCTGCCCTCCCTGCTGTTACGATCAGAAGCTTCATTCACACATTTATTTATATGTCATTCTTTTTTTGAAAGCACAGCCTTCACAAGACAATTCCTTTCATTAAAAAATATCTAACACTTCAAAGCATTACCTCGCAGCACCATCATTTTTAACATATAGGCCAGTTAAAAGTAAAGAAAGTCACAGCATCATTTTTATAAATTCCACACATTCTATAGTCACCAGTTTTAAAAACTTTCTTAAAATGTGTATGTGCCATAAATATAATTTGCAGGGGATCCACACTTGGTGGCTACTACTAGGAAGGCCACGTTTCTTCTGCACACCAACTGAACTAACCTAACAGGCAGGCCTGAGAAGGGCCTCTGAGGAAGAATCAGCGCTCAAGGAAGTTCATTCTGGTGCAGACAGTCCTTCAAGTAATCTAATTTCAAACTGTTGAGGTCTTTATGGGTCAAAACCAGTACTTGTTAACCAGATCCAGAACCAAGAATCAGCTGTTCCTTCATTCAGCTTACACACTGATGTTATTAAATAGATGAACTAGATAAATAGTACCCATCTAAATAAGCATAACATATTGATGGCCTTTCTATACCAGATACAAATGCCTTCATGGTAGTGATTTTTCATTGAGCAATCAATGTTACTGTTTAGTCTTGGGCACAACTGGCTGGTCCTTTAGTTTCAGCACTATACAAACTATATTTTCTATATAACACTGGACAGACAATACAAATGATGCTTGGAAGAACATGAAACTACCTATTTCTAGGCTAAGGTTTGAACTGTTTTTCAAAGACCAATCAGCACCATGAAGATAACATACCAAAATGGTCTGGAAGTCAGAACTGGTAAAGCAACAATCCTATTCATATTCATAGGTTAAGCTCCACCAAATTCTGTTTGGTTTAGTTCTGATTCTGGCAAGATTCCACAACCCACCATCATCCTCCCTCTGGAAAAGAGCCTGTGTAAAGGAAATAAATGAGCGAGACAGCGTCATTTGAGAAGGCCTGCTAATAAAGGACTCAATGGCAACTCGTCTCTTCAATTGCTGTTAATAAGGCTACAGCAGTTTTTGCTTCTTTTCCTTATTTCAGTTGATGAAAATACCCAGGTCCTTATCACTACAATGCAGCTATTGAAAGCATCAAGGCCCTCTTCTAGACCTAATGCTGGCACATCTGATCCACTCAACTGTATCATTCCCAAATCAAGCCACGTCTTATGCTGTTCTCCTTCTCCCTTTTCCCCTCAAACTCTTCATGGGTTGGGTAAAATTGAGTTGATAGATTTGGCCTTGGCACGCAACAGCCCATTTCCTTTGTCCCCCCCCCAATCTCCTTACTCTCATGAAGTTTCAACTATTGAAAGTGTGTAGATAAGAGTAATGTGACAAGCAACCACAGCAGCAATAGCAGAAGATACTCACTGCAAGCCCTCCCTCCTCTTCCACCTCCCAGCTCAGACTTGTTTATGAAGTTCCCCCCAACAGCAAAACTCCACAATCTCCAGAGATTACATGCTGCAAATTTCTATGTGCCCAAAAACACAAGAGCCTCTTACCACAATATTCTCCACCAGCAGCACACAAGTATCCCATGCAAGTACAACACAGAAATCAAGAGAAGAGAAACAGAGGAGGTCACAAATAAGTGGTAAATGGAGCCTGTATTAGCCAGTCTTACCAGCAGCTTCCAGAATTCAGGGGTCTGACCACTAAAAGAGACTTTTTTTGCACCAAGGAAGCCTACTTCTGCTCATGTCTGCCCTACAGGAGAACAAAACCCTGTACCTACTCTTCCACCTTCCAGCTCTCTACTCAGTGGCATAGTTACTGCTGCATCTTTCAGAAAATAAATCAAATTAAAGGGAATTAAAATCTGCACACAACACTGGAAAAGGAAAAGAGCTACAGAGGCGCTGTAACAGGTCTCTGAGGGTACATTAGCACCTATAGATGCCACATTGTCAATACTAACCCTAAAATATTGAAAGAACAAGCACCTAAACTTGACTTGAAAGGAAAGATTCAAAGTGAAATATTTCTCTGTGTTACAGCTTAACACAAACTCACCCATTTAGTTTCTGCTACAATCAATTTCTGAATAGCACCCTCTCCACCTCCCCCCCTAAAAAAAGCCACTCACACTTGCCAATGAAGGTTATTCCCTCAAATAGTTTCTCTCTCCCTCAACTCTTCATCCGGATGTTATTTTGAAGTTAATGTTACTCACGGACACCAATAGTTTTGATGCCAGTTCATCACAGGTAAATGCAATGCAACATAACGTAGATCTTAAAATGTTGGGTTTTTTGGGGACATGAGCAAGACAACAGCAGCTCCAATTCTCACTCTTTAATAATTACATCATTCAAAACCTGAACAGGATGCTGGTTTTAAAAAAATAAACCACATAAGGACATCAAGAATCATTTCAAGAAATCATTTTAACAAGCTTAGAAAGGTTCAATAGCGATCATGGAATAGGTAGACAGAAGAATAATGTAAAAGTAGGTTGAGAACTTAAGTTCACCTCCCACCCAATTTTATTTTAATATTTTACAAAACAAATGGATACAGTCATGCTGATAAAAATAGTTGCATGGCATTGGGAATGCAAACACTACTCTTCCTCTAAAAGGGCCTTATTAAAACCATAATAGAAAGGTCTGTGCTGTAAGCAGTCCAATACTTTGCACTGTAACCATAAGGCTTACTTTGCTCAAAGGCTAATTTGATTTGTAGTTATGTACCACTGGATTTAACAAACTTCATTTTATAGTTGCTTTTCACATCTTTCTTGGCTTGAGAATCATCTGCATTTCTGTGCTGTTCAGTAGATGGTGGTGGTTCTGCAGCTTCTTCTTGCTCAGAGTCAGAGTCACTTTCTGAGTCCTCTGAGCTTTCTGGCTCCAGGGAATCTCTTGTATCTTCTTGTTCTTCTTTATCCAACTAAAATAAAGAAGCAGATTAAAGAACAAGAAAAAGCTTTGTCCCATTTTCAGAAGCAGAACTCCTGCTGACAATTGTTATTTTTGCGCCAATCACCACAGTAAAATACATTGAAACTTTGCAGCAAAAAAGTTAAAATACTTATACAATGGCTATTCTATATCACAAATACGACAAATCATTATACGGAGGAATAATTCACCTAGGTGTTGTGGGATTATAACGGTATCCTGTCTCAGAAACCAAAAATGTGTTGATAATTCTCCAAACCACCGACATCTACTCTTAAGGCACCTCTTTTTGTAAAATGAAGAAGAAAACATTTTAAGGTACAAGTGGGGAACCAGCTTGTTTTGACTTAACAGTCACACAGTCTCTTACCACTGGAGCTACTGGATAGGACTTCTAGAACTGAAGTCTAAAACATTTGGAACGGAAAAGGTTCTCCAACTTTTTTAAAGGAAAAATTGAGAAGAAGGAACACACAATTCAACTTTGAAAGTTGAATGGCAATTAATACCATCCTCCATAGTAAAACTGGGGACTTGATTTTTCACCTCAGCAACACATTTGCCATGCACCTAACGCAATACTAATAGCAGCTCCCTAGATAAAGAATGAATAATATTTTTTAAAGATAAACGACAATTTTTTTACAAGTACAATATCTAGGAAATAATAAAATATGGTGTATGGCCAAATTTTGTTGGCCTGGTTTAGTCCCTTGAGATTTAGTTGGCCATCTTTCCTCTCTCCATTACACAATGTTTTGAATCCAGGGCAGAAGCCATGAAACTCTGTAAAGCATAACTTTAAATTATATTTGATTCTCTGACATTAAATATGCTATAAGGCTAGAAGGTACTGTACACCTGGGTCCAAAACACACTGCAGAAATCATACAGCTTGAGACCGCTTTAACTGCTCTGGCTCAATGCTAGGAAATTCTGGTAAATGTAGTTTTGTGAGACTTTTAGCCTTCTCTGTCAGAAAGCTTTGGTGGCACAATAAACTACAATTCCCAGGATTCCCTAGCACCGAGCCAGGCCAGTTAAAGCGATATTTCTGCAGTGCGTTTCAGATCTAGGAGCCACTATTTCAGCAGAGGCACTTTCTGATATGGCTGTCTAACCACAGAAACGTGTGTGTGTGTGTCTTCAAGTCACCTGTCAATTTAGGGTGATCCCATGAATTTCATAGCGTTTTCTTAGACAAGGAATACTCAGGCCAGTTCCCTCCTCTGAAATGGAGCCTACAGCATTTTGTATTCATTTATGGTCTCCCATTCAAGAAACACAATGACTGTAAAATGTAGTATGAAACAAGAAGATAGTGATATGAAGAATGGAGAGCACAGTGTATTTAACTCAGCACCTTGGCTAGACTAAACCACTACCTATTCTACAAAACCGTTCTGCAGTTTTGTCATTTGTACTTTTTTTAGCTGCTGTATATATTTTTACATTCTTGGGTCATTTTCTCAATTTAAATATTGTTACCTCACTGAAACCAAGTCCACAGTGCCGCCGGTTCCTTCCTGACATGGTGCTGTCCATGCTTTGCTGAAACTGAGTCTCAAGTTCATCATTCATTTTCTTGTCTTCTTCCCCTGTAAGTTACATATGCTTATTACCAACCAGTCAAATGAAAAATCATCTCATTTCAACACAAACGCAGGACCATAAAGCCTTTTGGCATTAGAACACCAAGGGAATCATGAATTCTTGGTAGAACTTAGCATGCCTTTAACCATGCAACAGTACAGTTTGAAAGGCCTTGCAGAAGTTGTCCTAATTTTGGTCTCAGGAATGCAGAAAGAATCCAATCTAAAAATTATTAATGAAATCTCAAGTGAACCATAAATGAACAGAATTCATCAATCTGTCCAATTCACAAAGCCAGACTTGTTCTTCTCTATGACCACCCCTAAACAGAAAAAAATTATCCAACCCCTCCCGTCCAAAGGCGAGTATGAGAAACTTTAGATACCTGCTTTATAAAGTTTATTGGGTGGCCTTGAGAATGTCGCTATTCAGGCACAAAAGGTGGGAGTCTCTGGAATTCATATATATTTTTCAACAGGTATGTAAAACGAACTTCTAGCTGATGATTGTTAACTGACCTGTTCTAAAATGAGAAGTTGATTTGTGGTCTCCAATAACAAGGCGTCCAGTATGTTCTTTCTAGAAGAAAACAGACGTTACTATAGCAGCAAAGTGGCTGTGTTAGTGTTTTGTAGCAAAACACAAAGATGTGTATGGCACATAACTAACATATTTGTTGTGGCATAAGCCTTCATGGGCCACAGCCCACTTTAAGGCATTATTTGTAAGTACCATGCAAAGAGCCAGCGTGGCATAGTGGTGTGAGCATTGGACTAGGACTCTGGAGACCAGGGTTCAAATCAACCCACTGGGTGACCTTGGACAAGCCACACCCTCTCAACCTCAGAGGAAGGTAATGGCAAAGCCCCTCTGAAGGAACTTGCCAAGAAAACCCTATGATAGGGTCGCCTTAGCGTTACCATAAGTCAGAAATGACTTGAAGGCACACAACAACAAACCATGCAATTATGGTGCATATCGGTAACTCACAGGGAGAATTACAACACCACTCTGCCACATCAGAGAAGTCACCTTCAGATCTGTATGCAAAGGGATCTTGTAGCACCTTTGAGACTGGTAGCATGAGCTTTTGTAGACTTGAGCCTGCTTCCTCAGATGTCTGTTGTAGCATAAGCTTTCATGTGCCTTTAGATCTGTTTACTGTGCTTATTTTTGCACTCAACTATCCTATGACCACATATATAACACTTCAAATTAGAAGCTGACGCCAATCGGGGGGGGGGGGGGGGGGGGGGAGATCCCAAACCAAAATCAGGCCAGGTGTTCATCATCTTGATTGCTTACATCACAAATTCAAGGACTACATTGTATGTATGAGAATTACACAAAGTATTAATAGAACTGAAATTTCGTCTTAGTGACATTAGTTGATAGAGGCAAAGTATGCTTTGCCTCAATCCCTTGTAGAAGATAAGTTACTCTTAAATCCTACTTCTGGCATAACTGACACTAATTCATGCAGAGAGGAATTGGAAAAGGGTTTAATTGCCTATGCTTTACAGAGCTGTAAACTCGGCATCTATATCTCAAGCATATTATCTGAAACTAAATCCAACTGCTAGCTCCAACTTGAATAGACCCACTGAATTAATGGGATTTATACATTCAGCACTGGATTTAATTGCCTAAATGCTAATGTCAGTTCCAAGTACTGTAGAGCCATTGAATCAATTTAACTATGAGTTGATTCACCATTTAACAATTGATTCAACAGGTCTACATCAGTTAGAACTAACCAATAGGATTCTGGGCAGTGTGTTTATTGTAGGTGGACCTGGCAATTGGATTTGGGTTTATGTTGAAAAAATGAACAGTTGCTGCATTACAATTTATTGTGCTCAGCATTCAGAGGATTAGTTCATGATCATATTACCTCTAATATCAGTTAGGTCATTCCTACTCAGTGCACAGAGTATATTTCCCGTATCAGTTTCATTCATCAGAAGATAAGTTGCTTGTTTAAACACACTCCTGAACAGCAGTATTACCGACACATTGGTGTGCTACAGGTGAACTATATTTTTTCCTGCTATACATATGCATGCCTTAAAGTGACATCAAGATGGGTGGAGACCCTAATATTTACATGGTGTGGCAGTCCATAACACAGAAAGATCATCATGTGCATGTGGCTATAAAGAATAGCAAAAGAAAAAGTTCAGAATTACACTTTTATAAAGAGATGCAACTGTAAGTCTCTAGTTATACATTATAGCCAAAAATCATATAAGAACAAAATAACAGATTGGCAATTGAATTTATTCGGTACAAATAAGAAATCTTGTAACTTCTTTAAGACCACCATTACATTCTGGCATGTATTCTGATCCACAAAGCTTATACACGAGAAGCTTTGAAAGTGTCACAAGACTGTTGTTGTTACAGAGGAATAAACATATCTTAGGCATACACACTGACAGCTAGCCTTCAGTGTCAAGTTCTCAGATCCTTCCATGAAATAAGGTATCTTCCAAGGAAAGCATGATTAATAAACGGAATTGTTTTTACAGTAATTTTATTTTGCTGGCTATAGCAAGGAAGGAATACCATAACTTTTATTCTTATCAGAAATACTGAAACAGAACTTCACTAAGCATGATTAGTAAAAGTTTCTTCCTCAAGTTGTCTAAATGAAAGATAAAGCCTCACCTTTCCAGCACCCATCAGTCTCAAGAACTTTTGCTTTCTTTCTTCATTGCCTAAATCTGCTGCCTCCCAGCTGCTAGATCCAAGCTGCAAAAAAGATGCCCTTCGGTTACATAAGAAGGAAATATTAACCACTTGCATGTACAGATATTCAACATTAAATAATTACATATTTTGAACTCTGACAAAGTATACAACATTCACTCAACAATAACTATGTACAAGCCTTATGTGTGAACATGTTTCCATGTGCATTTCACCTAACTCTTGTTAAGAAACATGTCTGAAAGTCTAAGCAGAATATTGTGATTTCTACACTGCTAACAAGCATCATTAAACTCAATTAACTTGTAGATGGCAATAGGTTCCCGCTGACATTATTAGTGACTGGAAAAAGTTCCAGAAACAGGATATGGAGACTATAAAAAGGACAAGCTCCTTTCTAGGAAGGCAGTGACATATTCCCATGTTTAAACATGCTAAGGAATAGTTTTTAAAACAGTTGGAAGAGCCTAAGTGAAACCTATGTAAACAAAGAATGACTGCTAATAAGCCCCACTAATTAGCCATTGTCATGTGAATTTACTACTAGTCTGACACCCTCAGCTAAACCTGACTCCATCCAGTTGCTCACCCCATTTCAACAAAATTAGATATTTTGGGAATCAGAACCAGGAAGGAGGAAACAAGAGGTACATGCAGAATAAAAATATAATTTTTAAAAGCCATGATTTCAGTGATGGGATGAGTTTTTAGGGTTTTAAAACTTCCTCACACCAGTACACATGAACTGGGGAGGGGGATGTATCTCTAGTACAAATAAATGTCTGTTTCTCTCATATGCAGCCTCTCACTCTCCAAAACAACTTCAATTCAACCTCCAGAAAAGGTTGATAAATACATCAATTTCCTATTAAAAGCACAACCGGCCTCACAGTGAGACCAAACTATTAGACACTTCTTTGGTGGTGGTTTTCAAAGAGGAACTACTACAGACATTTTACAAACTGCTTCAGAGACTGGTGTGAAACATACGACTCTAAGAAGAAAAAGAAATTGAGGGAAGGAAGGCAGCAGGGACTCTGGTAGGGATCTTTAATGTGGCAGACCAGTCCAAGAGCCTTCATTTTCATGCAGACCAGGGCTATTCAAACTGGTGGTTCCTGAGCTTTGAAAGCTTAAAGGGAAGAAAAAAAGCACCATAGCCAAAGGACAGAAATTTCATGCTGGCCCCTGGCATACTGTGGGGGAAATAACTGCTAGTTCCCTACACCAGATGGCCTGAGGGTGCATCTAAGTTGATGAAATAATGAAGTTTGACACCACTTTAATTGCCATGGCTCCATCCTATGGAATCCTGGGATTTGTAGTTTGGTAAGGTACCAGCACACTTTGGCAGAGAAGGCTAAAGTTCTTGTGAAACTACAAATCCCAGGGTTCCACAGGATGAAGCTGCAGCACTTAAAGTGGTGCCAAACTACATTATTTCTACAATGTAGATCAGGGGTAGGCAACCTTTTTGAGCTGGGGGCTGGGTTGCTGTCCCTCAGACAATTGGGGGGCCGAAGCACTAAAAATAAATAAATAAATAAATAAATAATTTTTTAAAATATTAAAAAATTAAAAAATATATGCATGCACACTCTCTCAGCCCCAGAAAAGCCATGGCAAAACCCCTGTGGAGATTTTGCCAAGAAACCCCCAAGAACAAGTAATAACAACAATAATCAATATCATCATGGCGGGAGGCGGCGGTGGCGGCAGGACTGGCCTGGGGCCGGTCCAAAGGCCTCGGGGGGCCGCATCCGTCCCCTGGGCCTTGCGTTGCCTACCCCTGATGTAGATGATGTCATGCAGTGGTTTGAGTGTTTGACTGTGCCTCTGGAGACCAGAATTCAATTCCTAGCTCAGCTATAAAACCTATTGGGTGACCTTGGGCAAGTCACATTCTCTCAAGCTCAGGGGAAGGCAATGGCAAACTTCCTCTGAACAAATCTTGCCAAGAAAACCCCATGGTAGGGTTGCCATATGTCAGAAACAACTTGAAGGCACACAACAACAATATGCATCAGAGGGCTTGGCAGAACAGGGCTAATCTTGCTTGGTGTGCTCCTGCCTCTGACAGCTACCAGTATCATAGTCTTGGAAGCAAGATGAAGATATACTTGTCAGCTGAAGGGTCAGTTGACTATAGACCAGGGGTAGGCAACCTTTCCCCTTTAAGGGCCGAGGGATTTCAGCTCCCAGAAGCCTCAGCCATGTTGGCCAATAGTCCCATGTTGGCCAATAGCTCCTGGGATTCTGGGAGCTGAAGTCCCTTGGCCCTTAAAGGGGAAAGGTTGCCTACCCCTGCTATAGACTGTAGAAACAGAGACCACTACCATTTCCAGAGTGGTAGTCCAACACTCAAACCATGCCGGCGTCTTTCTGGTGCCACAACAAACTACCATTCCCAGAATTCCATAGCATGAAGCCATGGCAGATACAAGTGGTGACAAACCGGATTAGTCCTGGGGTGCGGATGCACCGTTAGTGCTGCACAAAATGGAGGGGGGGGGAAGGAGGACGCCTGGTCACCCTGAATGTGGGACATTCAAGAAAAAGGGAAGACCTGACAAAATAAAAAGCTAAAAGCTCATTATCAATGTTAAATTCATGCTTCTTAGTTATGGTCAAAGTGGAGGACGTTTTGGAATATGCCTCCTGGACAGGAGGCTGGAATGGAGGCCAGGTCCAAGAAAAGGAGCTCTTAGTGAGGCTCAAAATGGAAGATGTTTTTAAATTCCTCCTCGACAGAAGGTGGAAATGGAGGGTGTGTCCTGGAAAAAGAGGACCTCTGGTCACCCTGAGTGTGGGAAATACAAGGAAAATGGAGGACCTGACCAAATAAAAAAAACAAATACTCATAGAAACATAAATCCATGCTTCTGAGCCCTGCTCAAAATGGAGGACGTTTGGGAATATTCCTCCTGGGCAGGAGGCTGAAATGGAGGACGTGTCCTGGAAAAGGAGGCTCTCTGTGGGACACTCAAGAAAACGGAGGGCATTTACCACATGAAAAGTAACAACATTCATAGAAATGAGCATTCTTGAGGACTGCTCAAAACGGAGGACTATTTCGGAGGACAGGTCCTGAAAAAGACAAGAGACTATCTAGTCACCCTGAATGTGGGGCATTCAAGAAAAAAAATGGGGAGCATTTACCACATAAAAAGCTAAAAACACTCATCTCAATGTTAACTTCCATGTTTCTTAGTGAGGCTCAAAAAATGGAGGGCGTTTGGGAAGACTCCTCCTGGAATGGAGGACAGGTCCTGGGGAAAAGGGCTCTAATCAGGGCCTGAACAGACTGCCAGCAATAACCCAGCTTGAGACCCCTTTAACTGCCCTGGCTCAGTGCTAGGGAATCATGGGAATTGTAGTTTTTTTTCTGAGACATTGAGCCTTCTCTGTCAGAGAGCTCTGGTGCCACAATAAACTACAGTTCCCATGGTTCCTTAGCACGGAGCCAGGGCAGATAAAGGGGTCTCAGGCTGGGTTATTGCTGGCAGTCTGTTCAGCCCTTTAAGAGAGGCTCCAAAATGGAGGGCGACCCCAGAGGCCCCAAAACCTCCTCGCGAGAGGCGCTCCCAAAGTCCAGACACAGAGGCGTCGGTCGTAGCCCCACGGAACCGTCCCCCCACAGACTTCCCGCTTCCCACCGGGCCCTTATTCACATCGGGAGAGGCCGCCCTCTTCACTCCGTGGCCGCGCTGCTCGGCGGCCGACTCCTTGGCGGCGCTCATCTTCCACTCCAGGCCTTCGCCGCCACCCCTCAGCCCGGGCCTCACACCGCGCAAGCGCCAAGACCGCGGTGGCTCTTGGGAGTTGGAGTCCCGCCCCTCTCCTTTCTTCTGCGTCTGCAGCGAGGGACCTTCCTGTAGAAATTCTTTCCCGAGAGATAAATTCCCCCACAAGCCTTCGCGACCGACTCTCGCCGCTCGCCCGGCTCGTGATTGGCTAGAGTCGAGGAGGGGGAAGGATTTCATTGGTGGTTGGTTGGTTGCCCCGCCCCCCTCGTTCAGCTTTCTGGGCCCGCCCCTTTTCCCTCTCGGCAGTGGAGTGATTCCCAGCCGTTTGGGCTTCCAAATGTTTAGGACTTCAGCTCCCAGGATTCCTGGCAGTGGCCCTACCTGGCTAGGGCTTCTGGGAGTTGAAGTCCAAAAAACCCTGAAGGAAACCTTTGGGAACCACTGCTTTAAATGGGATTAAGCCAGAAGCAGAAGCAGAAGGTTCCAGTCCTAAGGCTGCTTAAAGGGAGAGAGAAACTGTTGTTGGAAAATCTCGAGAAAATTAAGAGTATTTACGTACAAGTGTCTTGTAACTGCCGTGGCTCAAGGCTATGGAAACCTGGGATTTGTAGTTTTGCTCCGGTGCCACTGCAAACTAAAAAACTCAGAATTCCATAGCATGGAGCCATGGTAGCTACAAGTGGTGTCAGACCGGATTGCAGATATAAATGCAGTTTGACACCACTTTTAAGTGCTTTTGAAAACTCCAGCGTAAGGAATCCCGGCATGTGTAGTTTTACAAGGCCCTTAGCCAAATTACAGGTCCTAGGGTTCTGCAGGATGGACAGTTAAAGTGGTTGGATGTCACAACAAACTACAACTCCCAGAATTGCACAGCCTTGAGCCGTGGCATTTGCAAATCGGATTAGTCCTGCGGTGCGGATGTTAGAAATAACACAGTTTGACACCACTTTAAGTTTTGTAGCTCTCGTTTTATGGAAGCCTGGGATTCGTAGTCTTACGAGGCCCTTAGCCTTCTCTGCTAAGGGTTTCTGGTGCTCCACCAAACTACAACTCCCAGGGTTCTGTCAGATGCAGTCATGGCAGTTTAAAGTAGTGCTAAATTGCATTATTTCTACAGTGTAGATGCACCCTGAGTGAAACTGCAGAGGAGTCTGCTTTGCTCTTATGGCAGCCAGTTTCTGTGAGATTTAGCAACAGCCCAAGATATAAATACATATCAAGATATAAATTTTACTTCTGCTCAGTCCATGAACAGTTTTTCATTTAGTCCTGTGTGGAGAATCCTGCCGTATCCGCCATCTCTCCCTACACATATGTTCAGAGGTTCTCAAATCTTTGATTAAAATTTATTTGCTCTTGATTCACTGGCTGACCTTTATAGTCTTCCACTTATAAGATCAGTCAGTGAATCAAGAGGCGGTGATTTTTAATCAAAGATTTGAGAACCTCTGAGCATATGCAGAACGTTTTCCTGCAGAACTGATTAACTGTATCCTCACTGCTTCCAAAGAGGAAAAGTCATCTATAAAAATCATTGATGGAGCACATGTTTTATAAGTACCAACCAGGGTCCTAAATTCAATCTGTGGCATTGGTTCCCCACTTGGCCATGAAACCCACTGGGTGACCTTGGGCAAGTCACACTCTCTCAGCTTCAGGGGAAGGCAATGGCAAACCTCCACTGGACAAATCTTGCGAAGAAAACCCCACTATAGGTTTGCCTTTGGGTCACCATAAGTCAGAGACGACTTGAAGGCACACGACGATGACAACTACAACAACAAATATAACAAGTCCACACTTCTCTGATCATTTAATTGCATTATTAAAAGGGAGTGGATGAAGAAGGAAGAAGAGGATGGTAAAAAGCAGAATGGAAAGGGAGTGAGCAAGAAAAGAGATAAAGAAATAGTGGATGAATCTGAGAAACACCTTTCGCTTAATGATCCAAGCGGATAGCATTGTGTAAGCAGAATTACAAAGGAATTCACTGCAGCTCACCCCAAATATCATGCAGAGTTGTATATTATACTATAATATTCAATATATATCAATCCAGAATATAATCAATAGAAAAAGTTGAGTTACTGAAGAGAGTCAGACTGCATCAAACCTCCACAAAGATACTTCCGAGCGAAGGGCACCTGCTTTTCAAGCCTAAAAGCCATGGCACTGTAAAGGAGTCTTGCCTGTTTAAGGATCTTTATTGGCTAATCAAATAACCCCCATTCCATCCCTCGATTCACTCCCCCCCTTTCTATTCTTTTTGTTTTATTTTATTTTCCAAATGCAATACACTCGTCCCTCTACATTTGCTGGGATTAGGGGCACAGGACCCCTGTGAATCTGGGGGAAAACGCAAATAACAAAAACACTATGTTTTGACCTGAGAGAACACCTCTCTAGGAATCTCTAGGTCCTCCAGTGCAACTCTGTGGTCAACATATCTGCCAGACACTGACCATAGAATTGCGCTGGAGGAGCTACAAACGCCTAGAGAAGTGTTCTCTCTAGGAATCTCTAGGTCTTTCAGTGAGACTTTTGGTTAAAGTTGACCACAGAGTTGCACTGGAGGACTTAGATATTTCTAGAGAGAACATATTAATAAAATCCATGAATAATCAAAGCCGTAAAAGTCAAAGCCGCAAATGTGGAGGGATGAGTGTATTTCTGATCTGGGCTCCAGAAAGTTCTCTCCCTTCTCCCTGCTGTCTTCCCAAACAAATCACACAAATTAGTCTTCCTAACAGTAGAGCCATATGATGCATTTCCTCTGACTCAATTCTTCTTCCAGAGACAGTAAGTCCACCTGATCTGAATGCGACAGAGGAAGAGACGCCCACCCTAACAAATTCGAATTCACTAAAGCGTATGTTTAACTTTAGCATTATTTGAAGAATCTAGTGAGTTGGGAGAAATTACCATAAAGGATAGTGAATTCACAATTTAGCAAGTTCATGCCAAGCTCTTGGGGAGTGGGCAGATACCAATTGGCTGGCTGGGACTCCAGAAATTCTGGAGATGAAGAGTCAACCCAGTGTGTTGTGGTTGGCTAATGGAGCACAATTATTCTATAGCTGCTTGGAGGACTTGTTTCTTGGCATTGTGTTGAAGATCCTTTATGGATGGCATTTCCTTCTGCACTGAGGGTCTTTGGGCTGCTGCAGGATTTACAAGAAAGCTAGTATGGTGTAGTTGTTTGTGTGTTGGACTGGGACTCTCAGAGGCCATGGTTTGAATCGCCAGCCAAGGAAACATACTTGGTGATCTTGGGCAAGTCATAGTCTCTTAGGATGCATCCACACTGCACAAATAATCTGGTTTGACACTGTTTTAGCTGCCATGGCTCAATGCTATGGGATTCTGGGAATTCCCAGAAAGCCTTAGTCTCAGAGGAAGGCAGCGGCAAACCTTCTCTGAAGAAATCTTGCAGAGGAAACCTTAAAATGGGATCACCATATGTCAGAATCAGAAGAAGACACATAATACCAACACAAATTTAAAAGGGCAAACCTGGCCCAGTTCCTTTCCCTGTCTATGATGTCAGCTTATGACTCTACCATTAATGCACTATCTGTTTCAGATTAAGTACTGTGATAAGTGTTTCCACTGTTAACCAGTCTGAATATGTCAATAGAAGATGAGAATCGATATACACCCATACCATCTGAACAAGCTAAAAGTAAATGAGAATCACAATGAAAATTAGAACCAGTTCTTACTTTTGTTTTATGAGATAAAACAACACCGTTTCCCCTCATAAAACTAATCTACCAAAAATTCCTTTACAGCATTTGAAAGCTCTTTCAAGGCCCATGAACATAAAGGACAGAAATAGACCCGTTCTAAAATGGCTTTTATATTTTGGAAACTATTATTAAAGCCGTGCTTTAGAACACTCTCTCATTTTCACAAAATAGTTATGAATGTATCAGTGTTCAAAACTGCTTTCACATATCTTGTTTTCTTCTTGAGTGCTACTTTCTTGAGAGCTATGTTCATGTGATATGCCTTGAATTCTTTGGTAGTGGAAGAACGTTTTATAAACAGCACAAAGAAGAAAAGATTGGTGCTTAGTGTACTTTATACTGGAGAATGGCAGCAATAAAAAGGTCAAGAGGAGATTTATCTTTGAAAAGTGAAGTTCACTGCCTTGTAAAAACAGAGGAACAGCTCATAGTTTCCTTCATTCTCTTTCTCCTAGTGAAGAGAACTTGTATGCACATACCAGACTGATTTACACGGGCAAAATTTTTGCATGTCTATATCAAGTGATTACTTGCACACGTGAATGAACAAATGAAGATCAAACATCATTGAGGGGATATTCACATAATCTGATATCAGAAAGGTTTTGAAATGAGACAGCTCACATCCCCAGCTGGCTGTCATGAAGTCCTGGTAGATAGGTGCTTTTTCATCTCCTGATAATTTTCCAGAATTAATTTCTGGCTTGCATAAATGAAATGGGCCATTGTCACAGAGAGAGAACTGTGTTTGTCAGGGGATTCAGTCAAGTCCAGTACTTCACTGCAGAAAAACAAAACAAAAAAACAAGAAAAGCATTTGTGTGCATGTTGTTAGTACACTCTGCATACACCACATTATTTGGGGTCTCCATATTTTCATATCTGGAGCCAGGCTTGATCTTAAGTGGTCACTATGACCTTTGGAACACCAACTGAATTTCCCATGGGAAGGACACAGAGACCCAAAGACATGTGAAAGGACCCAAGTAATACTGAAACAAAGGCTAAATGGGTGTACTGTTCA
The DNA here is from genome assembly GCA_026167975.1 of Phrynosoma blainvillii. Taxonomy (NCBI): domain Eukaryota; kingdom Metazoa; phylum Chordata; class Lepidosauria; order Squamata; family Phrynosomatidae; genus Phrynosoma; species Phrynosoma blainvillii. Next base: position 331,777,132 of record JANUYF010000001.1, read on the forward strand.
CTCCTTCCTTACCCAGGCCCTCTTCATATTCTCTTGCAACAAAGACAAAGGAGATCTCATTGCACCAAAGGTAGTAAGCCAATGCTTTCTACCTACCCCCTGCCATACTCCCAGAACTTCCCTATCCATCCATCCTGGGTCTGTCCTAATCCAATCACTGTTTTTGTAACCCTAAAGTTAAAGCCATCTACCAGTCTGGAATTCAATTGTCAATTCTTGGGAGAACATCAGGTCTTTGTTAACTTCAAGATAGGCTAGGATCCCAGATATAAATATTAGTCCCCAAACTTAGCCTGTTTGCACACAGTGCACACACAGTTGGCCCCAAGTCTGTGCTCTGTGTATGAATCATGCTGCCCACCCCCCCCCTCCAGTCTGAGCTACTTCCCTCTTTCTATGGTCTACTCTTCAGTCAGGTAAATGTTGCCTTCTCTAAACCCTGCAAACTCCACTATCCAACTTCCATACCTTAATTCCAGTTGGCTCTGAACGCTGAGGAATTCTGAGTTCTCCTCAGTAAGTACTGGTATACACAAGTAGAAATTTCCCTCAAGTTACCCAACCTCTTGTAGCTAAATTCCCCAACATTTTAAAGCTAAGCTGACGATGGGGGGTTGCAGACTGCCAGAAATAGTGTGAATTCAGTCCACTTTTAGGGTTAGGGTTAGTGCTAGGGAATCATGGGAACTGTTATTTTTCTGAGACATTGAGCCTTCTCTGTCAGACAACTCTGATGCCACAATAAAATACAGTTCCCATGGTTCCCTAACTCTAACCCTAACCCTAAAAGTGGACTGAATTCACACTATTTCTGGCAGTCTGCAACCCCCCATAGTTGGTGGGGACCCCCTCAGTTCCCCATCTTTCTTTGAATAACAATATCACCCCAGAATGTTATGTGCAGGGATATAGCTATGGGAGGAATGAGGCCATTGCCTCCCCCCAATAATTCTGCACCCAATGAAATTTAACTTCAGCTCCCAAATTTTTAGCACTGTAGTAACTTAAAACTTTATTTGAACATTTAGAAATGTTACTTGAACGTTTAAGTAAAGGGGCAGGAAAAGTTACCAAGGGAATGAAAACACAGCAAATAGAAAAATGCTGGATGTGAACCTTTTTTTTAATATCTCATTTTCTACGCTGCTAGAAATTTGTACACTGAAAGAAAATTTGGACAGCAGTGTCCTTATTTTGCCCTCTCCCTCATACCTACACTTCTGGTTGGGTAAATGACCAAATTATGTGTATGCAAACCAGCAAAGATTTGATTTAATTTATTAGAACAAGATGAGTTCAATGGTGAGCCTATTTTGAGGATAGGCTTCAGCACTTTGGATGGCTCTTTAAAACTGGGAGTAACACCCAGGGCTTGGCTACACAGGTGGGAAACCCTATACTTATCCTGTAGTGGCTGCAATCCAGGCCCACAACCTTCTTTAGGATTCGAAAGCAATGCAAGGGTTTTCTCTGAAAAAGCGTTGAAAAAAGAACTTCCTTCTCCCTGCATTATTCACCTGGAAAATCCAGATCTGTAGCAAGTGCACAGCCATGTGGCTGGAAATACAGTTGGCCCTTCATCTCTGCAGGGGTTCTGTTCCAGACCCCCACGCAGATGACAAAAAAGTACACCCTTTGCACATATCTTGGGCCCTTGGTATCTGCTGAGATTTTCCAGGGCCCTCTGTGGATACCAAAAACCATGGATGCTCAAGTCTCATTATACACAATGGCATAGTAAAATGGTGTTCCTTATATAAAATGGAAAAATCAAGATCTGCTATCTAGAATATATATATAAAGGTAAACATATCAATGAATACAGTGTGTGTCTATATCAATGGACTTTTTATTCACAGATTCAGCTATCCACAGCTTGAAAATATTTCATATTTCATAAATATTTTCAAGCTGTGGATTGCTGAATCTGTGAATAAAAAGTCCATGGATATGGTGGGCCAACTGGACTTCTACTTGGAACAGTTATTTTTGGGATTGCAACTCCTAGAATGTCTCAGTTATCATGGCCATTAAAGGGAGGATATTGGAAACTGCAATCCCTATATTGGGATTGCAGCTCCCATTATTCCTCCATTGATATCCAGCCATGATAACTGGGGAATTCTGGGAATTGCAATCCCAAAAATAGCTGTTCCAAGTTATTTTTAGAATAACTGTAGGGATATCACTGCTCCTATACTCAGAGCTTGGAGAATGAATACATCGCTCTCTTTCTCTCTCTTCTCTAAGCTCTAAATATAGGGGCAGTTTCGTAAACTGTTCTGTTTCAAGACACAGGCTTAGTATGTGAGTCAATTTAGTGGTGTTCCTGTATTCACATCAATAAAAATTGTATTACAAACAAAACAGAAGGCTGTTCTGCATAAAGTGAAATAAATTCATTGTGCTACTCACTGTTTTGTAAGACCTTTGGCAAGCAAGCAGGACTGACCTCCCAGCTGGCAGAGAAAAGGTTTGAGGACCATTAAAAGCTTGTGAAATGCAGGTATTTATTTACATTATTCATGGACATGTTTATCCACCTCATAACATAAACTTCTCTGGGCAGTTTGTAATAAATACAAACGGTCAAAATTTGGATACAAAATAGGACATACAATCATAAAATCAAAAAGAACAAGAAAAACCTCACAGCAACACTAAATCAGCTTATAAAACAGAGGCTCAAACTAGTCAAGATGTGATTTATTTACAGATTTGTGACAGAGAAGCCTTCCAAAAGGAAGGCTTTCTTAGAAGTAAGAGCCACTTCACAAAGTGGGACCTACTTCTTAGTACATGTCCACAGGCTCAGGCTATATTCCTCGTAGGCCTTGGAAGATCATTATAGAGAGTGGTGTGACACTGGATCTCTTAGATCTCTCACACTAGATCTTTCAGATCCCCTCACACTGGGCCTCTCAGATCCCACCACTTGGCACTAATTATGTTGTGACCACCTGGTTACACAGGATTCTTCTCTTTCTTCACTTAGTTTGATGCTTCTCTTCCCTCAGAACTACCTCTCTAACCCTTGGTCCTCCGACTGACTTACTACCTCTCTATCCCTTGGTCCTCCCTGTTAAGGTAGGTAAAGGTATTCCCCGTTGACAAGGTTGTCAAGTCGTGTCCGACCGTAGGGGGCAGTGCTCATCTCCATTACTAAGCCGAGGAGCCAGTGTTGTCAGAGACTACTCTGTGATTATGTGGCCAGCATGATTGCACAGAACGCTGTTTACCTTCCCACTGAGAAGTGGTACCTATTTATCTACTTGCATTTGCATGCTTTCAAACTGTTTCCCACCTGAAGCTGTGTCTTAATTCTCTAAACACCAGCTTCAATAAACTATCTCTTAACTTCACAAATAACATAACATACTTCTCTAATAGCAATGGACTTCTTTTGTCCTTTGATGTTATTTACATATAAATCACTTCAGGCCACTCCTTTATGAACCAGAAGAAAATAACTTTTATTTACATGCAGAACTTATGATAGCTTCTTTTCTATCTATCTATCTATCTATCTATCTATCTATCTATAGAGAGAGAGAGAGAGAGAGAGAGAGAGAGAGAGAGAGAGAGAGAATATATATATTACTTCAGTTGTTACAAATTGCCTTTGTTCAAGTTCCCTTACTGACTTGTTTCCCACCTGAAGCTGTGTCTTAATTCTCTAAACACCAGCTTCAATAAACTAACTCTTAACTTCACAAATAACATAACATACTTCTCTAATATCACTGGACTTCGTTTGTACTTTTCAAATCTTTCTTCCCTTACGTAGGAATCTGTATCCTATTAAGACTAAACCTTAAGGCTTATCATATAGCTACAATAAAGTGTTTTACCTGAATCAAATTTAATTTTAAATTGGGTTGCATCCGGACCCTATCACAAAGATTTTGCTGCTGAAATTGCTGTCCGAATGCCTCCCAGGTCCATCCCTGCTTCCAAGAGTGCTCCGGCAGCCATTTTTCAAGCCGGAACACTCCCAGTTTCAAAAAGGGGCATCTTTCAGTGATTTCAGCACCAAAATCTTTATAATAAGGTCCAGGTGCAGCCTGATTTAAAATTAAATTCAACGCAGATAAAATGCTTTATTAGCCATGTAATAAAGTCCTTTATCTCTAACTGCACCTTTGACAGATTATGGCACACTCCCCTAATATCACTGGACTTCCTTTGTCCTTTTAAGTCCTTCAACCTTAAATGGGAGTCTGAATCCCATTAAGGCATCTTTCTACTTCTATCTACTCTCAGCAGTTCTTGACACGCTCTAACCTCCTAATGGCTCTTCTTCTTTTTTTATAGCCACTCATCAGGTGGGTCCCCATCTTTTTGCCAGCCTGTCCCTGCTTGCCTGCTCAAAACATTCCAATCTGTGGTTCCCAACTTTTGGTCCTCCAGATGTTTTGGACTTCAGGTCTCATCATTCCAGACTGTTGGCCAAGTTGGTTGGGGCTTCTGTGATCTGAAGTCCCAAAGAAATGGAGGACCAGAAGTTGGGAACCACTGGTGGTAGAGGGTTATGAAGTGAATGGATCCCTTTCATAATTCCAGAATGCCAAGTCATCCAGTGAAATGAATTGACAGTAGATTAACATAATGCAGCATGATCCAGAATTAATATGTATCTAAGTCAATAGCACCAGGTAGGGTGATAGCCAACAACTTCAATAGGAAATTAGGCATGGAAGAATGGTTCTACCAAGTAGATTCCAGTCATGGTGGATATCGAGAACCTACAGATTCTTAGTCAGTAGTCTCTAAATACCAGTACCTGAAAAACACCAACTTTTGGACTCTTATTGTGGGCTTCTCAGTGGCATCTAGTTAGCTATTATGTGAAGCAGCATTAAATCTTTGAACTAATATGCGGATGGTGCAGATGGATTTTTGAACTGATGCAGCAGAACTATTCTCATACACTGGTGAATGGGCCTATTCAGTTTTTTTGTTGCACAAGAGCATTGTTGAATCACAACCTAATGTGAAGCATATGGAGGCTGTGCATATGAAAATGAAGTGTTCTGCAGCTGATCCAAAATCCACTCAGAGCACTGCAAATCTTGCAAATCTCACAAATGTAGGAGTTTAAGCTTTAGAGCAGAAGGACTTCATGTTGAAAGGTATGTAAAAAGTGATAATTCATAATGCCCCCCTGTGCAAATGAAAAAAGAATCCAGTCTAGAAAGAAAAGAAGCCATTTTTTGCAAGGAACTCAGGTTTTCTCAAGAGAGTTGAGTATAGTATATCTTTGGTCTCTCAGTGGCCTTGCACCACATCTAAAGGCACAATGCCTGCTCTGGACAGATGGAGAGAAGTGCTGCTATGGCAGCAAGCCCAGGACAGGTACCCAAGGCTCAGATTTCTTTTCAGGAATGTTGAAACATCAGCACATGGAGATCCTTGGTATCTGAGGGGCACGTGTTTCTTGGCAACAATGAGGCTTCCTGCTGAATATCTTGGCATGGGGCATAAGGAAATTCACTGTGTTTTTGTGGCTTCCATGGCTCTCCACACCATGGGAACACATATAATTTTTGCCATCATTGCCTTATGCCCATAAACAGAAAAAGAACTGTATTTTGCAAATTAGACTTTCTTAAATAATAGATGAAGAACTGTTAAAATGCCATCGTAGCTTTCACGGACTATGACTCCTTTATTAGTTAATGGTTGGTTTATTCTGGTCAGAGAGAGTGCTAGAAAGTGTGGTTTGGCATTCAGTGGAAACTGTAAATGTCACCATTTAAAACTTTCCTGCAGTTCCTTCTCCTGTTTTAATCTTTTTTTTAAAAAAAATGTATTTTTTTTCTTTCCTTTTCAAGAAATGAGGACTTTGGGGTCTTTCCATATATATATATATATATATATATATATATATATATGAATAAAAGTGATTTTTAAAAACAACAACTTTAGGACATGCCTTTTTTCCTGAAGGCTATTCTGTATTACTTATTGCATTTATTTGCTTTTTTCGTTAGGAATTACAGTAAAGGTTTTCTGTTTCATCCATTACAGCACAGTGTTTTTTACATGTGAATAGCTGCATCAATATGAATCCTTTATAAGAACCTTAAAAACAAACTTTGCCAAGTCCTAGAATACAGAAGCTAATTCACAACCCTAGTACTCAGCTGCCTCATGAATAAGGGAGACTGTGTGGCTGACACTTTGAAGCTGTAGCTGTTAAACCATACAGAATATTTACCTCAATAAATCATTATAAGAAACTAAGGTACAATTATACCCACAGAGAAATAAAATTCAAAACACTGATTTATGTGGTTCAGTTGCCTGTTCTCTTTTCCATCATGTTTTGAATTTTATGCATGCTTGTCATCTTTGGCTGTTTCCATGCATCTTTAAACTAATGGGCCTTGCCTTTTTTTTTAACATTGCTCATTAGGGTTGTTATTTCACTTTGACATCTAGGAATGATTTGCACAGTGTACAAAGTTTTGCATCTAAAGTTAACTGTACCTTAAGGTATAGGGCAGTAAATAAATACATTTAAAGAATGGAAAATGAGCATAATTTATTTTGAGTTCTTAAACAGTTACACCACTTTTGATCACGTAAGCTGAAACGTGAGGTTAGTTGAGCACTGCATTTGGGAAACATAAGTTTCCAAACCATGACGACCTGAAACAAGAGGCTATATCGTCTTCAGATAATACTGTGATAGTTTGGAACACAAAGACAAGTCTATCAATAATAACCTGATGTTGTTGCAATAGACCATTATAGCAGATAATGTTATTATCATTATCACATAATCACCACCATGATTATCACAGCTATCACCACCATCATCAGCAACTACAACAACAACAACAATTCTAACAATAACACTGGTCTTTAATGCCAACTATATATCCAGGGCAGGTTATGTGGAAACAAAAGAACATATATATAAAAAATGCCTAAAACAGTAATTCAAAATACAGAAGAACACAGACAATTTTCATTTAAAACAAGTGAACGAATAAAACACTTCACAGTGCATAAAAGGGTGATAAAAGTTTAAGACAATGTAAAGTGTCAAAGAATGGAAAGCCTAGGAAAACAGGGAGGCCTTCACATGGCAGTGTGACAATATTTATTTATTTATTATTTATTATATACCTTGCCCTATATCAAAGATCTCAGGGCGACTTACAAAAATAACAACGTGAGTGCCAAGTAACCTGTTCTGGGAAGTGATGCTGCATCATCACTCAATCCAATGATATATTATATCTTTGAAGATTATCACATGGGGTAAGAAATGCGAAAGAAGAGCTATGTCCCCATCATGTTTGCATGATTGCAGGGTAGATTTTCACACGACGTTGTCCACTTACCATACTTATCATGCCTTGGAAGCGTCCTGCTAGTGCAATGCAACTTCTCATTGACAACAAAAAAGTGTCAATGGCTTTCCAATAATGCTTCATTAGCACTATTGTGAATGTGTGAAAGGCAATCACGTTTCAATAGCACTATTGAGAACCCATTATTAAACCTTCCAGAAGTAAATTGAATCCTCCAGTCTTCCAGTGTGCCATTCTGCAGAATCACTTCCTATGTCTTGCTTGTGAGTCATAGGAGAGTTCCTTAGTGGTGAGAGATGATCCATTTTTCCCCCTCTACAATCACAACCCCTTCTCCCTACGTGCGGAATGTAAAAGTGTTATTTTACTGCTTGTGAATTGTTATTGCCCCATTATTGCGACCCATGTAAAAGTAAGTGTTTTAGTATCGCCATTGTATCATTCTTGCTATTATTACATTAGAATAGCGCTATTAAAGTACAAATGGCCCTCATGTGATAATCTTCTTTGATATACAGGGATACTCTCTCTGATTTCCATGGATAACTGGGGGAAAAGGGAAGATGTGGACTGATATGGGGAAAAGATTCTCTAGCAGACACTTATGTTCTAGGCCAGGGGTAGGCAACCTTTCCCCTTTAAGGGCCGAGGGACTTCAGCTCCCAGAAGCCTCAGCCATGTTGGCCAATAGTCCCATGTTGGCCAATAGCTCATGGGATTCTGGGAGCTGAAGTCCCTCGGCCCTTAAAGGGAAAAGGTTGCCTACCCCTGTTCTAGGCTGTGAAGGAAGGGCTATCACCTAAAACACAGACATTTTGAACCTAGCTTATGGAACAGGGTCTCTGATCAGATAATGTGATCCCACTTCTTCTCCCATTGACCACTGATCAGTTGCATAATAGACTAGCTAAATCTTTTTAATGGTTTTCAAAGACACAGTGAAGTCATCTAAACTAGAGATCCCAGAGCATGGGCAACTACGGCTAAGCAGCAAAACAATAGAGTGTCAGGTTTGGTTAGGAAGCACCAATAGCTGCAACACTAAGGGCAGTTACATATGAGTCAGTATTCAAAGACATAGCTGTGTTAGTCTGTTTTAGTGTATAAAGATAACGGACATGATAGCCATTTTAAATATTTGAAAAGGTGTCATAAGGAAGAAGGAGCAAGCTTCTTTTTTGCTGCTCCAGAGACTAGTACATGGAGCAATGGATTCAAACTAGAGGAAAAGAGATTCCACCTAAATGTTAGGAAGAACTTCTAGATGGCCAGAGCTGTTTGACAGTGAAATAGGCTGCCTTGGAGAGTGGTGGAGTCTCCTTCTTTGGAGGTTTTTAAATAGAGGCTGGAAGGCCATCTGTTGGGAGTGCTTTGATTGTGTATTCCTGCATGGAAGTAGGTTAGACTAGATGGCTCCTGTGGTCTTTTCCAACTCTATGATTCTATGAATCTGGTAGCACCTTTGGGACTAAGAAAAAAAATCTAGTATAGTCTTTCGTGGACTCCCATCCATTTCATCAGAGACCTTCATATGCTGAAGTTGGTTGGAGTCCAAAAAAACTTATGCTAAATTTTTCTTTTGCTCAGTGAGTCTCAAAGGTATTACAGGATTCCCTTATATATTTTATCCAAATGAGTCACTTACACAAACAAAGACTGAATGCCCTGCCCCCTTTGCTGAAAGAATGAAGATTCTCTAAATGTGAGGGTTGAGGGAAACCATCTTACAAATGTCTTCTTCTTCTCCATGGTCTCCTGACTGGTGCAGTCCCTGCAGAGCAGGCATGATAGTATAGGAGGCACTCAAAGCCTCAGAACTTAGGTAAGGCATTCCTGAGGATCCTGGTTCAAGCTGTGTACAGTGAAGATTTGCAGACTCCTGCTCACCAACTTCAGGTTCAGTGGCTTCATGTTCCAGGACAGAAGCCAGAAATATATTCCTCAGCCAGAAACACTCAGCCTTTTCCTCTATCTCCCACTTGGATGTGTGGCCATGCCCACAATACACTTACACAATATGCTCTGTGTGCCTCTGCTCTTTAAAGAGCCCTAGTTGAGCATCTTGGATGGATGAACCATCTACCAATGGCACCTTTGTCTCACCAGTAGTGTACTTCAGCTTATTGGACTTGATCTTAGTCCATCACTTCTTCTAGGTACCTGTTCAGAACTTCTTCTTCTATCTCACCTGTTAGGGATGATTGATCTGTGTGTCATCTGCAGATGAAAAACACTCGAAACACAAGTTCACAAAGACATATTCATTTGTTTGGAGGGATTGGTTATTGTTTTTTAAGAGAATATATGTTGAGACAGAGAGCCAACATGGTGTACTGGTTTGACTGTTGGACTACAACTCTGGAGACCAGGTTTCAATTCCCAGCAAAGCCATGGATACCCACTGAGTAACCTTGGGCAGGTCACACTCTCTCAGCCTCAGGGGAAGGCAATGGCAAACATCCCCTGAAGAAATCTTGCCAAGAAAACCCCATGATAGGTTCAGCTTAGGATAGCTATAATTCAGAAATGACTTGAAGGTACACAACAACAACAACAACAACAACAACAACATGTTTAGACATTATTGAAGAAAGAAAAATAATTACAGTAATGAGAGAAACTGCTGATTCTCTGTGTAACTGCAGCATAAAATAAATGAATGAGATGAAAATGAACTGTCGTTATCTTTCAGACCACTCTTATTCATATATGAAGAAGCTGAACCGATTTGTAATGCTGATATAGCGGCCATGAAGGAGACCTGAGAATTCAAGGACACACACATGAATATAATTGTACTTAGTTGATGTTAATAGGGACAAATGATCTTTAGTACAAATCTAGAAGTAAATTCATTCACCAGGACACAAATCCAGAATCCCCCTTCCACATGCAATGCAAAATAGTGAAATGTAGCAGGGGGATAATCCATACATGAAAAAGGAGATCAGGCTGTCTGTATCAAATCAAAACTCTGGGTTATTTGCAAACTGCAATAACCTGAATGAAAATAGGAAATACAGTTGGCCTTCCATAGCCATGGATTCATATATCTCCATCCAAAAATCAAACCTCAATTTTGCTGTTTTATATAAGGGTGACCATATTACTACCCCATTCTATATAATGGGACTTGAGTATCCATGGACTTTGGTGTCCATGGAGGGTCCTGGAACTACGCCTCAGTGGATACCAAGGGCCCACTGTATATTTAGACACTGTCAAGATATCACATGTATCATTTGGATCAATTCAGAGTAAATTGCACAACCCTAGAAAGCAAACACCCATCTGGATTTCTTATCACAAAACAGACCTGACTGATCACTGTTGGAGGTAGATTGTTGCATTAGATAGGACCTTGGCCTAATGCAAAAGTTAATTCTCATGCTGCTATTGCAGATGTGCCATTGATATATCACAGCAAGACTACGGAGATTACTACACACAGATTTTACACAAAAAAATCGTAATCCAAGATACACTGAAGATTTTAAACAAATGAAGCGGGTTGAACAATGACTAGAGCACCGTTGGCTGAAATCTCAGCTCTTATCTGATAAGACACTTCATTGGACTGTTCTTAGGTCCTATCAAATGGCGATAGATGAAGCTAAGAAATCTTTCTATTCTGCATCTATCACATCTGTGAAATCCCATCCAGCTGAGCTGTTCAAGGTGGTGAGGAATTTAACTCAGTTTTCTCCCACCCAGAACCTTCTATTAGAACCAACTACAGCTTGCTGCGACACTTTTAATGATTATTTCACAGATAAAGGGGGGTTGCAGACTGCCAGAAATAGTGTGAATTCAGTCCACTTTTAGGGTTAGGGTTAGTGCTAGGGAATCATGGGAACTGTTATTTTTCTGAGACATTGAGCCTTCTCTGTCAGACAACTCTGATGCCACAATAAAATACAGTTCACATGGTTCCCTAACTCTAACCCTAACCCTAAAAGTGGACTGAATTCACACTATTTCTGGCAGTCTGCAACCCCCCAAAATCTCTCAGATAAGAACAGACCTGGATGCCAACTTTAAGTCAGTAGCAGCTAGAGGTATCCATCACCTCCGCCATGACTGTTAGACTGGATCAATTTGAATCGGTAAGTACTGAGGATGTGGACAAGCTCCTTAGTAGTTTGAAAAAGACGACCTGTCCTCTTGACCCTTGTCCAACTCGGCTAACAGTCCAGGGGGGTGATACTATCAAGTTGATGCTGAAAAATGTAATCAATGCATCCTTCAGGGAGGGGTCCCTGCCCTCTTGCCTTAAGGAGGCAGTGGTTAGACCACTCTTTAAAAAGCCCCCTCTGGACCTCCTGGGCAGGAATAATTATAGACCTGTATCACTGTTGCCATTTTTGAGCAAGGTGATTGAGAGGGCGGTCGCCCATCAACTACAAGTTGTCTTCGAGGAAACCGATTTTCTAAATCCATTTCAAACTGGATTCAGGGTGGGGTACGGAGTTGAGACTGCCATGGTTGCCTTAGTCGATGATCTCCATCTGGGCATTGACAGGGGAAGTGTGACCCTGTTGGTGCTCTTGAACCTCACAGTGGCCTTCAATACCATAGACCATGGTATCCTTCTGGAACGCCTGAGAGAGTTGGGTATTGATGGCACTGCATTGCAGTGATTCCAGTCCAACCTCTCAGGTAAGTTCCAGATGATGTTGCTTGGGGACAGCTGTTCGGCTAAGAGAGAGCTCAAATCGGGCGTCCCTCAAGGTGCAATTCTGTCCTCAATGCTATTCAACATTTACATGAAGCCACTGGGCAAGATCCTCCAGAGGCATGGGACAGGGTGTTATCAGTACGCTGATGACACCCAAATATATTTCTCTATGTCTCAGACTGATGCAGTGACTAAGGATGGCATCTCTCCTTTGAATGCCTGTCTTGGGGCAGTAATGGACTGGATGAGGGAAAACCGACTCAAGCTGAATCCAGGTAAGACGGAGGTACTTGTCATAGGAAACCCAAACCCGGGAATGGAGTTATGTCAGCCAGTTCTGGATGGGGTCACACTTCCTTTGAAGGACTCTGTCCACAGCTTGGGGGTGATCCTTGACTCATCACTTCACTTGACAGCTCAGGTGGATGCGACAGTCAGGATCTCCTGTTATCAACTTCGGCTGATACGCCAGCTGCACCCCTTCCTGGACCTTGAAACAGTAGTACATGCACTGGTAAACTCTCAATTAGACTTCTGTAATGCACTCTGCATGGGGCTACCCTTGTGCCAAGTTCGGAAACTTCAGCTTGTACAAAATATGGCAGCCAGGTTGATTACAAGTACTTCTCATAATGACCATATAACGCTGGTCCTGAAGTCCCTTCACTGGCTGCCAATTAGTTTCTGGGCAATGTACATGGCCTACATGGCTTGGGACCAGAATACTAAAGAGATCGCCTTCTTCCATATTGTCTGTCCTGCACACTAAGGTCCTCAGGGAAGAACCTACTACAGCTGAAAAAATCTACGCTAACTAGCCAGAGGGCCTTCTCCACTGCTGCTCCAAAGTTGTGGAATGACCTGCCGGAGGAGATCCGTCACATCTCTACTCTTACAGCCTTTAAAAAGGCTCTTAAGACAGATCTCTTCCGGCAGACCTCCCCAACTTAATTCCTCTCCCCACACAACATGATCTACGTCGCTCTACCAATTATCTTCCCTCCCTTTTTCTTCTTTTTATCTTTTTGCTGGGGGTGGGGTGGGGAAGTGACTAATTTTGAATATTATTGTATTCCATGCACTTTTACTGTTGTACCTCGCCTGGATTCCTTGTGATTGGGCGGGCTATAAATAAATAATGTATCATTATTATTATTATTATTATTATTATTTAAACTGCTATTAAATCAGGAAAAAAGTGGCTTTAGTGATACTTATTTCATGGTGATGCCTCCAACCCATAGCTGCTGCTTCTTCGACTTGTAGCTACTGCGTCCTTTTCATTAATAGGAAAAACCCGTCAATGAACTCCCAATCGCTCAGGTTCCCAAATGCAAAACATCATCCCACTTCCTCTCACTATTCACAAGTAACCTAATTCTTTTTTAAAAAATTCTATTTCTTTTTAAGGTCTTAATTCGCAGTGGCAGAGCTCTAGAACTGCATGGAAAATGTGAAAACAAAAGTAAAATAACTGAAAGGCATTCTGGGCAGGACATAGGGCAAGGGGTCAGGGTTAAGGGAGAGTCAGGAAAGATGTGTGGTGATGGCTGCTCTGAAAGTGGTATGCTTCCATTTAACAACAACAGCTACTACTACTAATGCAGTTGCTGTGAGAGCAGGTCTCGTGTGGTAATGTCCTAAGTGATAAATAAACTGTAGCTGAGGTTTTCCGGTTTTTGTTGTCTTGCCTGCACTGAAAACTAGACTGCAGTCTACTTTCCATGGTCATAGGTGGTTAGGAGGCAATCACATTTCTAGGTGGAGTATTAAAGAATTGGAAATAACACATTTCCTTAGAACCAAACATAAATTATAGACCACTGCAGCAATTCAGCAAGCCCAAGGAAGAAGTGAAGATTGGTTTTTAAAAAATAATTTTATTTATTAATATGGACATCTAAAAATATTTCCATACTTTATACAAGCATTAAAAATTTAATCAGCTCATTACCTGCACACCAGGGGTTGGCAACCTATGGCCCGGGGGCCGGGTGCAGCCCCCCCAAGACCTCTGGACCGGCCCCCACCGCCTCCCGCCGCTGCTGCCACCACCCCGCGCTGCTGCCGCGCACATCACGCCTTCCATTTTGTTTTTCAAAATGGCAGCTGCAACTCGTTTGCGCATGCGCAGTACTCCTGAGCATGCGTAAATGAGCCATGGCTGCCATTTTGGCAAACAAAATGGCGGCCACAGCTTGTTTGCACACGCGCCGAGTATTGCGCATGTGCAAATGAGTCGTGGCCGCCATTTTGTTTGCCAAAATGGCGGCCGCGACTCGCTCGCGCATGCACAGTACTCTGGAAGTACTGCGCATGCGTGCATGAGCGTGCGCATGTGCAGTATTTCCGGAGTACTGTGCATGCACGCAAGCGAGAGCACATGTGCTGCCATTCCCCCCCGGCTCAGTGGAAGACCTGGGGACCAGCCCCAGGTCTGAAAATTTTGCCGACCCCTGATATATACAAACTAGTGTTTCCATAAGTTGCTTTAACAATAAATACCTATTACTGTATGTGTTATTCTTCAATCTTTCATAATCTCTGAAATTTATTTTCCAGGTCTCACTCTTATAATAAATAATCAATCTTAAAAATCAAGTCTTGTTTTCATTTAAATTTGGTAAGTTTCTCATGGTTCAGAAGAGGTGAAGATTGTGTATTGCTCTTAATCCTCCAGTGCTTCCAGAAAAAGAAAAGAAATACCCCACAACTTTGTTAAACCAAATTTCTGCTAAGTCATTAACGGTGCCACTGTCAGAGATGAACCACTGGGAAACATAATCTGGGAATCAGGCACAGAGATGTTTGCTGTGAACACATTTGTGACCTTTATGGTTGAGCGAGCCAGATCCATGGGTTCCTTGCCCTCATAGGTTCATCTACACTGTAGAAATAATGCAGTTATTATTAATTAATAATGTTGTGAGTCAAAAACCAAGGCTTCTGTGACACTGCAGAATTAGTGTAGCTTGACACTGCTTTAACTGTCATGGCTTCATCCTATAGAATCAAGCAATTTGTAATTTGTCATGGCACTCGAACTCTCAGACAGAGAAGGCTATATATCCTACAAAACTAGAAATCCCAGGATTCCTTAGAATCGAGTCATGTCAATTAAAACAATCTCAAATTGCATTAATTCTGCAGTGTAGATGCAGCCATAGTTAGCAGTAAGGATGTCCCCAGTTTGACTCACCCTCTGCCTTGAACTCACGAGGCAACCTTGGGAAAGTCATTCTTTCTTTTTAGGGGTCTCACGGACAGCAGTTTTCTACCACACACATTCTAATGACTCTGTGAAGCTACTTTGTCTTTTCTTCCATCCTGGGTTTTCTCACGCAAGAAAAATGATGGATAAAAAGTGAAGATACATGTTTTTGTTTGTTTGTAATTGTGTGCCTTCAAGTTGTTTCTGACCTAAGGCGATCCATGGGATTTTCTTGGCAAGTTTTTTTTATAGGGGGGGTGGCCATCGCCATCCTCTGAGACTGAGAGAGTGTGACTAGCCCAAGGTCGCCCAGTGGGTTTACATGGCTGAACCAGGATTCGAACCCTGGTCTCCAATGCTCAAACCACTACACCATGTTTGCTCTCAAAGATACATGTAGATATCCATGAATGATGTGGTGTGATCCTGCACACTATCGCATCTATAACCACCCTCAGCCTCATTCCTTCTGTTTGCAATATTGCAGCTTGGGAAAGTCACTTGATTGGAGCACAATTCTCAAAATCCCAACTTGTATGACCACTGCCCATGTTAGCTGAGAGACTCTGAGAGTTTCTCACCTGTATTCTGACAGGGCTGTTGTAGCGCTTATTCTCAGGAGCACCATTTTGGGATAGTTTGTCCTTACACATTTCAGCCCTCATGTGTTTGTGATGAGAAGTACATATATTCTTGCTAAACCACACGTTCAACATGCTAAAGGACTCCTGTTATAAATTAAATGGCTCTGTGTATTAAGTATTCATGCCAAAGGTGCAAATCCCTTTGCTTTAGAAAAGGGCGCCTATTTGTCCTAGGTGGATAAGGTTGCTTTAATTATTATGAATCATCACAAATAAAATGTTCTAAAGAGAAATTATTTTTTCACTCTAAGAGCTTTTGGAATGTGATGAATTTTGCCCCCACTCCCAACATCGCTTGTGCTTTCCCACTGAAATCCGAAATGGCATCCC
Organism: Phrynosoma blainvillii; assembly: GCA_026167975.1. Lineage (NCBI taxonomy): Eukaryota > Metazoa > Chordata > Lepidosauria > Squamata > Phrynosomatidae > Phrynosoma > Phrynosoma blainvillii. The sequence continues at coordinate 331,793,320 of JANUYF010000001.1, forward strand.
TGTCTGTGATCTACATTTTACTCCATCACACTTTTTTTTTAAAAAAAAAACCCCACACACTTTAATGGGGGAATTTAGGGACTGCAGGGTCTGGCTCCCCAAAAAGAATTTTCACACAGCAATGAAAACATCTGAAAAAACATTATTTTTGAGGTTTCCATATAAAACTGAAAATGAAATGGTGCCAGCTATTTAACTGCAGTTTGGGAATATTCCAGTGACTACATATAGTACTGTTTACTTTGTCCAGCAACGGTGCTTGAAAATCTAGTTAACTTTTCAAAATGAAATTTAGCAAACAGAGCCATATAACATGAATCACAGATGCTCAGGACTTCTCATCTAGAACAGGAGATGTGGGTCCCTTGTGTCCCACATCTGTTCTGAAATATGCTGCCTAAACTTACAGCCCTTCTTCCTAATCTGTTATGTGCCAGGACTCTCACTATTTACTTAGTGGAAATGCACTCTGTAGCTGCTGAGGAACATTTTATTCTTACTTCTGATTTTCTAGAATTCAGCCTTAGCAATGAAAAGAAATTGAGCTACTCAGAGAGCTTAGAAAAGTTCCTTTTTGGACTATAACCCCCAGACCATTGGTGTTTTTTGGACTATGGGCAGGTCTACTGGGCAGAATATTCCAGGTTGCTCCCAGAGTATTCTGGCCCTGAATTTCATCCATTGCTTGGACACTCTGGAGCAGCACCAGGCAGCTGTCTACATGTGTGTTCCACTGCGCCGCGTGGCACCACAACCACTGGTGTGAATCACTGCCTCTGATACTGAAAATGAGATGCTCACCATTGATCACATGGCTGGGCACCTTGTTGCGACCTCACCGGGAGCTACATATGCCAGTGGTAGCGGTGCCAGGCAACATAGAGGGACATGCATGTAATCAGCCACCCAACATTGCTCTGGAATGCTCCCGATTTTTGTGGAAAATCTGGAGCAAACTGAATTTTTAAAATGTGGTTTAAGGCAGGGATGGCCTGGATTCAATGTAGAACTGGCCTCATGTCCTGAAGACAGCATGTAGTTGAATCAGGGCTTTAGCCCTGTGCTATGTGGACAGCATGACATGAGGAGGAGGGGAGGGACTGGTGTAAACAGCCCAGGTTGATATGTCCCCAAACTCCTAGAATTTTGGGAACTGTAATCTAAAAAACTAACTTTTCCAAGTTCTAGCCAAAACCCAGAAGAAATGGATCCCTATCTATTCTGTGGCCTCATGGCATTCTGGATTGAAAATTAAAAACTGGAAGAGATTGTTCATGTATTAGTTTGCAGCCGCATGCTGTTCATCTATACCTTTTATTCTGCTAAAATCCTGACTGCAACTCACAATACACTCTTACAACTTCCCCCATTGATGCTGATTAGAGAGAACCCACTTCCTGCCCCCCTCAACCTGTATAATGTCCTCATTTTCACTACCCTGTGGAAATAAATAATGTATATTTATGTGAAAATATCAGGAGCAGAATCCCTTAAACAGTGTTTGCGAAAATCAAACCTCTCTTCAAATCAAAATGAGCCACCTCTGTTAATTTTGAGGGCGGGAAGAAGAAAAAGTCAAGATTTCCATGAAAAGCCCTTTGAAAAGTGTTAGATCCCCATCCTTGAAAAGGTACATTATGTTTAATATATATAACCGGGAATGTATTTCTAAGAAACAAACAGCCTTGAGGCTATACTAGGGAAAGGGGGGAGCTCTATAAAAGGGAGGAGACTATAAAATTAAAAAATTGGCAAGGCTGGATCTGTTTTGCTTGCTAGGCCCAAGTAATTAAATTGGGTAATGTAGAAAAACAATTATTTGCATCTTAATTATCTGAAACTTCTTTATATTCCAAAGCACATTCCGCAGAAGCTGTGAATGCCTCAGGATCCTTTGTACAGCCAGCAGCGGGAAATCTGCCCAAACAGACCCTACTGCCAGGCAAAGAGAGAGACTCTCTTCCTTGTGTCTGGGTGGGAGACCATTTCAGGATGGGGCCTCCCATTCCCTCCCTCAGATTTCATCACATGTTCACTGCCCCAAACAAAGATTTAAATAAGTAGCATTTCTATTTTCTGTGAAGGTTGAGTCATTAATTCCAACTTCCTATTAGTTTTTTTTTTAAATAAAAATTATTGGTGTGAGTGGGTGTCATGGGTGAGAATCATGCAGCCGTCAGAGAGTTATTGTACTGAAGCTTCCCAAAGTCCTAGCCAATATAGCCAATGGGAAGGAATGAAGGGTGTTGCAGTCCAATAATGCCTGGAGGCCACATGATTTCCACTCCAGCTGGATATAAAGCAATATGATGTAGTGCAAGGACTGAGAAATGGTGCCCCCCCCCCCCCAGATATTGATGAACTTCTGCTCCCATTATCCATCACCATTGGCTATGCTAAAAGAGGACGAGGGAAATTAGAGTTCAGTAATATCAGGAGTGCCATTGGTTTCCCACCATTGAACGTCAGCAGTTAAGGTAGTATCAAAATACATTATTTCTACAATGTAGTTGCACCCATTTTAAAGTTAATCTTTACATGAGAGGGACCATGAATAACTACAGCAAATATTTCACAGCATAAAGGGTTTTGAGAACTGCAATCCAAAGCGGTAACTTTTTCAAGCCCTCTCCCTGCTTGCACCTTGTATGTGTGTGTATGTGCCTTCAAGTTGCCTGTTGATTTATGGCATGCATAGACTTATTTGTAAAGCTGTCATTTCTACATTTGAGAGAAAGAAGTTGCCCTGAGTGATGTAACAGACATAATGAGAAGCCATATGATCTAGTGGCTAGAGTTGGAGCTGGCATTCAGGAGTTGTCTTTCTTATACTTGACCAGAAACCTTGCGATGTGCAGTTTGACAAGTAACTAACTGCAACTATGGGCCTAAGCAGACTGCCAGAAATAGTGCACATTAAATTGAGGCACTGCCCTGGCTCAGTGCTAGGGAATCTTGGGAACTGTAATTTATTGTGGCACCAGAGCTCTCTGACAGAGAAGGCTCAATGTCCCAGAAAAAAATACAATTCCCATGACTCCCTAGCACTGAGCCAGGGCAGTGCCTCAATTTAATGTGCACTATTTCTGGCAGTCTGCTTAGGCCTTAACTTACCTCTTTGGGGGGTTGCAGACTGCCAGAAATAGTGTGAATTCAGTCCACTTTTAGGGTTAGGGTTAGTGCTAGGGAATCATGGGAATTGTTATTTTTCTGAGACATTGAGCCTTCTCTGTCAGACAACTCTGATGCCACAATAAAATACAGTTCCCATGGTTCCCTAACTCTAACCCTAACCCTAAAAGTGGACTGAATTCACACTATTTCTGGCAGTCTGCAACCCCCCTTAATCTTCTTTGTTGTGACAACTTGTGAGCATTAACACAAGATTACACACATCCCTGCTTGTGGGTAGAGGAATTGCAGGTTACAAAAGTGATCAGCAAATAAAATCACTGAAGATAAGGCTCATTCTAACAAGACTCATTTGCCCTGAAAGTATCATTAAAAAGCTGGTTCTTCTTTTCCATGAATGGATGGATGTGGAGCAGCCCATTCCAACTACTAGGTTCCAGAAAGAGTATCATTTCCTCTTTATCCTTATGTCACATTCAGCCATCGTTTCCTATCTGTCTGTATGAACAACACATAATCTGTCTGTGTGTCTGTGTGTTTGTCTGTTTTCTGAACTAAAAGTAAGATAACTGAAAAGAAACTACGGGGGGTTGCAGACTGCCAGAAATAGTGTGAATTCAGTCCACTTTTAGGGTTAGGGTTAGTGCTAGGGAATCATGGGAACTGTTATTTTTCTGAGACATTGAGCCTTCTCTGTCAGACAACTCTGATGCCACAATAAAATACAGTTCCCATGGTTCCCTAACTCTAACCCTAACCCTAAAAGCGGACTGAATTCACACTATTTCTGGCAGTCTGCAACCCCCCGTAATAACGATAGAGCTATGATTTCACTTTAACTCCCAGGGTTTTGTCCTTAGGAATCCTGAGACTGACAGTTTAGGGAGAGGTATTTAGAATTCGCAGCCAGAGAGGTCTAGTGCTCCACCAAGGTACAGACCCAGGATTTTATAGGATGGAATTATCACAGTTTAAGTGAAATCATAGTGTAATCACTGTGTGAAAGATCTCTGGTTCTTTCCTGGGAAGGCATATTCACTTTTGTCTTTCTTTTCACTGGTAGAAGCACGAGGCAGGGTGGGTCACTGGGTCCTGAAAGAAAAGCAACTTTCTCCCCCACTCCCTCAGGTTCTCTATAAGCAAAAAATATGGGGCTTCTTTGTGGATCTGTCCAGTCTAAAAATAGCACATACACAATGATATAAACACAGTAATACTGTGTCACATGTTAATCAAGCACATGGACAATGGATGTGAACTATCTGATCTGTAAATCTTTCCACACCATTGAGACTGATTACTCACTTCTTTGACCAAACGGGTATTTACACATACATATCTGTCACAAGCAGAGCTTGGAAAAGTTACTTTTTGACTACACCTCCTGGACTCTCCCAGAGAACATGGGCAGTGGACTTGCAAGAGATATGAGAAAATGTAGGTTGCCATTGCTCATATGCCAGGATGCATCTGTAATTGTAACTTTATTATTTGTAGACATGGGCCATCACAACTGATTACACAGAAAAGAAAACAAAGAATGCATTTTAAAAATACAAAGTACAAAATAGCTTAACATGTCGTCTATATGTGCCAAACAAAAGGCATACCTAAAATTATTTTAAAGTAAAATTTATAATAAAACTTTTCCTTTTAGTACAAACGACAAAGTACCACCACTACCACCATCATCATCCCAAATATTCAGACATGGGCACAGAAATCTTGAAAAGACAAGATATCTTTCTATTTGCGTATGTGGGATGGTGCAGGAAATAGAAACCATATTAATTTGAAAAATAGGCTGGATCATGTAGGAGAAAGGCCCCAGCCCAGTGGTAGAGTAGATCGGGGTTGGCAAGTTCCCCTTACCTGGGGCCGTGCCGGGGATCCCCGGGTCTTCCGCAGGCCGATGGTGTGTGTGGGGGAAATGGTGGCATGTGCAAACGAGTCACAGCCATTTTGGAAAACAAAATAGTGGCTGGGACGCGCGCAGTGGCAGGGGGGCAGTGGCTTCAGGGGTCGGCGGGGGCCGGTCCAAAGGCCTCAGGGGGCCAGACCCATCCTGCAGGCCGTAGGTTGCTGACCCCTGGAGATGGTTTGGATGCAAGTGGTTCTAGAATCCAGCCTCAGAGGTATCCCAATCTGAAACAATGGAGAGATACTGCCAGCCAATGTATACTACATGTGGATAACCCACCACCAAGTGACTACATGAGACCCCCAGAGGCCTCTGTGCTGCCCACATTGTTCCCACTGCCAAATGAAAGCCCTTTGATCAGCTGCTTGGCAGGCGAGAAAGGGGAAATAATAATGATTGGGAGGATGCACTGCACTGCCATGGGCATATCCTATGGAAGCCTGGAGTTTGTAGTCTGGTGAAGCAGTAATAGAGCCCTTCAGATGAGAGTGGTAAAGGCCCCTCCCTAAGTTACAAATCCCAGCATTTCATAGGATGGGATCATAGTGCTATAACAATGTAGTGTGAAAGGGTTGCGGGATAACTCTCTTGCCCCAGAATCAAGTTCTCCTTCTCAGCCTGCCAGCTTTTTGAGGGAGCCAGAGAGAACTCAATTTACTAGTGCTTGGAAACATTGCTTGGTAATATTTTTTGCATTACAACTCTCTGTATCCCTATGGTCATGCTGGCTGGGAGCTTTTGGCTTTTGTCATCACCAAAAGGAACTTTTTCCAAGTTGTGCAGTCAAGAGAGCAAGGAGCAACCATGAGGAGGGTTAACTGTCACCTTCCTATGTGGCATCCTGAATGTGTATGTGTGAGACTATAAATGGGATGGGAATGCTGTGTGTTTAATTGTGTTGAGGTGAGGAGGATGCAAGGCCACCCCTACAGCCAATGTGGCCTTGGAAGAACAAAACATTTTTCCACTGCTGGGGAATACAACATTGACTTAGAAGAACAGTTCTGGAAGATTAGAAGGTGACTTCCTATGCCAACTTCTTCAACAGTTAAAAAAATGATGACCTTCAGAAGAATGGTTAGACAAGTAGGAGACCCAGGTTAAAATCTGTTCAGCCATGATACCCTGGTCACACACTGTTTTCTCTGAAGTCCCTGAAGATGCCAGCCACAGACGCAGGCGAAACGTCAGGAATGCATTCTTCTAGAACATGGCCTCACAGCCCAAAAAACCCACAAAAATCTATGGATGCAGGCCATGAAAGCGTCTGACTTCACATTCTCCACTGTTTGTTGTTATGTGCCTTTAAATCAATTCATGGTGAGCCCCTCTCTTGGAAAGACATATTCAGAAGTATATGTGGGTTTCCATCGCTAAGTGAGATTCAAACCCTGGCCTCCTAGTCTTAGTCCAACACTAAAACCATTGCACTATACTGGTTCTCTCTTTGACTGTTATTATTGTGTGCCTTCAAGTAATTTACAACCTAGGCAACCCTAAGGTGAACCTATCATGGGGTTTTCTTGGCAAGATTTCTTCAGAAGAGGTTTGCCATTGCCTTCCTCTATGGCTGAGAGAGTGTGACTTGCCCAAGGTCACTCAGTGGGTTTCCATGGCTGAGCAGGGATTTGAACTAGTCTCCCAGAGTGTAATGCGCAAACCACTTCACCACTTTGGCTCTTCTTGGACTTTTCCCATACTCAAATTTGTTCAGGAAAGTACAATGTGAAAATACAAGTATATATATAAATTAAGGTGAAACAACACATGTCAGTATTCCAATACACAGGATTGAATATTCACCTCACACTTTCCGTGCAAATGTTTTACGTTATTCTTATGTACAAAGGAATGCAATAAGCTAAAGTCACTTTCACTAAGGTTCAACAAATAATGCCTTTCAGTTACTTCATATGAGCAAAAGTACATGTACATGGATTTGTCAATAGTGTACATTGAGTTTTCATTCCTCCCCTTGCTACACAGAGTAAACTAACAGCTAGTATAATTGCTTCATATGGCATTGTGCAAGGCAGTATTATCCTTTAGATCAGGGGTAGGCAACCTTTTTGAGCCAGGGGCCGGGTTGCTGTCCCTCAGACAATTGGGGGGCCGAAGCACCATAAATAAATAAATAAATAAATAAATAAATAAAATAAAATAAATTATAAAAAAAATTAAAAATATGTATGCACATTCTCTCAGCCCCAGAAAAGCCATGGCAAAACCCCTGTGGAGATTTTGTCAAGAAAACCCCAAGAACAAGTAATAACAACAATTAATCAATGTCATCATGGCGGGCGGCGGCGGCAGCGGCGGCGGCAGGACCAGCCTGAGGCCAGTCCAAAGGCCTCGGGGGGGCGCATTCGGCCCCTGGGCCTTAGGTTGCCTACCCCTGCTTTAGATGATCAGGCATTGCAAAGGTATGGAACTGAATGTAACCTTCATTTTTATAAGCAGCTGGCACCTGGGATCCCAATAAAAACTGGTGTCCCCTGCCCCCATACACCACCATCACCACCCCTATGTTAGAAAGAGAAACATGGTATTCAGATTGCTGCTAACATGCAGATCTTCGGCTGTAGTTTGCCTTGCTAAGAAGTCCTTGTCCTTATGAATGTGTATTATGAGTGCATTGTGCAGTCCTAGTATGCAAATGTAGAGCATTCAGAGAAGTGAAATCATTCTGTGTTATTATTATCTTTGTAAATTACATCTTAAGAGTTGGCTCGCTCTCTTTCTCTTTCTGTATGTGTGTGTTTTGGAGGACTTTATGATGGCAGTTTAGTCTCTGCCATGTAGCACAAAGTGTTTCTTTCATTATTAACAATAACTGAGCCAATGAAAATGCTTTTAAAAATATACCAGACAAGCAGTTATCCAGCTCTTCCTCCTCGACATCCACAAACCATATTTTAGCATCTTAGAAACCAGCATATAAAACAGCTTTGTAAACATCTGCTTTTCATTGTTAATTGTCAGGAAAAACTAGAGATTTAAATACTTCTTTTGTAGTGCTCCATAATCCTGTGCAAAGGAAAGCCCTCAATTCTCTGCAGTTCCCTTTTCAAGAGATTATATTTTTAAAAAAATATTTACTATTATGTGCATTGTGTTGAAATGTTAGTTCCCACTTATTTGTGGGCTTTTTCTTATTGACAGTTAAGGGTTTTTTTTAATAATCTTTTTTGCAGCTCTGTAAAAAAGACATGCATCTAATGCAGAATTTTACATTTTTCCTAAGAACTTTAATATACAATGGCTTTAACAAGAGTTGATAAAAACAACTGTGGAATAGTGTGGTGGTAGTTAATGAAGTGCTAAACAATTCAAAAACTTGTTACGTACAATATAAATGTTCTATATAATTTTGTTGACAGCTGATACATTTTATGTATAGGAACTCTGCAACTGAAATTGGAAAGTAAATTCAGAGATGAAAAATTGCAGCAAATGTTCAGGATTTTTAAGTAGCAACAGACAGAATTTTAAAAATAACAATCTTTGACATCATACTATTTTGTTTCAATCAACATTTTCATGTTTCTGTCAGCAATCTGCTGTTTGAATCAGACAGTAGCTGCATTATAGAAGCGAGCAGAAAAGCAGTATATTCACAAAAGTATTCAGCTATTTAAGAACTATTTAAGACCTTAGAATTTTAGTACAGTGCAATATCATATTGTTAGTTTATATCCTGCTAGAACTTGAAACATACTGCTATGCTCATTTTGTCTGATTTCCCTCTTGCTCTTCATTTGTCACTTATCCAGCTTATTTTATTGCACTACTGTTAACATAAACCTCATTGCTGCCTTTAAAACATAATTAAAAAGCAGTTTTAGCAACAATCTTATGATGATACCAAAGATCTCTAACAGTTAGAAAGTACAGCATGAGATGTGTGTGAAGGGGAAGACTGTAACAGTACTGGTTTAGGGCTGGCTTCAGATCACAAAAAACAACAACAACAACACTAATTCTAAAGGTGTTTATCTGGAAGAACTGAATGTTAAGGAGGATCCCAGAATTGGAAACTTTTAAAAACATTTGTAGCAGTACTTTCAAAACATCCTCAAGCCCCAAACCATCTCTCCCATTGCATTGATTGATTTTGATTGTGCATTAATGCAAACTGTATACTAACAAAGAAAGTCTTCCATTATAGAAAGGACAGAAAGTAAACCAGAGAGACAGAAATAAAATACAGTATACTAAAGAACTACTAACAAAAGTTATAGTATTGTTTGGCTTTGCCTGCCTATTAAACTGGGACTGCAGGTTGTTTCCGAAACACTTCACTGCCAGGAGAGAGAACCCATAGTATAAACATAATGTTAACACTGACAAATATATTTGTAAATAGGTTTTTATGGTATCTTGTACCTAATCATTCTTAGCAGTGTGTGTGATTTTAGAATGTGATGTGACTTACTCTTAAAAGGCCTCGTGCTTATTCTACAAAAACAAATACTACCCCCAACACACACACACACACACACACGTCAAAAGCTATTTATATACCAATCAGAAGACCTTTATGATGTCTTATTTCAAGTCATCGCATAATTCAGTAATGTGAAAATTATATCTGGTTATTATATTTAGGAATGTACTTTTTTGCTGTTGCAATAAAGTATGTTTTTCTTTGGAATGTTTGAATTAAACTTTTTAAATGTTAAAGGTTATTTCATTTCTTAAATATATTTCTCTCAGCAAAATTCTGTTTTCTCTTTATACCTGGACTGTTAAAGAACCAACACAGAAAAGCAAGGAATAAAGGAAGCTTTAAAAATTGATTTCATTTTATTGTAAAAGCTCCATAATACTTTTAAAATCCTCCCCACCCATGATCTAATGAAGCCCCCTTTAATTGAGAGAAAAGGTAATTTTGCATTTGGATGAAATTTATTTGCTTTATGTATCAAGGCCGATGTTAGATAAGTGTTTGGAGCACTATCCTTTGCATACCTAAAAATCAGAAGTAAATCCTATTGATTTCATTTGGACATATCCCCAGGTAAGTGGAAATGAGCCTCACTCATTTTAACATTTATTTGCCTGCAAAAAAATGCTGGATGGTATCTCTAATTACACTATTCCATCCTTTGCTTGAAGCATACATTGTGTCTGATTCCATAGACTGCCTACCCTGCAGTTTGCTCTCTTCCTTCCGCAAATTTCTAATAAATCTAATTCCTAATATCTTATTGAAATATCAATCTGCAAAGAATGAATAGTTATAGCCTATACATAGTAAAAATGGGGAGGGAAGAAAACCAGAGCTTGGAAAAGTTACTTTTTGACTACAGAATCCCCTCACCAGCAGGAACATTTTTTTTGCCAAGTTCTGATGTTTAACCTTTTCAAACTCTGGGAAACATTACGTCTAAGAATATAACTACTGGCCCATTTAGGGTGATACATTGTGCCACTAAAGCCATGTAAAAACTGGCTTAAAATTAAAAGTGTGGCTTTGCTACCCTTTTATTTATTTAAATAAAGTTAGATTGCATTTCCTGATTAATACAGCCTAAACTCTCTCAGGATTAGATAAGCATGGCATCAGTCTTCAAAATCTGGCCCATTAAACAATATTTTTAAATTGTCCAGTACAGTGCTTTTTTTAAAGGCTTAAGAATTTGCTTTATTTGTTTATTGTTGACAAAGTGAAATCAGCACATAGAAATGATGCAGAGAGCTGTCACTTATAACAATTTCCTTCAGGCATGCACACCCACCAGCCTTACAAGAAATAGTGTTATACAGTTGTTCTTGCACACTAATGGCCTTTGCAGACTGCCAGAAATAGTGCACATTAAATTGAGGCACTGCCCTGGCTCAGTGCTAGGGAGTCATGGGAATTGTATTTTTTTCTGGGACATTGAGCCTTCTCTGTCAGAGAGCTCTGGTGCCACAATAAATTACAATTCCCATGATTCCCTAGCACTGAGCCAGGGCAGTGCCTCAATTTAATGTGCACTATTTCTGGCAGTCTGCAAAGATGGGATTTATGCCAGGCAAACTTTTCAGTGCACATTCTAATTTTAGCAATTTTAGTCACCACATGGAAATATATACCATGAAAAATAGTTTTATATTAGCCATGCTTGTTTCAGACATCATAACTTATTAGTAGTTTTCATTACCTATAACCAGTTATCTCCCCCTGGATCTGCATCCAGCTCGATATAGCTGTAGTTTAGTGAATGAAAGAATCACTGTACAAGAATAAATACTGAATCAACAGATTTTAGGAACCTTGGACAGTCTTCATAATTCATACTTAGGGGGGTTGCAGACTGCCAGAAATAGTGTGAATTCAGTCCACTTTTAGGGTTAGGGTTAGTGCTAGGGAATCATGGGAACTGTTATTTTTCTGAGACATTGAGCCTTCTCTGTCAGACAACTCTGATGCCACAATAAAATACAGTTCCCATGGTTCCCTAACTCTAACCCTAACCCTAAAAGTGGACTGAATTCACACTATTTCTGGCAGTCTGCAACCCCCCTTAGTCAACTAAGTAAAATAATAATTTCATTTGCTCGACCACAGGTCATAACTAATAAATGAGGATCACGCCCCTCACACATAAACAAGGCACACCCATTGCCAGCAGTCCAGACCTACATAAAATCAACAGAAACTGGACCATTGATTTGCCAAGGTTACTGGTAGCAGGCTGTGTTCCATTATTTCTCAAGGTGATAAAAACTTTGGATATATATATATATATATATATATATATATATAATTTGGGAGAAATTGTGATTAATTTGCACAGGCATTGTAAGCTGTAACCAGCTTTCATAAGCAAAGAACCACTGACAGAGATATTCTCCTATATATTGGAAAAGAGGATTCAGAAGTTATCATTTTGGACTATAACTCTCCCAATTCCTTTATCAGCATGCCCATTTAAACCTTCCCAAAGCTCCTATTTGTTTTATAATTCCATTATTGAAAAGGGGGAAAACCAGGCATCCCTGTGCTATCCTTGCAACAGAAACCAGTTCCACAGGGTAAGTGGGCTGTGTCTTTTTTGTGAATTTTACTAAAAGCATGGGTTTAAGGAGGTGGCAGAGGATTCTTACCAAATTCACAAATCACATACTTTGGAATTATTTAGGATTTGTTCAGCTAGAAGAGTGTGTTAGAAGAGTGTCCAAAAGAACATTTTCTTTCAGAAAAGTATCTAGAAAAATCTAGGCAGGAAGGATTGTAACTATTGAGAATGGAAGGGCACTGGTTATATGTTCAATTGCTGGACTGACACTTGCTGGACTGACACTTACCAGGTCACTTATCCCATCTTCCATTTTCTGTACTGGTAATTATGTTTCCCCTTCAGTATTTATTTACAGACTAAGCAATAATCAACCCATTTGTATTTTTCTATCTCTCATATAATGAAAATGATTTAAAAAAAGACAAAAGACAGATATTATTGGAAGGCTTTTTTTAAAAACACACACACACACACTAATCTGCAATATGCAGAATGCAGGTTATCTGTTATAGCAAAAAATGAAGACTTTTCCAAAGGAGATTGTCTGCCATGTTCAGGAATGTTTGCCAGCATGTTTTCATGTCAGGGAACAAACAAAATCCATCCACAAAAGAGACACTCCTCCTCACAACCAACCTGCAGACACAACCTTGAGACATAATTTTTTATACATTTATGTGTTCTGTTGCTTTTCACAGTGCAGTAGATTCAAATGACAAGTTTCCAAAAAAACCTTAGGACAGTGATGGCGAACCTTTTAGTGATGGCGAACCTTTTAGGGGCCGAGTGCCCAGACTAAAAGGTCTTCTGGCTTGCCCTCCCAGGCCTTCAGCTGCCTCTCCAGAGACAGCTCAAGGCCCAGTGGTGCAAGGGGGGAAGAAGAGCAACAGCGGTGAGCCTTTTCCTCCTCCTCCCCATCTTTCCTCCTCCTCCCCATAGCATGCCAGGGAAAATGGCTTTGCATGCCATCTCTGGCGTGCGTGCCATAAGTTTGCCATCACAACCTTAGGATGTGGTGGACTGTCCTTTGGAGGTTTTAAAACAGATTTTGGATGGCCCACCTCTCAGAGATGCTTACTTGCAAATTCCTGTACTTCTCAGGGTTGTACTAAGAGCCCTTTGGGGTTTCCTCCAGCTCTGTAGCTTAGCTTAACCTCTTCCTGGCATTTGGCCCCAAACCTGGCCTTTCATACAAGCCTATTTTATTGGATAGGATTTTATCTGGAAAACCAGAAAACTCTCTAGCCACACAGTGCACCTCATCCTACCTGAGAGGCCACATGTACAAAGAGTACAATCATATACACACTTTCATGGATTAAGGACCACTAAACTGAAGAGGGCTTTTACTTCTGAGTAGGCATGCCTAGGCATACATTGTCATAGCATAGCCCTTACTTAGAAGTAAGTTTCACTTCTAAGTAGATATTCCTGGGCATACACTGTCATAGCATAGCCCTTACTTAGAAGTAAGTTTCACTTCTAAGTAGATATTCCTGGGCATACATTGTCATAGCATAGACCTTACCTAGAAGTAAGTTTCATTTCTGAGTAGATATGCCTAGGCATACACTGTCATAGTACAGGTTTTACTTAGAAGATAAGTTCCACTTCTGAGTAGACATGCCTCCCTAGTATACTTACTCAGAAGTAAGTTCCACTTCTGAGCAGATGTGTCTAAAGGTATACACTGTTCTAGTACAGGGCTCTACAAGCCTAGTCATGAGTAAGTTCCACTCCACACTGGATTTACTCCACAATGTGCACTGCTTAGACTTAGAGTATATTCAGTGGGCTGGCCCATTGAATATACTCAGTCTAAGCAGTGCACATTTTGTAATAAATCCAGCATGGAGTGGAACTTACTCATGACTAGGCTTGTAGAGCCCTGTACTAGATATCTTGTAGAGCCCTGTACCTAAATATATTTATTCACCAAACATACTTAGAGGCTTCCTCTAACTCCGACTGAAATCCTGTCATTTACTTGGACACAAGCATCCCTGGGCACTGCAGGGCTTACATCTGAATAATGTATCTGATACAATCTGAATCAAAAGGGCAAGGTCTATGATAGTCTTAGGATCTTTAGCTACCCTTCATCTCTGTCCCAATTCCTTCCTCCCCCAAATGTATTGAGCCAGTTCGACCCATCTCCCAAAAGAACTTGTCCAGACTGGGAGAAGGGTGAAAGGGAGGGCATTTATCTATCATGGATCCAGCCATCATTCATGGCTTCCAAGCTCCTCTGCCAAACAGCAATTGGGGTCTCTCTTCCTCTCCAGCCCCCTCCCTAATTCCGTGATAGTTCAAAGCACATCCCAGCCGTATTAATGTGTGGGAAAGGAGTGAGGACCAGAATAATTTACTGCCTTCCCTCCATTCCGCTCTCGAGGGAGAGACGTGCAAAGGAAAGATTTCTCAAGTTTAGAGACGTTTCCTCAAAATAAACGCGTCCAAACACGTAGGTTTCCCGTTTTCCTAAAGTTCCTTACCGCCCGTCCAGCCCATTCCTGGGAGGAAAAAGCTTTGGTCCCCCCCTCCACCTTCACCCCCATAACAACAACAACAACTGCATAGCATTAATTTCTTAATAGTATGAATATAAAAAGTATATTATCATTGCTGATATTATTATCTCCTCCTGATAACTGACCATTCCTTTTCAGTTTTCTTCACTTAAACTCCTGCCCTCCTGTCTGTCCCTGGCTTCCACTCCATCAAAAGCATCTGAGGAAGTAGACTAAAGTCTACGAAAGCTCATGCTACAAACTTCTTTTTCTTTCTTTCTTTCTGGTGCTACAAAATCTCTATCCATATTATTGATGATATTGTTATTGTTATTGAGCCAGGCTGGCTTAGTAGTTTGAATGTTAGGCTACAACTCTGGAGACAAAGGTGTTCAATTCCCGGCTGGGCTATGGAAACCCTCTGGGTGACCTTGGGCAAATCACACTCTCTCAGCCTCAGAGGATGGCAATGGCAAACCCCCTCTGAGGAAGTTGCCAAGAAAACCCAATGGCCTTAGGGTCACTCAGCATGGTCTAAAATACACTGCAGAGACAATCCAGTTTGAAACCATTTCAACTGCCCTGGCTCGCTGCTAGGGAATCCTGGGAATTGTAGTTTATTGTGGCACCAGAGCTCTCTTGACAGACACAATACTATAGTCCCCAGACTGGCATTGAGCCAGGGCAATTAAAGCAATCTCAAACTGCTTTATTTATTTATTTATTATTTATAATTTATTAACGATTTAGGGAACTGGGATATGTTTAGCCTGGGGAAGAGTCGGTTAAGAGGTGATATGATAACCTTGTTTATGTATTTGAAGGCGTGTCATATTGAGGATGGAGCAAGCTTGTTTTCTGCTGCTCCAGAGAATAGGACCTGAAACAATGGATGCAAGCTACAGGAAAAGAGATTCCAGCTCAACATTATGAGAAACTTCCCGACAGTGAGAGCTGTTTGACAGTGGAACACACTCCCTTGGAGAGTGGTGAAGTGTCCTTCTTTGGAGGTTTTTAAACAGAGGCTGGATGGCCATCTGTCGGGGATGCTTTGATTTTGAGTTCCTGCATGGCAGGGGGTTGGACTGGATGGCCCTTGGGGGTCTCTTCCAACTCTAGGATTCTATGGTTCTGTTTCCGCATTGTGTTTTGGAACCATAAATCAGAAAAAAACTTGAAGACACACAACAACATATTGTTGTTGTTGTTGTTTTCGTCTTCCACTGTGTGTTTCCTCTCCTTTGCCAAACTTATGGGCAGGCTTTGAGGTCCTCCCCTTTTGTGGACTTTCTTCTTGCCTAGCTCGTTTGGCTGCTATTAACGCGTTGGCCTCTAGGTGGCGATTGAGGCACGTCAAGGAAAGGCCCTGCCAGCGTCTCTCTCTCTCTCTCTCTCTCTCTCTCTCTCTTTCCAAACTCCGCTCAGGGCTTGCCCCCCCCCCCCACCGTCTGCCTGCTTAGAAGAAGCCCCCAAGCAAAGGGAAGGCGCTGCACTTTCCCAGAATTCCAGGAGCCCCCAACCCCACTTTCCCCCTTTCTCTCTCCCAGAGGTCCTCCTTTTTCCCCCAGGACCTGTCCTCCATTTCTACCTTTTGTCCAGGAGGAATTGCAACACGTCCTTCCTTTCTGAGCAGGACTAAGAAGCATGTGTAGGACTAGGACACCAGTGTGTGTGTGTGTGTGTGTGTGTGTGTCAGGGCTCGAATTCTATTGAGTGATTTTGGGCGAGTCACGCTCTCTCAGCCTCAGAGGATGGCCATGGCAAACCCCCTCTGAAGAATTTAAAGATATAGCTGTGTTAGAGGGGTTGCAGACTGCCAGAAATAGTGCAAATTGAGTCCACTTTTAGGGTAAGGGTTAGTGCTAGGGAATCATGGGAATTGTATTTTTTTCTGAGACATTGAGCCTTCTCTGTCAGAGCTCTGGTGCCACAATAAAATGCAGTTCCCATGATTCCCTGACCCTAACCCTAAAAGTGGACTCAATTTGCACTATTTCTGGCAGTCTGCAACCCTGTTAGTCTAGAGAGATCTTATATCACCTTTGAGACTACTGAAAGAAAGAAATTGGCAGCATGAGCTTTCCTAGACCTCAGTCGACTTCCTGAAATGCATCTGAGGAAGGAGACCGAAGTCTTAGGAAAGCTCATGCTGCCAACTTTTCTTCCAGTTAGTCTCAAAGGTGCTACAAGATCTCTCTACATACTCCTCTGAAGAAACTTACCAAGAAAACCTTATGATAAGTTCACCTTAGGGTCGCCAGAAGTCTGAAACGACTTGGAGGCACACAACAACAACAACAACAACAGAAGCATGCAATTACTTTTTTATATATAAAGGCTTTCAGCTTTTATTTGGGAATAACTCTCCCCCCCCTTTCCCCCCCCCCGGCCTGTCCTCCATTTTGCGGTGCCTCCTCGTCCTCCTCCTCCTTGGCGCCGGTGAGGAGAGCCCTGGCCCCCCTGCAACGCCCCCCCTCCCTCACCTGGGCGCCCCTTACCTGCCTCCGACTTTTGGCGGGTCTCCTCTCCTCTCTCTCCTCTCCTCTCCTCCCCAAAGGGACCTCCTACAAAGGCACTCTGGAGGAGCCCGCCAAACCCCCTCCGAAGTCCGCTTGCCGCCTGGGCCTGGAAGGCACAACCATCACCAATACTATTACTACTACTACTACTAGTACTACTAATAATAATAATAATAATGGAAAGGGGAGTGACCCAGAGAGAGAGAGAGAGGCAGGCTTCTCTTCCAAGGGCACCTGGTAAGGTGGCTCCGCTGCCTCTGGGAGCCCTTAGAGGGAGGGCAGAGGAGTCTCCTTCCTCTTCCTCTTCCTCTTCTTCTTCCTCTTCCTCGGTGCCTGCTCCCCCTTCCTTCCCCTCTACAGCCACAAGCCCCTTGGCTTTCGCCCGCCACAGAAAGCCCCCCAAGTCGCCTTCCCCTCGTCCTCAGCCCCGCTTCCCTCGCCTCCGAGCGACGAACAGGGGGCAGCAGGGGCTCTCTCTCTCTCTCTCTCTCTCTCTCTCTCTCTGTGGAGGGAGGGGGGGGTGTTCGTCTCTCCCCCCCCCCGGTGGCCTCTGTCAGAGGATTCTTTGGAGAGGCAGGAAGGGGGGCAGGCAGAGAGGGAGGGAGGGAAGGAAGGAAGGAAGAAGAAAGAAAGAAAGAAAGAAAGAAAGAAAGAAAGAAAGAAAGAAAGAAAAGAAGGAGGGAGGGATGCAGTGAAGGAAGGATGTACTGAAGGAGGGAGGGAGGAAAGAAGGAAGGAAGGATACATTGAAGGAAAGATGGATGGGAGGGAGGGAGGAAAGGAGGAAGGATAGATTGAAGGAAGGATGGAAGGAAGAAAGAAAGGGAGGGAGGAAAGAAGGAAGGAAGGATGCATTGAAGGAAGGATGGAAGGATGGATGGAAGGAAGGGAGGGAGGGAGAGAGGGAGGATACATTGAAGAAAGGATGGAAGGATGGAAGGAAGGATTGAAGGAAGGAAGGAAGGAAGGAAGGAAGGAAGGAAGGAAGGGATGGATGGAGGAAGGAAGGAAGGAAAGAAGGAAGAAGGGCTGCATTGAAGGAAACATGGACTGAAGGAAGGAAGGATTGAAAGAAGGAAGGATTGAAGGAAGGAAGGAAGGAAGGAAGGAAGGAAGGAAGGAAGGCTGGATTGACGGAGCCCATTTTAGTGGAATCCGGGGGTGGAGGGGAGTCCCCGAACACACTTTGTCCAAACAAAACCTCCCGCGCTTTTTGTGTTTGTTTCCCTCCTTTCTTCCTCTCCTTAAAACAAAAACATACAACAAAACTGCTTTGCTCCTCCTGTGCTGGAAGAGTCCCTTCATCCCACCCACGCGAGTCCCGGTCCCGTCCCCCCCCCCCTTTTTCGGGAAGGAGGCAAAGTGACAAAGGGCAGCAATACTTGCTTTATTGCCATGATTGTTTTTATTACAGTTTAATTGTCCTTTCCAAAGAGTGCAATGCAGAGCTGGGCACCCATATTATTATTATTATTATTATTATTATTATTATTATTATTATTATTATTATTATTATTTACCACCACCATCATTATTACTGGCATTTCCCTCCTTATTATAAACACCCAGTTCCTTCGCAGTAATAATTACTCAGGTTCCTTCCCCATTCCTCGGTTGCCTCGAAGGGTAGCTACTGTTTCGTGAAATTATTCATAGCCCCACTATTATTATTATTATTATTATTATTATTTTATTTTTTTTTAAAATTGTGTGGAAGACTGTATCTGGGGACTCTGGTGTGACGTTTAGACCCCCTTCTTTAAAAAAAAAAAAGCAGGAACAAAGGGAATGTGGAAATGAAAGAGAGAAAGAGAGAGGCGAGAGAGAGGCTGGCAGCTGTGCGATGAGCAGCGGTGAAGGTGTCTCCAGTTTGGCACTCCTCCTTCTCTCTCTCTCTCTCTCCTTCTCCCTCCCTCCTTTCTCTCCTTCCCTTTCTCTCCTTTTCTCTCTCTCTCTCTCTCTTTCTCCCTCCTTGCAGCCTCGGTGAATGAGAGAGAGACAGCCTTCCGCAGGCAGCTTGCCCTTTCGCACTGTAAGTACCCCGACAGCTTTCTCTCAGCAAGCACAGGCTATTAGCTTGGCATGCCTAGCCTAGAAGCTGCATCCGCACTGGACAGTTAGCCCGGTTTGACACCGCTTGAACTGCTGTGTCTCCATGGTATGGAATTCTGGGAATTGTAGTTTGTTGTGGCCCCAGAGCGGAGCGGAGCTCCGCTCTGGGGCCACAACAAACTACAATTCCCAGAATTCCATACCATGGAGACACAGCAGTTCGGTCAAACCGGCTTATCTCTCCAGTGTGGACTCAGCCTCTCTTTCTCTTTCTTTTCCCGCCTTTTCCCTTTTGAACTTCGCACAGGGAAGCTCTTCCTCAGCATCTTGGGATGGTTGGGAGGGAAAGGGTTTCTCGTGCAACTTTTCTTTCGCCTGGTCTCTGAGGGAAGAGAAGACAACTCTTTAATTAAATTTTATTTTTTTGTTCTCTCTGTATGTGGGTGGAGGGTTTTGCTGGCTTGCTGGGTGGGTGGGTGTGAGGGAAATAAGGGTGTGTGTGTGTGTGTGGGGGGGTCCCTCAGCGTCCAAGAGTGGCGGGCTTTTTGTTGGCGCTGCGGCGTCCGGGGAACTCTCCGCCACTGGACGCCCTCAAAATGAGGCGACTCTGAGGGGAAGTTAGGGCTGGGCGTTTTGGGGAGAGGAGGCGGGAGGGGGCTTGTTGGGCGCCGTCCATTTAACCCCCCCCCCAAAAAAAAAGGACTTCGAGGAACGAAGTTTGCTGTTGTTGTTGCTGGGTGCCTTCAAGTCGCTTTCGACTTCTGGAGACCCTATCCTGGCGTGTTTCTTCAGAGGGGTTTGCCATGGCTATCCCCTGAGGCTGAGAGAGTGTGACTTTCCCGAGGTCACCCGGTGGGTTTCCATGGCCGAGATAGAGCCTAACCCAAGGGTCAGCCTTGGAGGGCGGGAAGAGGGTCACTTCTGCCGGACGGAAACTTTTGCCAGCCGGACGAGTTTGGCTTCCAACTTTCCTAACAAGCCGAAAGGCTCTTCGCAAACACGCGTGGGGTTCTTCGTGGTGGTGGTGGTGGTACGGTCTAATTATTATTATTATCATCACCATTTCCCCAAAGTTTGCTAACCTGTACAAAAAAAAAAAAGGGGGGGGGAATACCTTCACTTCTTTACCTGGCGGGGTGGGGTGGGGAATACTTGGCCACAAACTAAGCCCCGTTCAACGGAACAGGAGTGGATCCGAAGCAGGTTGGCTCCGGTGTGAGTCCCCCTGGGTTCAAGTGACACTCGCTCCGTATTTTAAAACGAAGGGCCCGAATTGAAGGGGTGTGTGTTTCGTCTCAGGTAAAGAGAGGTTTGTGTGCCTCCGACTTAATGGCGAGTTTTCTTGACAAGTTTCTTCAGGGTGGGTTTGCCATTGCCATCCTCTGAGGCTGAGAGAGTGTGGCTCGCCTAAGGTCAATCAACGGGTTTCCATGGCTGAGCAGGGACTTGAACTCTGGTCCTCCGGAGACCTAGTCCAGCCCTCCACCCCACACTGCTCCGCGTCCTAAATTCTCCCCCGCATCCCTCCGTGGGTACCACCAAGACTGGGAAGCGGGAGCTGTCCTTGGAGGTTTCAGGAGGGAGACCCTCCTTGCTCCGAGAGTCCCGTGGCTCCAGAGTCCCGGATCTGACTCTGTGGAGGGGGGCTGGAGGACGTGAAAGGGAGATTTAATAGAGTGGATGAAGATCTCCCACGCGTGGGTTTGCTTGGCTGACTTTCCAGCTCTGCGCTTGCCAAGCGCTTCTTCCTCGCTCTTGTCCCGTTCTGCCTCCTGGGGTGCTGGGACCCCCAAATTAAGATGGAGTGGGGCTGGAAACCGTGCACACGCACACACCCCCCCACCCCAGCTCCCCAAATAATCCCCTTAAACTCCAACCCAGCCAGCGGCGTCCCAGCCACGAACCAGTAATTCGGAGTCACTTCGTTGCCGCGCCTTTGCCCTCCTTATGCTTTCGCATTGAGAAGCATCCTAGGGCCCTGGGAGAGGGGAGGAGGGAGGGGTTGCGGGACATTAATTGAGGCCAAACAATATTACCGGGAGCCAGGGATGCTGTCGCTGTTTGAGGACTCTGTGAGTCCCGAGTTCGAATCCTGTGGATACCCACGAGTGACCAAATCACACTCACTCCCAATAGTTACTGGACCTCTTAAAGTTCCCGAGGGCCTCGATCCAGGGCACCTTGGGTTTTTGCAAATGGATTCCACTAAAATTAACCGCACTTACTTCGCTCGTTCCAGGCGTTCCTACTAAGTTATTTCCTCTCTTAGGCAGCGTGGCATCGGTTATACTTACACCTCGGTCTTAAACGCATCTACTTGAAAAATAAGGCAGAAGAGAAAGTCGAATTTCGTCTAGGACTTCTTTGTTAGACTCAGGACCAGGGTTATAGTTTGGAGTTTGTTTGTTGTGGCGCTTTATTAATCCGAGAGCGCTCCATGCAAACCTGAGTAAGAGGCAACAAATGCGTGGTTACCTCCACTGCTCTGTTTAACCCTGACGCCCTTCCTCATCTTTTACCCCAGAGTTGCAAACGCATCACCGAATACACCAAATGCATCTGAGGAAGCAGACTTTAGTCTCGGAAAGCTCATGCTGCCAACTTCTTTCTTTCAGTTAGCCTCAAAGGTGCTGCAAAATCTCTCTCTAGTCTACACCGAGTTGCAAGACTCCCTTCCGTCTCTTTCAGTCGTGCCTCCATCTTTTGCTTTCAGACACTGAGAAGAGGTTCCCAATTCCTCCTCTTTGCGCTCGGGAAGCGGATTTGGGAGCTGTGCAGGTCCAAGCGTGTGCACCTGCCGCTACCACCTGATGCTTCTCCAGGGCACAGCCTGAAATAATACTCCTGGATTGATGGCAGAGTACCTGAAGGGGGCCGAGGGCACCTCATGCTGCTTTTGCATTGGAAACTTTCCTTACAGACCTCGGTGTAAGGCAATACTCCCTGCGCTGGTATGGTATTCAAGAGTAAGATATACATAGCGAGTAACAAAATCTTTTACTTGACCTGTGGGAGTATGCAGGTTTACGAATCACACAGGTCTCTTCAGCTAGCCACTTCAGTCAGATCTTAACTTGGCTCGGTAACTTAAGTTCCACCAAATGCATCTGAGGAAGTAGACTTTCGTCTGCGAAAGCTCACGCTGTCAACTTCTTAGTCTCAAAGGGGCTGACTACAAGATCTCTCTACATATTAAGTTCGGAAGGGAGAAGAAAGATTGTTCCTAGTTATGGTAAATTTTCTTTCATTTGTCCGGCCATTTGTCTGAAAAATAAGACCGGATGGTGGGATGGGGGGAACCACTCTGGAAATGTCAAAATCAATGTTTTAAAACAATCCTCTTCAGCGGTTTAATTGCGGCATGAGGTCGTCTCTAATAAACCAGATTAGACGAATAGGACTGAGAATCACATAGGATTTTCACATATCCTATGTAGGATGGCAGCCGCAAACTTTGTTGTCAAGAGAATAGCCGGCAATGAAAAGTGTAGTTGTAATGAGGATTTGTAGGATAATGGAATTTCAAAGTATTCGGCATCCTTTTAGATAAAAGTAAACGCTTTTACGCACGGGATTTGTAAGACTACCTGTTGTTTTCTGAGCTGCTCATTTTTTAAATCTAGATAAAAATGTTTTAAACATTTAAACAAGAAGGAGAGGGTTTCTACACATCCTGATTTCCAAAACTACTTTTTGTCTTTCGAAGTCGGCCCTGAAACGGGCCAGAGTTTGTAGGCTGCGCGGATGGTGCTTCGACCTTTGCAAAGGGCTTCATTTTGCTTTTAAATAAAAGTATAAAAATGAACACAGAACTCTCCCTCCTCCGACCTGAGTCGAAATAGGAGCCGAAATAGGAAGACAAGCTCACAAAACTTTTCCTTTTCTGAGAAAGCCTTTGAGAGCCTACATTGGGAATTCAGGTTAGGAGTTATGAAATGGATGAATTTTGGCTCTAAAGTTTTTAAAATGGGTTGCCGCTATATATAAAGGACAAAACTTTTCCTTTTCTTTGCGATTAGTCCAAACGCATCTGAGGAAGCAGACTTTAGTCTAGGAAAGCTCATGCTGCCAACTCCTTTCTTTCAGTTCGTCGCAAAGGTGCTACAAGATCTCCTCTACTTTGCGATTTATTTATTTTTTCCCCCCTACAGATGCTTGGCGTGTGCTCCTGCCTGGCTGGATTTTGGGATTTTCTCCACAGCTCTCCAAGCCTGACCCCGGAGGCGCCTTCCTTGGCCTTTGGGGAGGGGCGCAGCTATCTCCAAACCGGTTTGATCCTTCTGGAAAAAGCTAGAAAGGGCGCAGGGGAATGGTTTTTTTTGGGGGGGGGAGACTGCGGAATGGGGAGTAAAGGAACAGCCCCAAATACAAAGCCTGATGAACCAGTTGCATCTCTTCTCTTGAGTTTCTATGGGTTTGGAAGCGGCTGTTCTTCGGGACGCCTCCGACTGGCGACCCTTTGCGCCTAGATGCCAAGTTATATCAAAAGGAAAAAGAAAGAAAGAGAGAGAGAGAGAGAGGCGCCAGGTTTTCCACTTTCCTTGGGTCACCTGATCCCACCCTCCCGCAATTTAAATAGCCTCTTTCAGGGTTTTAACCCCCCTTTCCCTCCCCCGAATTTGGAATTTTGTTAAAAAAAGGATTCAGAGACTTTAATCCTTTCATGCAACCTTCCAAAAAACACAAAATAGCACCCCATGTTTAAAGCTCGTTCTTCCCTGCCCTAGTTTCTTTCACAACTCTCCCTTCCCTTCGCTTCGGTTTTTAATTAAGGTTTCGAAGGAAGTTTTCGGGGAACCTCAGGAGCATCCCAGCCACCCCATGGAGGCTGATATTTGAATATGAGCCCCCCCCTTTTACACACCCAACCACCCTGAATTCAAGTGGCGTCCTCCTCTTCCTTCCCTGTTGCCTTAACCCGCGTTTTGGCTTACCAGTGTAGACAATCCCGACTCCATCCCGCGAAAGCCGAGCAGAGAGGACCCTCTTCTACCTTGATCTGGAGCCAAAGTTCCCAGGCTCGTTCTGGCCCCATTCCTCCGCTTCCTTCCCAACTCGCGAGTCCTGGATCCCACGCGAAGCTGAAGTCCTCCCTGGGGTCCGGGGACTTTGACTTCCAAGTCAGCCTGCCCACTCCCGGCGTAGTAGTGGTTTCAGGGTTGGGATCCCTGCTGGGCCCTGGAAACCCGCCTTGGGCAAGTCACACTCTCCCAGCCTCAGAGGAAGGCAAAGACCCAAACTCCTCTGAAGAAAGCTCGCCCCAAAAAAGGTCCGTGGTGGCCTTAGGAGGGTTGCCACAACTCAGAAACGACTTCCAGGCACACAGCAACAACCAAGCGTGGCCACTAGCTTCAGGTCCACACTGCAGAAACAATCCGGTTTGACACCGCTAGAACTGCCCTGGCTCCATCGTATGGAATCCTGGGAATTGTGGTTTGTTTGTGGCCCCAGAGCGAAATTCCACACCATGGAGCCAGGGCAGTTCAAGCGGTGTCAAACCGGATTATTTCTGCGGTGTGGATGCAGCCTAGGACTGAGGTCTGCTAAGGGCTCTTCCTCAAATACGTGAGCGACCAAGGAAGGAGGCCTCTGGCTTCTTTCTCAGACCAATGTCTCCTAAGGCTGTGTGTGAGAGAGAAACCTTTCAGCCATTCCTCTTGTCACTTTTGCTCCTTGGATGTCAGGAGCACGCGTGAGAAGCAAGACCTTTTCCTGGGCAATTGGCGTGCAGGCCCAGTGAGTGGAGCAGATCCAGACTTTGGAGACTGGGCTCCCATTCCCAGCTCAGCCATGAAACCCACCGGGGGACCTTAGGCAAGTCACACTCTCTCAGCCTGAGGGGAAGGAAGGCAATGGCAAACCTCCCCAGTAGAAATCTTGCCATGAAAACCCCATAAGTCGGAACGACCTGAAGGCACACAACCCACAACAACAACCGGGGAGGCCACGGGGATTGACTTCCGAGTAAACCGGGGGGCGGCACTGGCTTTCGGGCTTTCGGGGTCCCTGTCCCACCAGGGCAGACCCACCAGCATTTCCCCCCAATTCCTCATTTCGGCCCCACACCTCCCCCCCCCCACTTTCTTCTTGTTCCCTATTGCTCTTTCTTCATTGGAGCCCCTCTCAAATGAAAGCATTACCCTCCCTGGAAGGGTCGCCTCCACTTTTCCTTTTCAGTGTATATATATATATATATATATATGTATATAACTATAATAAAACTATAATAAAACTATAATAAAAGCAGGCTATGAATTGTCCGAAAAAGCCACGGGGGCCTTATTCTCAGCATCCTGGTTTTCCCTGAGAAGAAATCTCACCCTCGGCTTGTTTGGTCACGATCCTCTGATTCCCCCCTCCCCTTATTTATAAGCAAAGAGAAGAGCTTTACTTCCGAGTAAGCCTGAGCCCCTTTCGTTATACCCGTCAAGAATCGCAAAACTCGGCGAATGCAGAAAATAGGGGGGCAGGATCCAAGGGGGCACGATCCAGCCCAAATGGAGGACCTGGCTTAACTCTCTCCCATTGAAATGAATGGGATCGCGACAAGACCTGGACTATATTGACCGTGGGCGCTTAATACTAGGTTGCCTCCCAAATGCCAGCTTAGAAGGAAGCTCTTACTTGACTACTCTTGAGTAAACAGGCAAAGAGTCCAGGTCGAGGCTGGCCGCCTTAAACCTATTTTCTCTGAAGGGTGTGTTTAGGAAAAATAAGTAATTTCCAAGCAAGAGCTGCCCTGTCCCGCAACGCGCTGATGTGGCAGTCCAGCCTCCTTAATTATATATATTTTTAAGTGTTGGGAGATACATATATATATATCTATATATATATAAGTGTTGGGAGATATATATATATCTATATATATATACATACACCAACACTTATATATATATATATATATATATATATATATATATCTCCCAACACTTATATATATATATGTATGTATGTATCTCCCAACACTTATATATATATATATATATATGTATCTCCCAACACTTATATATATATATGTATCTCCCAACACTATATATATATATATATATATATGTATCTCCCAACACTTATATATATATATATGTATCTCCCAACACTATATATATATATATATATATATGTATCTCCCAACACTTATATATATATATATGTATCTCCCAACACTATATATATATATATATATATATATGTATCTCCCAACACTTATATATATATATATATATGTATCTCCCAACACTTAAACCCCCCATTTATTTGGCCAAGGGTCTCATGGGAGTCCCGTGGGGTTTTCCTCCACCTCATCATGGGTGGGATGACTCTCTCCCTCCCCCCCCCCAGCCAGCCCCATGGATATTTATTTAGGGGTAGATCCCATGGGGCTGTGGGCGCACCAGGGGCCTTGTTTTGTCCCGGGAGAGAAGTGGCTTAGGATGGGGAAAGGGATGCACCTCTTTGGGGGAGAGGGAAGGAAGGCCAAGCGCTGGGATTTCACTTTCGCGCTCACTTTCTTTCTTTCTTTCTTCTCCAGAGGTCCCTCTCTTTTGGCCTCTTGGGGTCTCCTTGGGGTCTCCTCTGGCCTTGGCTGTCGAGGGAGGACTGACTGCGGGAAGTGTGTGTCTGCAAGGTCCTCGCCGCAAAGGAGGACCAGGCACCGCAAAATGGAAGAGAAACAGAGGACCTGCCAACATAAAAGCTCAAAATTCCTACTCATAGGAATAGATAAATCCATGCTTCTGAGTCCTGTTCCAAAGGTCTGACTCTAAATCGACCAACTCCTTTTTTAAAAAAAAGAAAAGAAAGAAAAGAAAAATAAAGTAACGTCTTTAGTTATCAAACTCAGGAAGAGAGAGAGAGAAGAGAGTGAGAGGGAGGAGCTTTTGGAATTTCTCCTGGACAGGAGGTGGAAATGGAGGACGTTTCTGCTCAAAATGGAGGGTTATTTGGGAATTCCTCCTAGATAGAAGGGAGAAATGGAGGGCAGGTCCTGGAAAAGAAGCTGTTTAGTGATGCTCAAAATGGAGGACATTTGGGAATTCCTCCTACATAGAAGGGGGAAATGGAGGACAGGTCCTGGAAAAGGAGCTGTTAGTGATGCTCAGAATGGAGGACATTTGGGAATTCCTCCTACATAGAAGGGGGAAATGGAGGACAGGTCTTGGAAAAGGAGCTGTTTAGTGAGGCTCAAAATGGAGGACATTTGGGAATTCCTCCTACATAGAAGGGGGAAATGGAGGACAGGTCCTGGAAAAGGAGCTGTTAGTGATGCTCAGAATGGAGGACATTTGGGAATTCCTCCTACATAGAAGGGGGAAATGGAGGACAGGTCCTGGAAAAGGAGCTGTTAGTGCTGCTTAGAATGGAGGACATTTGGGAATTCCTCCTAGATAGAAGGGGGAAATGGAGGACAGGTCCTGGAAAAGGAGCTGTTAGTGCTGCTCAGAATGGAGGACATTTGGGAATTCCTCCTACATAGAAGGGGGAAATGGAGGACAGGTCCTGGAAAAGGAGCTGTTTAGTGATGCTCAAAATGGAGGACATTTGGGAATTCCTCCTACATAGAAGGGGGAAATGGAGGAGAAGAGGTCCTGGGATAAGAGGACCTCTGGTCACCCTGGTGTGAGGCTTCTCTGTCAGAGAGCTCTGGTGCCACAATAAAATACAGTTCCCATGATTCCCTAACCCTAACCCTAAAAGTGGACTCAATTTGCACTATTTCTAGCAGTCTGCAAAGGCCCTAAGTGGATCCGACTCTAACTCAGTCTGGCGACCCCTCTGCAAACTTCTCCCAACTATCTGGATCTTTGAGTCAGAAGTATCCACACACACACATACATACATACACACCGACGGCATCGCCATACAGCTACATCCCCTGGCCTGTGGACAACTGAATCGGGTTTGTGTTGCTCCCCTTCGAGTTGGCCTGCATCCACACGGCAGGGATAATCCGGTTTGACCCCTATTTAACGGCCATACAGTCTGCCCTGCGGTGTAGCTCGTTGCCTTTATTTCTTGCCTTGGCATAGGATTATTTGCACAGATCTCTTTCTGTCACTCGTTCACCTCTTCCTCAACTTCACGGCTGCTGCCTATTTCAAATACGTGTATTATTATTATTATTATTATTATTATTATTGAGACCCACTCTGACGTAGTGGTTTGAATGTCGGATTCCAACTCTGGAGACTAGGGTGGTCAATTCCAGGCTGGGCCATCGAAACCCCACTGGGTGACCTTGGACAAGTCACACACTCTCTCAGCCTCAGGGGAAGGCAATGGCAAACCTCCTCTGAACCAATCTGGCCAAGAAAACCCCATCATAGGGTCACCATAAGTCGGAAACGTCTTGAAGGCACACAACAAGAACTTTTTTTTTTTTAGTGCTGGGTTGGTTGGTTGATTGATTTCTGAAGAAGGGCTTCCAAAGTTTTACAAAACAAAAAGCAACCCCCCCCCCCCGCCCCATCTGTATCTCGAACTAGCCAAAGGGTAGCAGTAGTAGTGGCGGGTCTTTTGGGGGCGGAGAGGGTGGGTTGTTGAATACCTGTGGTCTCTCGGGGTGGTGGGGTTGCTGGTGGAAGAGGGATTATAGAATCATAGAGCTGGAAGAGACCCCCAAGGGCCATCTAGTCCAACCCTCTTGCCATGCAGGAACTCACAATCAAAGCACCTCTGACAGATGGCCATCCAGCCTCTGTTTAAAGACCTTCAAAGAAGGAGACTCCACCAGACTCCAAGGGAGAGAGTTCCACCATCGAGCAGCTCTTACTCTCAGGAAGTTCCTCCTAATGTTGAGGTGGAATCTCTTTTCCTGTAGTTTGCATCTGTTGCTCTATGTCCTAGTCTCTGGAGCAGCAGAAAACAAGTTTGCTCCATCCTCAATATGA